>JAHLJT010009436.1:58199727-58332097 GCA_031308135.1 Acheta domesticus
TTTGTCGTACACTTTATTTTAAATGTTGATAGTTTTCGAGTAATTTTGAGTTATGTGCTGTCAAGAAGTAGATGTCTTTCAAACTTGCCTCGCACCTTCAGTATTCCAGCTAGAGGTCTTTTTTTAATGCAATGTAGGCTATTTGTCAATATCTAATATTTAATTGATTTTGTGTACTTTTTAAAAGTAGTAGTAACTTTCCCGTGATTTTGAGTTTTTTTTTCTCTTTTTTTTCTTTTTCTTTCTTTTTTCCCTTTTTTTTAATGTAATATTACGTAAACATTTCTAATTATACGAAAATGAGCTGTTGCATCACCACTAGTATTTGTGCAAATTTCCGGTACCCTAATATTTTAATTCGTACTAAATTTGAAGAATATCATAGAAAAGGAAAACTTTGTGAAAGGTGAAGGGGTCTTTGGAACAGTTTTTGAGATTCCAGAAGCTCCACGTGAATCGCACCCTCATACATGAAGATAAGTTTCAAATTCACTAGGTCTCCAATCTGGCCCAATAAATCGGATAATTCAAGCCTGGGGATATCCTGTGTACGATTTAGGTGCTAGTGTTGTTCATCCGCGGAAATGCAGACATTTCGGAAAAAAAAAAATTCTGCCATCGGAATACGCAGGACATATATTTCCGTTAAAATCTCATCGATTTTTCCTACATTTCATAGCTTTCTGTGTACTACCTATTCGAAAGAATGGTAAATGACGATTTTTTGTCACTGATACACCGACGAAATTTGGAGTGCACTCTTTTCCTTCACAGTAATGATGGAATGCTGTCAGTTACGAGAGAGTTACGAACAACAGTTTCATTCATAGAAATATTTAGCATCAGTGTTAATCAAATCCAAATAGGTCTTACCGTCCCGAATCGATCAGTTGTATTAGTGAATCCTGTCGCGCTGCTTGAACTTTATGAAAATGATAGTGAGGAGTTTACTTTGAGTTCAAACACGACCGGTGACGTCAGTGCATTTTCATGGCATCGTTTGGTAATGCCTTATCAGTGTGCCGTTTTACGTCATCCCTATGTTGTACGGTGTTATCTTTCCTAAACCTACACTTTACAGGCCCTGTAATGTACTCAAGATATTTTTCACAACCCAAAGATAGCATTATGTAGCCATTGCTGACATATTCCCACTACTATAGAGAGGTTATTATAAGAAGGGACTGCTTTGGCAGCTATTGCGTGGCCACCGCTGGCAATAAATCTGCAAATTTCGTCCATGCACTTATTTTGTAAATGCGTTCGTTTAGTTCGCTCATTTGAAAATGGCTTCATTCTCTTGCAGTGTCGTCGCCCTGCGAGACTTTCATTTGTTTCCCTACCTGTCAGAGTGGACCCTTCTCAGAGTACACACACGAAACTTGGTTTTCCTTATGCCGTGTTACATGAAATTCTTAGAATCAATAGCACATACGCTCTCCGGTTGATAGAAGAGACAGTGAAGACTGGTAGTCGCATTGGAGGTTGTGAAGGATGAAGACAAATTAACAGGACGTACTTAAACTAATGAGAGCGTTACAATGTGAAATCATAGGAAGTTGCGTTATGTATTAGAGATCTTCATGACTAGTTATTGACCTATCGCGAAATGTAAGAAACGATGAGAACCTATGAAAAAACTACACTTGATAACTTGGATCTGTGGGAAGAAGACGCGAAGCGATGCGTGATACAATAGAGAGCTTTGGTCGTGGTACAGTACAGCGCTGATAGAAATTAGACAGGTTGCTTGCTTCTCTTTCGGGTGTTGCAATTCGCGATTCATTGCCCTATTTTTTAAATTTGATATTAACATTCGAATAAACGTCAATAAATATGAGATTAGGTATTCATATACAAGTACCTCGTATTTTTTTCACATACTTGTCGTTAATCAAAAATACCGGTCAGTAAAGACAATAAATGTTGTCAATTTAACTTAAAATAGTTTGAAGGTGGATTTAATAATTCAAAACTTCAGTGTAAACGATATTTAAACTTGTGTGTAAACTATAAAATATCAAACCATGGGATGATCGAATGCTCCTTACTGACACGTAACACGTGACATTTGACCACGTATGGAAACTGTCTCCCTCAATTTTTTTTTCATCAAATATTTGTCCTTGAGACTTACTTGTCATCGCAAATGTGATGATAGATTTAGTCAAAGCTTGTAATCGTAGAGATAAAACCTGAAATTCGTCGTAGACTGGAAAATATTTGGACCCTTTGTATTTATCTCAAAAGCCTGACGTCACTGCACATATGCACATATCTAAGAGTACTCTGTAGGTATGTTTATAATTATGGTAATGTAATAAATGTTCAGGCATACGCTATCAGTGTAAGATGATCTTACCCTACGCATCTCGTTTGTAGAAATGAAAGTTCGGGGGTCCGAGTGTCGAGTTTGCCAGTGACACCGATAACGTACGCTTCTCGTCTTCGCGATACGGTCGATGAATTGGCACCACTCCTTGTCCAAGAAGAACGTGTTCGGTCGTGACGTCGTTCCCGCGTGATGTGGCCGATTGCGCCTCTGTGGAAAGAAAGGCTTCGACATGTGGCAGTGTGAAGTGAGGCTGCAGAGCAATGCGTCAGTTCTGACGGAAGTAGCGCATTGAAGATGTTCTCTTAATGCTAATGACGCGTACATGTGTGAATGGCATGATTAGAAATTCATTATTTCTTTGTTCTTGTTAGTTTATTGTATTGTACGACTGGGTTTATTACAAGAATGTGTTCTAAATATCATTATTAGGGCTTGATTTTAAAGAATATTTAATCTGCAACGGAAGGCGTTTTTAACGAAAAAAGTTGAATTGGAAAATGAAAAGATGGTTATATGCACTTTAATGACCTTTTACGTCGTGAAGAAAAATATTTTCTTAAAGATTACATTTCATCTTCGGTCGGTAATACCGAATGTGGAAAGCACGCTTCTTGAGTAACTATTCATTGTGAAAGTTTATGCACTTTGTTTCTTCTGGCTGTTGTACCCTGTAACGTACGGGACTGAAGACTTCAAATTATGCAGTAAGGGAACTGAAAGAATCGAAAAATTATTGAAAGTTGGAATTTCATGTGAGAGGAGTTACTTATCACATTCGGTGTAACAATGGTGACTGGCATCTCGGGGTGTTTTGAATCACGTGGTTTCTGTTCAGTTGCGGCCTCTATTCTGTGGCCGTAACGTCTGAGTGACCAGGGCTGGCTAGTGGACAGTACTCTGCACCAAGGAGCGTGGCGTGAGGCCCTGCAGAAGCGCGCGTGGCGTGAGGCGCGCGAGGACAGTCGCACCGAAAGCCCGCGGTCGGCCCGCGTGCGGAGGCGGGCGTGACGCCGAAGGCAGGCAGGCGGCAGGCAGCGCGTCAGCCGGCGAGGCGCGGTGCGCGGCCGTGGGCGGGAGATCGGGCTGGGGGGAGGCGGAGGAGGAGGAGAGGGCGCGCTGTCGGGTTCGTGCGCGCGCGGCCTCGCCGCGAGCGGCAGTGGCGGCGGCGGAGGCAGCTCGCTAGCCAGCCAGAGCGCGCGCGAGGGCAGTGGCGAGGCGCGGCGAGCGAGGAGCGAAGTCGAGTCGTCGTGGTCGTCGTCGACGCAGCGCGGTAGCCTCGCGGGTGCTTCGAACGTCTTTGTGCCGACGCCGCGCCGTCTTCGTGTGTGCTAACACGCCTCTCCCGATACCGCGCCGCGTTCTTCGGTCGGCAGTGGCGCGCGCGCGCGGACTGGCATTGGCGCACTTGTTGCTCGTTGGCGCCGGCCGAGCTTTCGGGGCTGCCGAAGCGCGAGTGTCATTGTTTGATTGAACTGGTGTTCGCACGCTTGCCGCGCGTGTCGTGTAAACGTTGTGCATCGGACGTGGCGGTCGTGATTCTCGGGCTGACTCGGCGTCTTCGTCTCCTACTTTCGCTGAACTCGTTGATAGAAAAGGACACCTTTGTCAAAGAAGAAATAGCGTGTGTGTGTGAGGTGCCCCGGTGGAAAGCGGGTTTTCTCCGAACTAAGAGCCGCAAGATGGCGCGAGCGCATGCCGGCGCGTCGCTCGAGTGTGTGTGATAGCAGGAGACGCGGTCGGTCGGTCGGTTGGGCTGGGCGCGTTCAGGAGGCCCCACGAAGATTTCTCCGCCTTGGGAGCAGCGACGACGCCCGGACCGGTCCGGAGGAGGCAGTAGGCGCCCGGCCCGGTGTTGCCAGAGCGGGGCACAAGCGCTATGCGCACTGCCCGCCTGAGCTGAGCACGCGCCATGTACGAAGTGTCGGGCCTGTGCGGGAACAACGTGTCGGCCGCCGTGGCTCTCCGCGCGACGAGCCGCAGTCGCAGCCACAGCAGCAGCAGCGGCAGCAACAGACACTCTCCCGGCGGCATCGCGCTGTCGGCGCTGGACACTGGGGTGGCGGCGGCCACGACGGCGGCGCTCGCCCCGGTGACGGCCCCCACGACGCCCGCCCCCGCGCCGGCGGTGGCTCCCGCGACTGTGCCCTCCCGCCGCAAGGAAATGCCTCTCGCGGCCACCGTCAAGAATCAGATGCTGCGCCTGCTGCGGCGCAGCAAGAGCACGCGGCGCGCGGAGACGACGGCGTCGGCCGTCGTCATCCCCAACAAGCGCTACTCCGTGTTGTCGCCCACCGCCGCGAGCCCGGCGCCGCCCGCCGTCGTCATCTCGCCGGTCGCCAACACGCCCGCCGCCCCGCAGCCCGCGGAGAATCGCCGCCACCATAGCCACAGCCACCACAACCACAACCATAACCACAGCCACAGTCATCACCACCATCACAACCACAACCACCATGGAGCTCGCCGGTCCCGAACCCAGGTAAAACCCCCTCCACATATGTTTTTTTTAATTAAACTCAAGCAGGTTTGTTATCCTGCAAGATTCGCGATTGACTCATGCTGAACATGCCTAAGCAGCCTAAGTATTAAATGCACTAAATTTAGTCTGTGAATCATCAATTTCGTGCATCGTATCTTTTCATAAATGTTCTACATGTAATTCGTTCGCTTATTTCTTGTGCCTGTTTCTGGCTCAGAATTTCGTTTATTGTATGGATATCATCGCCACGGGAAAGCTTTCCGTACGAGTTTATTGATGGGAGCTTTCACAGCGATTACGGGGTTACATAAGCTAGAGAAAATACAATACGATGATAGCAACGGAAGAAAGTTTATGCCTGCAGTTTTTTACAGGAATGTCATTTTTTGGATGGAATCATTAAATGATTTCCCCGGATGTGAATCCCGTGGGAAATGTACATGAGTGTTCATCTTGAACCTCTCTTCTTGCAGACAGAGCAAATAACTTTTTCACAAAAGGCAAGGCATCTATGAAGTGGTCCTCATCCAGAAGCTAATGCGAAGTAGCCCGGAATTCCGTGATTTGCGGCGAAGAACTCTGCTCGTTAGAGGAATGTGGATCGTCTGCGATTTCCCGCAGTTTGCTGGCGGGGCGTCGGCGTCACGTCTTCGGAGGTCCCCGCCCATCCGGCGCTTTGAATGACTCGTTACTCGGAGGCGGCGACGTCGCGGGGCTCCGGGGTGAAGTGGTCTGCGCCGCTCCCGCAGCCCCGGGCTCCCTCGTGCCCGCTTCGTGCTATTCACTCTGGAGCATCATTCGCGTTGATGCGAAGACGCCGCGCCTCGTGCCTTCCGCCGCCTTTTCACAGCGTGTAAACAGTTCAAGAAACTTTCGAAAAATCATTGTTCTTTTGTTGAACTGTTTGGAGCGGCGCATTAGCCAAGAGCACGTTTTGAAGGCTTTCGCCAACAGAGACGTGCGTTCGCAATGACTGGAATGTTTATATCCACTGAAAATTGCGTCAAACGTAGAATTTACGTACTTCTTTGCCCGTCTGTGTTTATTAGCATTCTCTTGTATTTTGGGCGTGGCTGGCGTTTGAAATGTCATTAATAGATATCAAATTGTCTTGATTGCAAATGCGTGTAATGCATAATTCCTAATTTATATCAGCTATTCAATCTACACACAATTAAATTGTAAACATGAATGGCATGTGGCGGTCAACGGTCGTGAACCTTTCCGTTTGAAGGAGCATTAAGGAAAAAAGTTCGGCAACAATTTACCGGGCCGGATGTTCTTTTGTGAACATACATTTGAATTCCGGACGCGAGAAGAGAACGGACTGTGATGCAAGTCGTCGTGTAGGGCTTCCCAAAGCCATCTAGTTTGCTGCTATTTCCACATGTACGTTTTCGCGCGCGTAACTATACCGGTTTCACAAGAGAGAGAACTCGTATTGGGTGTCTGCAATGGACGGGCAAGCAGTAATATTAAGATAACATTTTCGAGAAATTGAAAGTTTCCATACTCTTGGGATTAAAGGAACGAAATTTACAATATTATAAGTGTCCGTATTTTAGTGATATTTTTATCATAATACTGTTCATGACTTCCGAAGGTGGACAGATATTACGGATTTTTTTTGTATGTGTTTTCTGTGATTAAGAAACTGTCATTCTTTAATACTTTCAGTATATTAAAATTGTGGATTGCAAAATAATTTTAAATAATTAATTCAAGTTGACTTGGATTTTATCAAATCCACCATATTGGGGAATAATTTATTGTTTTTAAATTAAATCCTTCTGCTTAATAAAAATAGTCGAGACACAAATGGGAAAAAATTAAATTATTGCAAAAATGCAAATTTTATTCTGTTTATTCACATGTGCAATTCGGTTTCTAAATTGGGAGAGGCTTTCAAATCACTCTAATTTGAAAGCCTAAACAAATCCATCATCAACCTGGGGGTGTATCTTTCTAGAACAAAATAATTGAGATTCAGAATTACTTTACTGAAAAAGAACGTGCTAGGAGTCGAAAGTATCCGAAGATTTGTGAAGGGTAACTCATGAAATAATTAAATATTTATGCCTATTTAGACATTGCTGGTGGACAGTCGTGGAATGAAATTACAAATGCTCATTGTATAGTTGTGGCTCTTAAATTATAAAATGGGACATGTGTGAGAGAAAGGTATGTCAAGGAAAGGTGAGAGAAAGGTACGAAAGGTATGCATCATTTCAAGAAATTATGCATTCTTAAAATTTAAACGGTCTACAGATTGTCCAAGAGTCGAGAGAAAGACACTGCGACTTTAGCGAGTCTCGCTTTCGTTGTGTCGCTGCAGCCCATTGTTTCCCCATTTCCTGAGCTCTGGCGCCTCGTGCAGCGCCTTGGGCTGGCCCATTCCCCGTTGATGACTCGCGCGATAGAGCGCCAACGCGCCAACGACGTGCATCATGACGCGTCGCTTTCGTCTGCATACGAACGGCGAATTTTTATGATGCTACAGCAAGCCGGCAAGTAAATTTCACGGGGCTTTGTTTCAAGCTCTGTTTTGAGGCACTTGCCACATCGACGAGTTATCTCTTGCAAGCACTTGCTAGAACTGACAGATGAGTAAATCGAATATGTAAGCCGGGTTATCAGTATCACAAAACTAATCCTTTAAGTGCATGTTGAGATTATCCGGCACTGACGTGCCTGGCCTTGGATGATTTTATACAGCTAATCCTCAACTGACTAGAGAACGTCGTTTTTTCTAACTTTTTATATAGAATAAGGTTCGAAGGTGTCATAATGTGTTGTAAAATTCTAACAATCAAAATGTACTAAAGACAATTTAATTTCAATTCTGGAGATAGCAAATACATCCATTTTCAAAATTGTCTATCGAAATATAATATAGTGCTTTGTAAAATTAAAATGTGTTTAAGAAACAACGAAATGTGTTTTGAAACAACGAAAATAATTTTGCAAATTTAAAGGAAATGAACAATCGTTGTTACTTGTCTGTTTTCTTATAATAAAATGTGAATATTTGTTCGCGTCATGGCTTTCTCTCCCCCTCCCCCTCCTCCTCTTCCTTGTGCCCCCTCCCCCACATCCTGTCATTCTCATGTGATGTCATGAGGCAGTAAATGAAGGAATAAATCATACCTGCAGCTTACTACTTCTAATCGTGCAAGGATCAGTCTGGGAGGCTTTTTTTCCCAGGATTTTGCACTAATCAAATCGTTAGCGAGTTGATTACATCTTAAACCGGTAAGATTATTCTCAAATAATGTAACATTCTTGAACAAATTTCACATATTAAAAACAATATTTATCGATTAATCAATTAACCAAAGTAATGTATTTCGCATGTTTTTGTTTTACCTTTTCGAAATTAACAAGTTTCGAAATGTACTGAATTCACGAAATCAGTTGTTCGAAGGATACTCGATGCCTTAAGATTCGAAAAATTAGTATATGTTTGTGAATCTTGCTTCCCAAGAGTTTTAGGAGCAATATTGTTTTGTCTTTTACATCATCTCTGCTCTTACGTGCATTGGCGGATCGGGGGGGGGGGGCATGGCTCCATGTCCCTCCCCCAGGCCTAAAGTTTTCGTATACCTTCCTTTATTTGGCAAAATTGATTAAATATTTGTTGCAATTATTTAATTACTTAAATATTAATACTGTGTAGTATCATATAGGCTATGCACTACAAAAATAATATAGAATATAATAACAAATGTTTATTATTTAACAAAACTCTTAAGATTACCCCCCCCCCCCCAACAAAAATGATCGGCGACCTGCTTAAGAGTTTGTGATAATTCCACACTGAAGTTGTTACGTATGTATCTCATTTGTGATAATCGAACTTGTAAAAAATGTTACTTACGACCATGTGGAAGTAGTAAAACTGCTTCAGTTTTAAAAAGAAGGGTGCGGTTTCATGACATTTAAAAGAATCAGTTAAGCGTGTAGAGAATTATAACACTGATGTGTTGTCCAAACTATTTTGTGCAACAATCTGCTGAGGCTTTCAAACCCGTTGAATGTAATTGAGTACTGTGCTGTGCGGGACCGCTCGTTAATCGGCTGGGTGCGCGCTTCACTCGCCTGTCAGTGCTGAGCAATGGTAGCATTTTTGCCCGGCGGCGGGGCGGTAGTAGGAGCAGCGCTCATCGCCCGCAAAGCAAAGGCCGCCAGCTGCGACGCGGCCCTCTGGGTTAATTGGGCGATAGATTGTTTTGTTTATCCCGAGACGCAACTCGGGGGTATTGGCGGCGGCGGCCGCGCGCACGCCACGGAAGCCCCTCCCAGTCGGCCGGGCAGGACAGCACAGCTGGGCATTTGTGCGCCTTCTCAATGGAGCGTTTTCCACAGTAGGAAATAAAAACAGCCAGACGGCTGGAAGAGGGAACTGAAGTTGCCTTTCGTCCAGGATACTTGTGTAGTTTCGCACAGAACTAAGGCGGAAATCTGCATCGTAATGACTTCCTGAGATATCACTGTAATGAAGTGTGTGGTGTGGATCGGATAGTCATGTCGCACTACCTGGCATAAGTAGTGATAAAGCCTTTCGTAACGTTTTCTCGAAATTGCCTTCTTGTGAACGATCGGCTGTTCCTGCCATTGCACGAGACATTTGCCTTATTTCGGCGCTCGCTAACGATAATCGGCTCTTTTTCGATAAAAATGCCCGGCCCGGCAAATGATCGACGCCCAAGAACAGTTGTGCTCTAGGATAAAAGTGGCGCGCCGTGGATTCAATTCCCTGCACCACCGAGCGGCAGTGCAACCTGGCCCGTTCTGCTCTCCTTCTCTGTAATTTGTCGCGCTAATTGACTGGTGGTTGTATAAGGCGTGGAGCGAGGCACGGGGCGTGAAGGTCACGGGTTCGACGAAGCCTGCTGCACCGTGCTGTAAGCAGCCCGGTCACAAAGCGAAGGCGCTGTCTTGAAAAACTCACGCCCGTCATCACCGCCAGTGGCATTGGAAAATTTCATCCATTGTCATGCATGAGAACTTCCGGTTCAGAGAACCGCTGTAAATCTTTTGAAAAACTCATTGCGCTAGTTGCATTTTAAATTTAAATTTGCCGCATTTTGTTGCGCCTTCTAATTAATCCGTCGATTACCTTGGAAAGGCCTTTTTCTGCTCTTCTAATTGGGAATTGGTTGACTTCACAGTAAAAAGAAACTGGAATACTGAACTTATTAAGTTGAATAAGTACACGCAGTTGCGAAATATTTTAGAGGATGTACTATTTTTGTTGCTACAAATTCGTTTTTGAAATAAAATGTGGCAATAGAATTGCGGTTATAAGTATTCAGTAGTTGTCCCATTTCTAATGAATTTCTTACTGTGCGGACGAAATGTACTTCTCTGTAATTTACAGGGAGAACCATTCATATTTACTTGTCAAAACGGTGTTAAACTTTCGAAACACTGTGATCGTGTTGCGCTTTGCTTTTATACAAAGCATCATTTCATTGTCCTGCGACTTGCTCGTCGGTCATGTCCTGTCGGTAGCCCAATTCGCGTTTTGATAGCCATCGCGGATTTCTCGCCTTGGGGCGCTTTCGTCCGCACGTCCCGTCCCCGTCCCCGTCCCCGTCCCGTCCCGTCCCGTCCCATCTAGTCCGCGTGTGTCTCAACGTTTCCTGGCGCGGAGTGTCGAGAAAGCGAGGTCGATGGCGCATCTTCCCGGAAACCTCGTTCGTATTCCTGTGCGCGCGAAGCAACCGCGGGCGGCGAATTGGGTGCATCTCGCGCCAGTAATAAAGGACAAAGCCTTGGGAGCGGGTGTCGCCCCCCCCCCCCTTTCACTTTCCGCGGCGTGGCGTGGCGTGTCGCGTCGCGTCGCGCCGCTCCGCGGGAGGGTGGGCGTTTTCTCTTCCGAAAAGATTATGTTCTGGCATGTGGAGTTGGCGAATCTATTTTGAGGCGTAGTATTTTTACGAGCGCTCTTTGGAGAGCGGTGTGGCTGAACTTGAGGGGGCGCCCCGTCTGCGAACAGGGCCGCGTCCGAGAGCTAGCTAAATAGCGATATCGTCCACACCTCTGCCGTGGTTCACGTATTCCTGTTTGTTTTTGTTTTGTTGTTTTTTGCTGATCTTGTTTGGTCATTAGGCTTGGTCGAATTATTGCAGTGAATTGCTATTTAAAAGTGAAGGATCGATGATGTTTTTATTATTTTAATTATTTAACGTCGAAAAACGGTAAAATTCTTGTGACGAATGTGGAGAATGGGGAGAAGCTAGACGTGGCGTCAATAATCAAAGCAAGGGCAGTTTAGTATATGCGCAATTGATCAAGGGAACTGAACTTCATTGTGTTGGGATGGGGTCACAGACTCGGTAAATAATATTTATTTTAGACGTAAGATAATAGAATACAATAAATAAATTACCTAATTGCCAGATGTAGAAATGCATCCGTGATGCGTATGGCTGTATTAACCACAAACTTGAGAAAGAAACTTGTAAAACGAGCAAATACAACCTATAACACATCTCACCGGTGTCTCGATATTATCATAGTAACAGATCTCCACGCCTTCAAACCTGTTTTTTGAGGAGGCCAAAGGCCTCTAGTCACATTGAAGTCATGAACGACAAAATACGAATGTAAGGAACTTTCCATTATATAGCTCTATCTTCCCGCATACCGTGGCAAGAGTGGGGCTGTGAAAAAGAACAACCACCTTGCGCTAACTTATTTTTACTTCGTACGGATCTGGGGGTAGGGGGAGTGTCGGGTTCCCTCATGTTTTTGCACGGATACGCGGAGCATTGCGGAGATGTTGAATATGAAAATAAAATTACTTCCATTTTATACTATTGATAGAATGATTGCCTCTTCTTGTGCAATCGATGATAGTGATAAATACACACCATACGCTAGTTTATTATGAATATCGCGGTCTGTGTGATTAGTTTGGGAGTGTGAGATCTCATCCCGAGTTGGCGTGAGTTTCACGACGACCGCGCACGTGCTGGGTGCTTAGTGTGGCGGGTACTCGAATGCTTCACGAATGCCGATGACGGAGTGACGTCACCGCCCCACAGCGAGTGCCGGAGGAACGCTGGAGGAGTGTTTTGCATACGCCTCCGTCGTAGCAGCCCTGTTTGTCTGGCTGGGGCCTTTAAGGATACGGCCCCTCGGAATGCGTCGTTGTTCGTCCCACGGACGGATGCAAATTTTCGTTTCCGGGAGGTGGGGGGAGGGGGAGGACTGCAGTCCCCCCTCCCCCTGCGCAGTCACATGTCTCAACCGCGAGTCTTTGTGTTGCTCGTAGACGCTGCTGAGCGACGACGTCGCGGGGTCCCACGCCTTAGAAAGGATGTGCACTTTATCTAAGAAAAAGGAACTTCCTTTTCTTAGCGCGTAAACATGTTTTATGTGGTCGGGCCCACGGCCCTCCATGAGGAAAGTTTTATTGCTCATCAAAATGTAGTGCGATATTACAATCACAACATTGAGGGGTTACCACAGCGGTTGATTTTGGCTTCCTTCCCGGCGGAAAAGTTTATTATACGATGTACTCAATTCGTGTTCTTAGGTTTTTGCGAAGATTCTTTGGAAATGTCCTGTGGAATACCTATTTGCTTGTGAGATCCAATTTTACATGTATTTCGCGAACTCTTAAAATTTGGAGGACCTTCGGGAGAAGTTTCAAAGCATCTTTTTGAAGAAGATGAATTTTGAATATGTAACTAATAAAAAACAAAACATTTGTTTAACAGCCATCCTAAACATTGTTTCAACTTTTTCTCTAGAGCTTTTATCCATCTGACAGACGGTTACCCTTTACGTCCCAATGTGACGCATATTCTACCATATACTTGACACGAACACTTACAGGCTTCTCTGATCTGAGGTTAGCAGAACGCGAGGCCTCCACGACAAAACACACATGGGAGAATAGGAACAAACAATCATGCCCGAGACGGGGCTGGAACCCGCGACCCTTCCGACCGAGGCGCTGAGTCGATACACGCTTCTAACCACCTCAGCCATCCAGGTCGGCTGTTTTAAATTAAATTAGTATAATTTACCTTTTTTTTATATGAAGAAACAACTATTTAACAGAAATTAGTTTTCGGTGTTCATGCAATCTTTCCTTGCAAAAAAAATCCCAATTATACATACGCATACTGTAGAATAAATATGTATCAGGGCAAAAAATTGAAATCCGCCGGCATTGGACGAGGTGCAGTGGTACTTTCCCTGTCTGTTGCCCCAAATTTCCCTGGTCATGCTCCCCTCTACGTATTCTGCCATCCATTTGCCTTGCCGCATACTGACCTTCCATGATAGGCCTATCTTCACGTTTGTAGACCATTTCCATGCGTCATTTGTAAAGCAAATAGGTTTGTTGGGTAATTAGCTTCGCATCCAAAGGATGCGATGAAGGTAACGAGGCTGGCGTATCTTTTAGTGGCACATATTTTTCAGTTTTAATCTAGGAAAATGACTTACGTCGGGATATGTGCAGCTCTCTTGGATGTGGATTGATTTGAGAATTTGTTTCATATTGGCGCCAGAGGTCAAAACGAGTCTTCCAGAGACGGTTTTTGAGGGGATTGCTGTTGTAAGAATAGACTTAGCATTATTTTACCGTCCATCAGCACGTCGATCTGCTGTTAAATCGAGTGTAGTGGTCGGGCGTAAGCAGTGGGAGTGAAGTGCCGCGGACTCCTTAGGTGGCTATTTCGTGGCATTGGCGGTGTTCGTCCGCGCGCCTCCCGCGCCGCGCGTGTGCCGGGTGTGGCGCACTGCGCTCGGCCGCGGCCGCCCTGGCCAGCCACATGGCCGCGATAAATAACCGCCGTCGCTTCCCTGACATGTTTGCGCGAGCGGGGGCGTGTGCGCGCGCGGGCGCTCCTTTTAGCGAGGCCGCGGGGGCGGGGGCGGCGATGAGGCGTGCGGCCGCGCGTTGCCGGGCGGGCGGGCGATCGTCGCGGGGGCGGGGCGGCCCCTCGGTTTGTCGTCCTTGTCGGTCGACGGGGCCCCGCGAGCACGCGCTCTGGCTGCGCCTCGGCCTCCGCCTCCGCCTTCTGGACGCGGCGGGCGCGTGACCTTCAGGTATTTTCACGTACGAAATGTTTGAGGGGGGGAGACGCCCGCGCGCTCAGCATTTAAAAACGCTCTTTCGTTTGGGTGCGCTGTGAACGTGCCGTCGTCGCCCGGTTTGTGTTCAGAAGGGTGTCAGCGCCTCGAGAAGAACAGGATTTGGGATTTGGAGCCTGCACTCTTTCAGACGACGACGACAAAGAAGTTTTTTGGCTTAATGGTTTTCTTCGAAGATGTGCTAAAGCCAGTTTAAAGACGCTGCTCAAACTGAACTGAAGGCGTTAGCTTTACCATCAAGTTTCGGAAAAGGGACTCAAAATGTTTCTTGTAATGTGATGTGATTTATTTGTAATACGGATCTGCTGGGAAACAACAGAAATTCATATTAAAGCTACCTTTGTTTCTGAATTGCAAGACTACCGCGCTACTCAAATAAATGGTTGGTCTAGTGGCCAAACAATTTATTTTGTTCTTGATGAAATGTCCAACCGATTTCCTTTGCTGCTAACGCAGCGAATGCGATAGCTCAGCGGCATCGCCGCTCCATCGGTGGCAGGAATGTCGTAGGGGTCGAGTCCCAGCGGTGTAAGATTTTCGACAGTATCTAGAGAGCTGGATCGAATGAAACTATTATCTGAACGACAATTTAAATGGCCGGCTGCTCAAATCTTATTTTCCGTTGTTTCTTCGATTAATGCCAGGTGTATGCTTGAACATTTCTGTACTAAACGGGATGCGTACCGCGCGCGTTCTTTCCATCCTCATCCTTGTCCCCCCTCCTCTCCATTTACGCCATTTAATGGTGGTTTACGCACGTGCGTGCACTCTTGCAAGCTCTAAACTACCGAACATGTCTGGAGCTTAGAACTTGGCCCGTCTGCAGGGAGAAAATGCCCTTACGGGACTAACGGCCTGAGTGTTTGACGCGCCCGGAATCAATACTCTTTCACTCACTGCTTCCGTTGGTTGATAAAAGTATTTGAGAATGCTCTGCTTGCTTAGTAGCGAAACACCAATTTACAAGAGATAGAGATGACACATAGTAAAAGGCTGGTCTGGAAACCAGTTCATCGCATCCTCTTTTGGTCCGGAAGCCGGTTTATTGTGACAATGATTGCCGGCGGGCTTTGCTGACGCCGACGAGGGTGGTTGCTCATAGCCTGTGGTCTAAATACTCCTTTCCGTGCGTGAGTCACGCACGTAAGTACAAGCTCGTCGCTGCCGCGTGGTCTGCGTATTAGTGTGATTAGCTGCCTGTTTGCTCGTTACCCGCGTCGCGAGTCTGTTTGCTGTGTAGCAACTGGTTCGCGGTTAGTTCAAGGAAGTTCAAGCTGCTTATATAATTTCGAGGCCGCTTGTGGGAGCCCAGGCATATACCCTGATGTCTTCTTCGACCCCTTCGGAGGAGTGCTTTTCTTTCTTCTGGTATTTACCAACCGCTGTTGCTCGAATAAATTATGATTAGCTCTTTAAAGTTCATAAATGATATCGGGAACAATTCGTAGAGTGTGACGACCTCGTCGGAACGGGTAACGCTATGCATCGCTGACGGCTGTCATACTGTGTGGCACCGTTGTCGGTTTCCGCACGTTGCTCTTGAAGCACGTGATTCCGAGCGTGACGGAAATTAGGTACGCATTTCGCTACATGTGCTCGATGTACAGACTTGGTACGTCATTGCCTTGTTAGATTGTTATCGCAAATGTTCGTTTGCTCTCATCTGCTCAAACTACTGTCGCTAGGAAACTGTTGCAAGGTAATTTTCGAACGAAGATGTCAGGCATTTAAATCTCATTGCCTTCCCGGATCATTCCCTTACCTTATTCTTGTGATCGCCCATCTTTGTGGAATTTGTTTCTCCTTATTTCAACGCTTTTAGCACTTTTCCAGAAACTTCTTGTACAACTACTAACTGAAATGCTTAACCACTCTGTTTCATTTATCAGAGTTTATTAGTAGACAGAGATGGTGCCTACAGACTACCTTGCTCCGAAGAATAGTGGATTTGATTCCCGCTCAGGGCAATGATATTAGTGTTGCAGACGGCTTTACGTTCACTGGTTTCACATCCGAGGATCCCGCATGTGGGGTCTAGTTCTTGGATCGAGATATCTTTGAAGCGTAGAGAAAACGGACATCCACTGAAGAAATTTCGAATAAAATTGGGGAAATGTCGAATGGCATGTCTCGCACTTGTGAGTTACTGACATAGGTTTTCCATAAATTTGTTGTAGTCTAAATGTATATGACATACTTAAGTGCCATTTCAATTATTACGCATTGCAGGCTGTAGATTGCCTGTATATTACGAAATTAGATGCTATCAGATGATGGTGCGTGAGTGGGATTAAAATAAATTTTACGAGTCCCTGGGAAGGGTAACAATGTGAATTTGCTTCGTTTCCGTTTGGAAATCTCAGCGTACCGAGAACACATTTACTCGATGAAAACGTGTACGCGTCGTCTTGGTGGTCTCCATGCGAGGCACTCATTAGGCGCATTTCTGCACGCTCCGTGCTCTTACCGCGTGCGCGACTCGGTTCGCGAGAAATTGGCATGTTCAAAGCGCGCTATGTGGGTCGGGGGCGCTTCGGAATTGACCCCGATGCGGAGCGATAGTTGTGCAGCCTTCGCTTGGGCAGAACGCGGCCTGCGGCGACGGCGGCAGCAGGCGAGTTTGTTGTTTTTTTTCGTGCGTATTTTTTTGTGCGTTTTTGAATCGGCAGCAGCGGCAATGTTGTTCGAGTAGGCAATTTGACAGATTGCGAGCAGAGCAGTGCGGCGCGGCACGACGCAACATAGGTTGCGCAAGCTGCGCTGCAGCGTGAGCAGATGGTAGCGAGCGTTGGAATGCGTGACCGTGGCTGATCTGTCACGCATTCCTCTGCTCGTCGCTTCCGTCGTCGATTAGCCTTCTTTGTGTTGTGGCTTCGCGAGACGTAAGCAAAGCCTCGAAGTTTCTTTTCAGTGGTCTTCTGTTATTGTCTTCTGCTAATATTTTTTACAATAGTAAAATGACCGTAATTTAAAACACTAGAAAAGACCGTTTCAATGCTACAATGGAGAGCGTATTGGACTTTTTTAAGATCGCGAGTTAAATCCGAACGAAGCCGTCGATTCTTGATGGGAAAAAATCCTTCGTGCTCCTTCCTTCGGAGGAAAAGTACTTCCAGTTGTCCCTTGTTTATTTACTGAATGTAAAATATGATGAAAAGAAAGGCCTCTGAGCTAATTTCGAAGAGTCTATTTCGTCGCCCGAGTAATTCATTCTTTAGTTACTAGATGGCGGAGCAGCGAGCCTGAGTCTCGCCAGGTGTAATTAAGCAGAGAATTGAATTAAAAGTGTCTGAATACCATGCCAGGATGCTTTATGTGCCCTCCCCCCGTCCCCCGAAGAAACTGTCTCCTCAGAAATGTATTTCGGTGATCGCATTGCAACGTGCCTAATATTAAGTGATCAGATATTTTGGACGATTAATTGGTGCAGGTCGATTAGTACTGTACTACTATACAATAAACGATAGGGCTTGCGTGCATTTCGTTGCCGAAAAAAATGTCGACTCAAGAGTTTATGGGATTTTCAAAAGTTGCTGTCATTAATCCTTGTTTGCGCGTTTCCTTTGGACCACTTTCCATGCAGGAACCTCCGCGCAATGCGAAATAGGTCGTGACGATGGGGGCCGGACGAGAGGGCGTCCGTCCCGGCGCTATCGTGCGCGCGGGTGCAGGGGGGGGTGAGGCTGCGGTTCGTGTCACGTGACCCCCACGCGTCACGTGTCGGCGCGCGCGGCTCGAGTCTGTTTGCGCAGCCTCC
Organism: Acheta domesticus; assembly: GCA_031308135.1. Classification (NCBI taxonomy): domain Eukaryota; kingdom Metazoa; phylum Arthropoda; class Insecta; order Orthoptera; family Gryllidae; genus Acheta; species Acheta domesticus. Next base: position 58,217,416 of record JAHLJT010009436.1, read on the forward strand.
GCCTCCCGTGTTAAATAGAGCGCATTGTGCGCCTGCCGTGCGCGCAGACGCAAGCGCACGATGTGTGCTTAGGCTCGGGGGCTGGCGCCACTGGGCTCGGGCTCCGCCTTTGCTTTCGCGCCTTCCTACCCGCTACCCCTCGCCTGCCACGTTTGCGGCACGCTATGCCATGCTAGAAAGGCGAAGTCGGAAAAGAAGAAAATAAGTGGCTTGGAACTGTAATGCGGCATGGAGTTTTTGACATCAATCATTGTGTATTGACGGTTCTGATAAACTTGATAGCTTGCAACGCACTCATTACAAATATTGTTCGAAAACTGTCAAAGGTTGGCTACCACGTGACAATTGACGTCTAGTTTGTCAATGCGGAGAAGTATTTTGGCAATGTAAAGTGTAGGTTACGAAAACCCGCTGACGTATCTTATTGTTTATAGAGCGATTCTGGTCTCGGCGAAGAGCGAAACTGAAAACCCCGCATTGTTTGTCGTATTGCTTTCTTTTCCAGGTTATTTAAGCAGTTTTGATTCGTATCCTTGGCGTTTACCGTTCTTTATTCTGAATTTTCCGTCTCTTATGAATTTATGACGCTTCCGTTTATATGAATGGAATAGCTGATGATGATGATTATTATTATTATTATTATTATTATTATTATTATTATTATTGTTTATTATTATTATTGGTCACGAATTTAACCAAATTCAAAATATTGTAGTGTGCAGATGAGCAGTATCTCAAAATGTTCGATAAAATCATGTAAAGAAATGTTTAAATTTCAGTAAATGAAGATTGCATTGCGTTTGCTACTCTCAGAAATCAAATCACATTCTACAGACATGACCACCGCACAGAACGCCACACGTTTTTTCCACCAGAACTCCTGGGAGGCGCCTAATGTTTGCTCTTACAGAAAGTATCTTGACCAAGAGAAACTATTTTCGTTCTCATACAAAGACCAACTGGCCTTTCAATTTCTGTATGAGACGGGGCGAAGAGCTCTGCAGAGCGGCTTCACAACGAAAGGATTTCGTACCCTTGACTGAAACCGCTTTTGTGGCTGAGGGAGTGTATACAACTAAAGAGCTGTGTTCTCGTGGTTTACTGCTAGCCTTTTTTCAACCAGAAGCAGAGGTGTCACGATCTGTTGTTTGAAGTGACCAACGCCATTTCGTGAGGGATTTTATGGTCCAAACATCCCAGCCGTTCGCTGCCCGGTGTTTCTAGTCCGGATATAATAACGCTAAGAGCCTCGCAGCCGACGGAGCGGTTAATTGGGGTGGCGGCGCGCGAGGGTGTGCGAGTGGCCCCTTCAGCGTCTCGCCCTCGCCCTCGTCCTCGTCCTCGCCCTCCGCCGCGAGCCGCCTGTCCCGATGACGTCAGTTGTGCGTGGTGGAGGTGGCAGTGGTGGTGGTGGTATCGAACCGCCGTCTGCTGGCGACTGCCTTCTGTCGGCTCATCTGCGCCGGCTGCCTCGTCCGCTTCCTTCGTCGTCCACCTGAAGGGCAGGTGGTGAAGGCCGCGCCATGCCCCCGCCCGCCCGCCCGCCCGCCCGCCCGCCCGCCCGCCCGCCCGCCCGCCCGCCCGCCCGCCCGCGCTACGTCTGCCTGCCGCGGCGGACTACTATTTGCATTGCGGACGATGGGATATTAGCAGCGTAGATCTTGGCATTTTTTTCGAAAAAGATGAAAGGTTAACTTCTCTGCGGAATACTTCCATAATTTGCTGTGCTAAAATCGTGATATTTCTCTTTGCAGGAAATATTTTCCTATTTACCGTACAAACGCATTAGTTTGGTGTGTGTGAATTCCATTATTTTTCGGAATTCTTGGATTGATTGTTGGGTAAAGGAGCAGCAGTGAATCTGTCAAACGAGTCTACGCTGTCGGCGCACTGCAAGCGACGCATATTCCCGCTCCTTGAGACACCGTGCACCTGGCGCACCTGGCGGAGAGCCTTCGTGCGGCCCACTCCATCTGCCTCCTCCTCTGCGCCCTCGCGCGCGTCTGGACTTCTTCCCTAGCAACCAGCTTTCAGGCGCGCTGTAAACCAGCGTGTGGGAAGAGTCGAAGCGGCGGCGGCGCCGCCTGACGTTATTTCCCGGAAATGTGAACCCTTCGCAGATACTACGGACTGATATTCCAGACGTGCGCGGCCTGCCAATGAGGCGCGACTGGTTATTTATCAGGATGTTTTTTTGTGCAGTGTAAGTGGGGTTCTGGACTTCTTTACGGGTGTCAGAATCGAAATCGTATTGTTCAGCGAGTGAGATTTGTACGAAGAAAAATAGTGTCCTGAAAACTCCTTTTTTAAATTGATTGAAATTTAAAATTATTTGTTCTTGACGTATTTTGCTATCGCGCGGAAAAAAAATGTATTGGTTATATTTTATATAATAGAATTCATTTTTCTAATAGTTTCCCTTACAAATTTGTCTGACGATGTCAAATTGTTAATGCTATTATTACAAAAACGGAAACTTATCATCATAAGCAAACGCGAACGATGTGATGTATTATCCCATAAAGATGATCTTCACCTCTTCGTGTTCGAACGAGTCATTTGAATGCCTTCTGGGTGCTGGCTCGATTTGCACCCAATGTGATTGAGATACTGCCGATTAAAGTTTCGAAAAATCCGCAACGTCACCAGCCGAAACGTCGGCGGCACGGCCGGAGCAGGCGTCTTGCCTTCGTGAAGGTAGAATAGAATCCCGCAGCAGCAGCCGGTTTGGGCGAGCGGAATGCGGGTGCTTACGCATGGACGCTCGCGCGTGCGGCCGCGCCGACCTTGGACCTCGGGGCTGGTTCTTCTTTGTGCGGGAGCCATCGGCGCGGCCCCGCGCCGCACGCGCGCGACCAGACAGACAGGCAACCAGCCCGGCAGGCCCCCGCGGGATTTGATGCAATTCCTCGGCAGCTGTGCGCCACCCCTCCACCTTCCCTCTCTACTTGCGTAACGTGCCAGCTTTCCAGATTCGTGGCACCCCGCCGGTCGCGAGCTCACGCCCGGAGATGAGTGTGTCGGTGTTCCATGATGTAGAGCTGTGATCATTTATTACGATCGGGCAAGGAGTTAGAATGTTGGATTTCCGGTAGGACCGAGAACTTTTTCCTTCGTCCACTCCTTTTTACAATGACTCCCGGGTCAACTTGATCGGAAGTATAAGAAGTTTGGGATCGATGCGTCGTGATGCTGGTCTCATTATTTGTGTCGGGATCCGAGACCAAGAAATTGTGCAGCCTTGTCGCTTCTAACCCCATGGGGATCCGCCGACGCCTGTTATAGAACTGTTGACCTTTCGCTGTCCGATAATGTGAGGAATGGCTCTCGAGAGTTACAACTTCGGAAGCACAGAGAGCAGCGGGGGCCGTTCAAAGTTGCTTCCATCGTGTTGATGGAATCAACACCGAGGAACGTTGATTACCTAATAATTCACTATGTTTTAGTACGTACTTACTTTACATATTACTTGGTTAATATTTTCGATCACTGTTAGTCTAGAGGTTAGGAAAATTCAGCTCTCGTATTGACCATTGGTGAGTATTTTTAGTACAGGTATACGTGCTAAACACGATGTGAAAACGAAAACGGTATGGAGGTAGGAAAAACGGTGGTGAGAGGAATGATTAGTAATAATCCATGCCCGGTGTTTTATCGGCGCTGTGCAAATTTCCGTCAATTTTCAGTTTTGATTTTTTAACTTTAAGCTTAATGTAAATGGTGCAACCTTTCATTTTTTTCCTTTATCTTTTTTCTTTCAGCTTTAAGAATCGAGTTTCCGATGACCTTGTGTCGCGTCCTTTGGCGCGTTTATCTCGATTTTCGTCCTCGGTGCATTTCCATTGTTCGTGTATCGCTTGTGCCGCCCCCCCCTCTAGAGTTCCACGAGTCGTGACGTCAGTACTCCTGCGAGGGCAATACGTAACCTGTCAGTCTTATTACATAAATGACGTGTCGCGTAACGGGTGAACACCTTCGTGACGCGTACAACTAGTATTTGAACGTGATTAATCACGTGCTTCGAGATTTCTTTAAAATGCGGAAGATAAAGTAGTATTGATTTCTTGTATACAGGAATATTTTTAAACCTAACTCCGATGATTGGAAACCAAGTATCTGGAAATCCGCGTTTGTGGTCACCTGCATTGTCCCAGCCACGTGATGCATGAGGATTTGTCTTGCGTGTGACAATTTCTCATGAACCAGGTAGTTTAGGATTACACCTTATATAATGTCAATTCAGACTTAATAATACTGCCACTTCTGTTTCATATGCTCAGAATGAAATAAGACACACTTAACGCTACATTACATCAAACATCATTGATATATTACCTTTAATACTTCTTTAGATATTGACTTTTCTTTTGTGAAGATAGTGATTTTGAATAGAACCCAGTAGCAACGTAAGTAGTATGAAACGGCGATAATCGCAGGTGCTAAAATTGAGTTTTCGATTTTTTAAAAATAATTTTTAGGCAAACACGTTGATGAAACTCGTGTTGAATCATTATAATTGGCAGCAAAGAGACGTTCGTGTGTGCGAAAGTTAATTTTCAATAATGAAATGTATTCCTTTGTGAAACTACCAAATTTATTTAAAATTAGTTTGTAGCAAATTCTTAATCTTCAAATTTTATGAAAGTTCGTTGAAGATATTGTATACGGAAAAGTATTTTATATTAAATTCATTTAAAAATGAAAATAAGAAAATGTTAATTTCAGTGATACGACCTCGTCAAAACGAATTATATTTTGTCATAGTTAATACATTTTAATCTAATGTTTCTTCACGTTGGTACACGAAATGAATGAATGATTGATGTAAAAAAATCGTCATTTTTCATTTAGTAAGTGAAGAAATTTTATATACATACATATATATATATATATATATATATATATATATATATATATATATATATATATTGTAAAAGTGTAATAAATTGTGTGTGAAAATATAGAAAAGTAGTAAAACTTTGTCCAGTCAGATTTAAAACAGTTCTGCAAAATGAAATTTTTTTGAGCTCGCGTTTCTTGTGTACCGGCGGTGTGCCGTGTCCGTAAAACTCGCTTCCTAATGGTGTTAAGTTCCGGATTTTGATTGCGCGGGGAAGTGTTCGTGATCCTCTTGCGGCTCCCCCGATGTCCCCGAAGGCATCGGCGGCGGCCCCTGCGCGCGCGAGGGGCGACTCTCGCCCGCCGCCCTGGGACGGGGGCCAATCAATCCGAGATAGCCGCGCGCCGCTGTGCCGCCCCATGGCTCGGGAGGCGCGCACTGTACGGGTAACACCATCAGCGACCCCTTTCCAGAAGATTGCGCGAGCCTCCACCGAGCGACGCCCTGGGCGCCTGCGGAAGCAATTGGGTAGGAGGGACGGACGGACGGGGGGAATAATGGACTAAAAGCGTTTGCCGTGATTTCCTAAGTTCGTGACAGAGCCGTGGTTAAATCTCGTGTCTCCCTAGCTAGGTGCTCATTGAGCGTGTTAAAAGAACGTCTGATGCTGTTCGTATAACACACTTGTATCAATCGCAATCCAGTCACCCTCGTCGACTTCTTCTTAATAAGTTGAGAGAAGTCCCCCCCCCCCTCCATTTGTGAGCGGAACGTGTTGAATGGCTGGCCCTAACAGCGCGCTCGCGCTTTTAATCGGCGCCCCATTGAGGCTTTAAACGCGCGATGCGCTCGTGAACGCGCTAGCCGGCCGACAGGGGGTCCCGCGCAGCTGCCGCCGCTCCTAACGGGTTCTGCTGCAGAGTCCGCTGGGCGGGCGCGTGCGGCGCCGCGCCGCGCCGTTTATCGACCAGCCCAAGAGGCCGTTCGCGTCGCGACGCGGCGCGCCGTTTCAAAGGCTTCCGTGCGTGCGTGTGTGGAGGGGGTGGGGTGGGGGTTGCCGGCCCGGCGGTGAGATGTTAATGTGCTGTTGTGCCGTGCAGGTCTCGGAAAATAACCGGGCCTCATGAGTAGCGACCTCGCATGTTTCTTGGAACGTGCTCTCGCTCTCCGTACTTAGTCTTATCGAATGACGTCATTGTCAGGTGTTTGTAAATACTTTGCTCAGAGAACTGTTACCGTGCTGGAAGAAGTACTAAGAAATACTTATTCGAAGAAAATTCTTTTGATAGTGTGCGGCCTACCTGTAAATTAATTCTTTCAGGCTGATAAAAGTTCGCACAAGCCTCCAACATTACGAGGAGTTAACTTTGAGTTGGATGTATCACATACCAGAGAAATTCCCGGATTTACAATAGGTAGGCAAGATGAATCTTCATTTCATCTAGTTATGGTTTTTCCTTCAGAATGTGCCAGAAAATGCTGAATCTGTCGTGAAATGAGTACTCCTTGCATCCGTTTGTGAGAGTCATCTCTGCCTGAGAACGTCCATCGTCATTGCTTAAGCCTGAGCCGTCCAAGAGCTGTCACCTGGCGCTATCAACATGCCGTGGGCGCACATGACGGCTGCTGGGTGGCGCTGAGGCGTGCAACACCTCTTAGCTACCACTGGCGCGCTCTAGACCATTCACTACGTCATCTTCTCAAGGCGAAGATTCGATTCAAGTGATTCAGGCGAAGCTGCCGATGCTTGGTTTTTCTTTCAGTCATTGGTTTAGTCACTGTTTTGCACCTCCTGATTTATTTGTTTAACGCCATGAATCATTTTCGCGAATTGGTGAACGATGAAACTAATTGTAGATAGTAAATGTGAAAACAAATGATATTTCTGTTCAGAATAGGCCATTCATACAAATGGGAATGTTATGGAAGGAACTTCATTGACGGGTATGACAAGCCTCGATATTCTTCGTTGTTGAAGTTCACAAAGTGTGACTCGTGTGAGGAGAGAGATGATTTCTTATGGGCGTAATACGTTTTTCTTCATTTTTGCAGTGTGATTATGCTATCAAAGTAGCATCACGATATTTAAATAATAAAATGATTAAAGCTAATTCAGAACTAGTAAAACGGCAACTCTTTAAAGTTTCTTTTAAAATGCTAGCGTTCCCGAGTCCTTGACTTCATCTTTATTTTGCTATTTCTTGAAATGGTAGTCATTACAGAAATTGGCAAAGAGCCTAGAAAATGTATTTACGTGTCTCGCACGTAGGTACGTTTGTGTACCGAGACCTTGTTCTATCGCCAAAGCCTTCGTTTTGGATCAATTATCGCTGGAAAATGTGAAAACAGTTTTTTGCAGGCGTTGAACGCTTGCGTTGTAGTGTAGTTTATTACGGGCCTAGGTGACAATCAAATGAGTGAGATGGTTATTTATTTGTATCATCAACGTGAGTGATATGTTGTTTGAAATTCCGGGTACATTGTGAATTACTACTTCTTGCGTAGTACGTGTTTAATTAAGTTCTAAAAAGTTGATTGTATCTACGATCGTACATACGGACTTATTCTGTCGTGTGGAACCCAGAAAAGAGACCGCGGTCAGTCTGCGTTTGCAGTTCCCAACAGTTGCCCATCAGGCCTGACATGGGGCTTACCTTTTTTGCTGACAGAAGTGCAAGTGCTTAGTTGTGTGCTGGTTGTGCTATCCTAGCGAGTTTTCCCTTCGACGCCGCTTCCTTTACACGATGCAACCTCTGCTCTTTTCAAGACTCTTTCCGACATACGCTCATAAGTCATCGCCAGGGAACGGAATTTATTGTAATAAAAAAATGCATGTATGTACTTTTTTAATGTGTAAAAAATGAAATTAGTTAACTACAAATTCATGATACTGTTGAAAATTGCTTGATACAAATTTTTAAAGACGAAATGTCGCCGAAGATGTCTTAAAATGGCTTCGAAGGGGTTGAACAAACGTTTTATTTCTTCACACGTAATTGGACCCTAATCTGCACCACACAATACGAGTTTTATATGAAAGCAGAGGACGTAGAGGAAGACTGAGGCGGTCATTCTCCTCTCCATCAACCAACTTTTTGTTTTAGTTGAACTCAATTTATTGAAAATTACTGTATCTTGGGCATAAAAAATCCACAGCAGTATTCCCATGAAGTCCGAACGGACTGCTTTTCATGGATAGCTGTGTACAGGATGCTCTGTAAAACAATGGTCTGCTAGAATTGTTAATAAGATTTCGAACGAGTTATGCATGGCCTTTTCAAAACATGAACAAGCAATTTCTTGCGATTGCTTGCGCTTCGCAAACATCTGCTCATCGGTCATTCCGAGATCGCGATTCTCGAGAAGCGGCGAGGGGGGGGGTGAGGTCTTCGAAAATCACGCTGAAGGTTTCCACGTCATTCCTTTGCTGTGTCTAATAGAAAGAGTATTCCAGAAACACGCTAGCACACTCGCTTCTGAGATGACCCGTTGCGAAATATAAATTAAAAGGAAATGAAAGAAGTACAAATAGGTAAAATAAGTTTTTACTAATGGTTTCCCGTCCCTAGTCATCAGATACCTCCCCACCATCCCTTGCTTCCCGTCCGTCGTTGTATAGCATTTAGACACGAATCGCATGGATGGGCTAACAGCTCCAAAGATTCACTGCATTTTACAACCGACATGAAGTTAAGCTAGGCCTACAAGTGAAGTGGACTGAACATTTGTACTAAAAATATGATAATGTAGTTGTACATGTTGGGGGAAAATATCCTGGAAGTACGTTTTTCTCCGAAAATTAATTCAGATCAAAAGTTGATAGATAAAAAAAGGTAGAATTATTTATGTAAAATGGCATCGGGGCGGCTGTCATTTTAGGAATGGCCCCCAAGTCCGTGGGATCCACTCTGCCCATTCGGTATTCGTTCTGTTCGCGCCGCGCGGTGTGGTAGAACTGCGCTGGCGCCTGCGAGTCTGGTGGGATGGCTCGAGTTATATCGGTTATCGCGCAGTGGAGAGCTTCGATTTAGGCGTCTCTCTCGTTGTCATTGGAGCTCACGCCACCCAGAGGCCATAATTCTGCGTTCAATTTGGAGGTGATATGTCATTCTTGAATTAGTGACAGGTGCAAGCGTTCCTAACCGAGAACAATTTCGATGTCAGGAGATGAACGAAAGAAAAACCTAGCTGTTCGTGTGACGCCTTGCTCGGGGAGGTGTGCTCCAGTAAATCTCCTTTCGTTAGTGGCCTCTGTCAAACCGTGTTGACCCGGCGACGTAGCCTTGACGCCAAAATAGCGCGGTCGCGAGGTACCTAAACGTGCCGTTCCGGGAAGCCCTAGCGCCGCGAACGAGGCTTTCTAACAACTTGGGGTTTCCTACGAACCGAATGGGGATGAATAGCCATGTCAAAAATGGGAGGAGAAATAGCCCTCTATGTATCATACAAAATAGTGTACGCTAATGATATCTCTGACTTGGGTATTTTGCGCACATGTTGAGCTCCGTGCTTTATCCGGTTTACGGCTCCAATGACATCAAACTTGCGTCATGCTGCGGACGCTAATCGAAATACCTTATCGTAGCCACTACGTCCCTGGCGAATTTGTGGTCTATTGATTCCACAAAAAGGAGATAAATGGCTTTAACGTTAGCGTACTATATTGACCCTGTTTTAATGAAGTGTATTGTCAATTCTTGATTCACGTTTTTCTCGTTTATCTCGAACGTTTCATGAAGTGTGAATACTTTACACTTCAGTAGTTACTAGAATGACAGACACGTGTGTTTCATGTCTCTCGCAGACACTTTTCATCAACCTTTCTGGATAAATGTGTTGATAAAAAAAGCATACGCATTTTACATTTCAACGCTCTGGGTAATATCTCTGCAGTTTTGTAGCGATACTTGATAATTAGGAAAGGTAGTTAAGTCGGCGTATCCTACTGTGATGCGTTACACCATGTCATACGCCTCACGAGCAGCTTTCTACGCACAACGACAAAATGAAATGTTTTAAATTTTATGAATTGGAGTATGAATAACTAATGTACCTAGAGCATGTCTGCACTGTACGGATCCCTTGCGCAACCGTTTAGATTCAAAACTTCTGTGTTTGGCGGGAAGCCTACCCTAGCGTATTCGTAAGGGAAATATTCTCTCAATTGAATTTTCTTGCCAAAATATTAGAATTTCCTGCGTCTGCGAGAAACACTGCCAATGAAAATTGCTTTTGTCATTCAGTTTGTTCCCGAAGACTTTTATGCTCAGTGTATAAAAATCTAAGGTTCAGGACTTCGTTTGAAAGTTTTAGTCACATTAATGTAAAATATTTTCAGAAAATAATCTTTAATTTTCCAGTTTAATGATCTAAGAACCTGCAAATGGAGTGAAGTAAAAAGTCTTTGTCTATTGTTGGATATTTAAATATATATATTCAACATCCATTATTTCTAGATTTGTATTTCATCAGTACTTAATTTAGGTAGAGTTCAAGATAGTGCCCATATATCGTATTTAAGGGTAGATCCATCGATCCTATGGTTATGTGAAATAAAATTTGGTGCTCTAATAAAAGTTCAAAGAAATTAGTCGATGTAAATATTAAAGAATCTATATAGTAATTTTTTTAGCTTATCACATTTATTCACGAGTAGATTGCCTTAAGTAATAGAAGCTATTGTTTAGAAATTGAGATTGACGTAAGCAGCTTATCACATTGTGTCTGGGTAGGCTTCATTACTTACGAAGATAAGATTATTAAATAAAATGAAAATCGTTAACATAATTATATCATATCAATTACCCCATGAGACCCCACGTTGGAGTGGTCACACTCATTTTTGGGAAGAGGGAGTCGTTTCTTACACGTGCATTTCATGTTTAGTTTCTCGAAAGATCCTGAAAAAAATTAATCAGTCCAGCAGTTAACTGGTCTATGTTGCTCATTTTCGCCAGTGCTTACCAGAATTTGCTTGGTTAGTGGTGCCTTAGAACGTGAAAATGGTTATAATTATCGTATTTTACTTCATATTATTCTTAAATGAAATGACACGCTCTTTAAAGAACATGAAACTGCGACTGCTAGATTTTTGACATGTATGGACTGCTACTCGCAATCAGTTTGGGTGGTCTTTTTGTCACACAAAGCTATTGTTAGCTCGTCTGTTTTGGCAACCCCTGAAGTTTGAGTTCCGAGTACTTTGTACGAGAGGGCAAGGTTGCAGCACATTGTGATAGCGGGAGGGCCGACAGATAGTGATGAAGCGGCTCGGAGCCGCTTGCTCAGAAGTTCCTTATCTACTTGGCAGGCGGTATCTTGTACTTGCTTCATCCCCACTTGGCCACGGGTCTTGTGTAGGGACGTCATCGTCTCATTCGGATAATCGCACGACCTTCAAAATTGAATGAGGGCGTTGAATAATAACACTTTCCACACAGTTTTCTGCTTTGTGAAAGCCTCTTCATTGAGTAATGTTGAAATCAACAAAGGAGAGATTATTTATTTGGTGGGTGGGAGCAACTTTGTTACTTTCATGAGAGCAATTGATACGTGGGAAAGAGTCGACAAAACGCATTTGGAAAAAAAAAACAAAAAAAAAACCCTAAAGTTTTAATAAAAATGTTGCTTTGAAATAATGTGGTGGGAAAATTGCATTCATTGTTGGTGTTTAACCTTCCCAGAAACACCTGATGAAGCCTGCCGAACACCAGCATTTTCTATTTTCATCGAGAATTCCTTTTTGTTTTGGTGAGTCAAATGTGCTGTTTAAGAAACGTCGCCGGCTGTGAGACTTCCTGGTCACGTTACTTGCGTGAGCGCTATGTAATAGCTGCATTGTTCAGTCCCATGATGGACTTGGCGACACGATCGTTTGTTCGCGAAATAATCCGGAGTCTGAGGGAAAGGCATCTCTCCCGCTGAAGCGTCGCGTTTCCGGTGGGGGGGGGAGCAGGCTGCCTACCAGGAAGAGGCGGCGCCGAGCGGAACGTGCGCGTGCGCGTGTTCCGGGAGACGCCTGGGCGCCGGCCAAGCGCGGTCGCTCTCGCCCGTGAGTCACGCAGCCGGCCGCCGCCACCGCCGCGGGGTCCTCCGACCACGCCCGGAAGCGCACGCGGCCGGGCTGCGTTTCCTTCCGTTCATCTTCGCTCCCCGCTAGCCGTAGAGAGAGCACTGTTAGAGGTGACCGCTTTGACACCGCTGGTAACCATTGCAGATTATGTCTGTGCATTCATTTGGTCAGTGCGTTCGTTTACCGTTCATTTGTAAATTACTTCACTATTTCTTGCAATGTCATCGCCTTGCATGACGTTCTGAAGTTTTCCGACCTGTCAAAATGGATCAACTCCTCTGGGGGAGCAGTTGTCCTGTGTAACGACTACCAAGAGCATCGACGCTGGGCTTTCTTACGCAATTATGATATTTTATAAATGTGACATTTGGAATAGTATGGTTCGATTCGAATCTAGGTAGTTGGTACGATTCGAATCTACAACTCTTCCCCCGATGGGGTTGCCACCGCAGCCGTTTGCACTTACTTTGCCGCAAATTCAGCAGAAAGAAGTGCATTAGTTAGTGTGTTGACGTAAGTCCCTGGCGTTGATAAAGATGTACGTATATGAGTTGATTACCCTTGCTCTTTACATCACCCAAATGATGAAAGAGGTCGTACGTTACGATTTAAAGACTTTGTTCGAATTCAGTGATTCTTTTTATGTATTCATACGTTGAACCATATTTTTTGGGCTGGGCTCCCCTCCCCCTCCCGTTTTTCTTCTCTTTCTTCGATATGTCCGACTTCGCAGCCAGAAGTAAATTCTGCATGAAATGTGTGCAATGTTCTTTCGCATGTGTCTTGTTCTAGAGAGGGCCGTGCTGTCGGGCTTCCGGGTGGCGCTGTCTGTGCGAGAACGCATTTCGCCCCCTGCCGTGCAATTGCGAGCGCGTGCGTGCGGAGCGGAACGCCGTCGTCGTAGGGCGTGGCGGGTGGAGGAAAGAGATCGATATGATCGACGGTTAGTTCTGTGTCGTCGTGCGATAACACGATGGCGCGATACGATAAAAGATTGCTGTGAGTGCGCGCAGATGCTAGAGCCCAGTTTCCTTCTTCTAGTAGTTTTTCGATTTGCTTCCTGCTGATGTAAATGGAAGTGGAAAGTCATAAGATATTGCGAAAAGCGGCTGAAAAACCCTCGTGAACAATCCGTGAAAACACAATCGGAAGAACTTTTGTAACAAAAGAATCTATGTGCTGTCGGAAAAAAAAACTTTGTGAAATTAAATCAAACCATATGAATGAAAAATTAAGAATTCACAGTGGAAATCTAATGCGGGCGGTAACTGTCGACTCCGATCTCCTTGCTTAAGTTTTAAGTTTCATTGCTTATTTGTAGTCTCAAATGAATGGATGAATTCGAGCGAAGCAATGTGCAGTCGTAGGAGTTTTTCAAGTTGCGGTGGAGAGAAATGTTTCTCGTAGGGGCAACGCACTCTTGGGCGCGGAAGAAATTTCGCCCGATCGGCGGCCGCGTTCCGCGTCGGGGGCGGCGCCCGCAGCGGATGGCGGGCTGCGCGCTTTCTAGGGCCGCTGAAGTCATCCTCCGCTCCGCTCCGCGCCGCGCCACGCCAGGGCTTTCACGCGACCCCTGTGCTCGCTAAACTCCTGATTAGGGAGGGGCACACGTGAACTCGCCCGAAAGTGCGTTCCTTTTCTCTCGGAACCGGGCCGCCGCCCCGTTCTCTGCCGCTGGTGGCTAGCGGCGTAGCTTTCCTCGTAAACGGAGGAAGTACCTGTTATTGCGGAAATCAGTAGTAATTGCTTTTGTGCGGGGGGGGATATATAGTTGCATTCCTTCGTGACTCACCAGTATCTTCTGACACGCAGTTCATATTAAATATTACATAATGCAGTTAGCAATAGAAACGAAACTTAATGTAGGAAATGAATCATTGATGAAGAACTATTGAAAGGTAGGGAGTCAACAGGTTACGTAATCGTGCTGAGAAATATTCTTGGGTCCTCTCGTAAGGCATTACAGGGTTTAGATTACGAGTGTCCTTAGCACGTTTTGCGGAGCCGGTGCCGCGGATGTTGTTAACCGTAATCTAATCAAAGGTGATAACTGGTGGACGCGTTGACCGCAGCCGGAAACGCGGCGCAGGCCAGGCCTGCGCGGCATTGCGCAGAAAGCTGGCCCATTGTGCTGAGTAGGATTTCGCCGAACACGAGCGCGCAGAGATACAAAATGGTTCTCGTACCTCGTGATGTTGCTTTGCTGAACAGGTGCGCGAACACGAAGTGTCTAAAAGGGTGATTTTTTTTCACTACGTTGGAGCAAATTTTACATTCGAATAGATGGTCAAAATGAAAGCGATTCGAAGAAATAGTGTTTTCACTCAGGCGAGTGCATTTCATCCGCAGAATGCATAGGTCGAGCAAAATAGTAAATAGGAAACTGAAATGCTTCTTATGGACGTGCAAGAAAAGATTCACTCACACATTTTTAGCCAGCCAGAAATCTAATTATCTTTTATTGTGCTATGCGGGATGGTTGGTCGCATTTTTCTAAACTAACCGTTAATAAAATCGATCCTAATTAGATATGATGGAATTGAATGGTTTAATACTCGGTTTATTTATGCACCGCATACGCAGTGTGTAGAAAATGCATGCGCAGGATGTTCACAAAACGTGAATTATAAGAAATGCAAGTACGTCTTGGAAGCTTAGTTAACTGGAATTGTGGATTTGTTCTTAGCTACTTTAATTGACCTATTCTATTATTTTTTATTTCCTTGTATTATTGCGTTGATTGAAAACTAGAATTGATATGGTGGTATTAAAATTACAAGATCGAGTAGCAGCCACCGGCTTCATTTGATCTAGTTTCCTTCCGAACTTGGCTATATGTGCCATCTACCGGCAAGCAGCGAGACTTCTCTCCGTGAAGTGTTCCGCTCGTTCCGCTTTGTCTCCCAGTTGAAAGGAGCGCGGCCGCCGAGTTCTCAAGGCGAGGCGGCGCGGTGGGCAGAGCGCGCTCCTACGCGTTTCGCTTAACTTCACCCGGTCCGATTGTTCGGGGAGGAGGAGAAGGTGAGGGAAGGGGGGCAGCGAAGCCCGAAGCACGGCGGTGCAGCAGCCGCGCCCCGCCCCGCCGCGGCGCAGCGCAGCGTTGGCGCTAGTTCACTGGTCGTAAAGGTGTCCCTAGAGTCCGCGATCGCGGCAACCTGCCTGCGCCTTCTTGGCCGCGCAATGCGCCGAGGCGCGGTGGGTTGGCGGCGGCGTCGTGGGCGCCGGCCGCCGCTCCTGTTAAGGCTCGAGCAAGGCCGCCCACCGGAAGTCACGTCACGTTACGCTGCGGCGCGGAGCGTCACCGGCCGGCACGGAGGAGTGGGGCGGGGCGGGGCAGGGCAGGGCAGGTGCGGGTGCGCTCCGTCTGGGGAGGCCTGGTGGACATTGTCTGCCCTGTGCTTCACCAGGCCCGGAGGGTGTAATAATAGAACATGGGAGCTTTTTGGCGGAAAATACATTATTTTCTTGTTAAATTTGTGTACCCTTAGTATTTGGGACCGTCGATTGTTTCGAGTTACTTTTAAAGAAATTTCTTTTAATTCAAAAAATTGATTTTTTTTGTGGACGAACGATGATTATTTTCACGTGTTTCTATCCTAGGGTCAATTTCGTCGAAATTCTGCTGCCTCAATAAACATATTCACACCACATGTTGTATTGAACAAACATTCAAAAAATATTTTTTGCTGTTGCCGTTCTGAGACAAGTGGAATTATAATTTTTAATGAACAGTTCTATTAGAGTTCTTACGTCACGCGCCGAACCCATTTTGATACGTTTGTTACTCGAATATTTTCTTTATAAACCATAAAACATTTGTACATTTAAAGGAAATCCTGTTGTTTCTAGCATTTAATGTTAATGAATAACTTGATAATTAATTTAATTTTTAAAATTCTTTGGAAAAGTTTGTTAGAAGTTCGTTTTCGTTGTGAAATTCTCTGAAGTGCATTCAGACCTGTTTGCCGGGATGCGTTGGTCCTCACTTTCTCTTTGCAAAACAGCTCGTTAGTGTTACTCACACGGGGAAGAATGAACCTAAGCTTGTTTCACTTCCATGGTACAATAAGTTTGCTCCAGGGCGAGTTTCTTAGTTTCCTGTTGTTACGCTGGTCTGCCATCGGCCCATTAGGGGAAATCATTCAATATAAGCACATATTTTAATGATAAAGTGTTCTTCCCTTATTTTCTAATGATATTTTCCTTCTTGGTTATTCGTTTCTAAATAGGTGATCGTTCGTATCATTCTTGGAATAGAAATTTCACTGTAATAAATGTAAGGTAGGGAAATGGAAATAATCCAGAATGCAGAAACTGAAGTATATACTATTGTAGGTAAATGTCGTTGATTTATCTTTAAAGAGGATTTTCACATGGGATAGTGGAAACTATTCCGAAATAACTAAATCACGTTTCCCAAAAAATGAAAGTAAAATGTAACGGGTACATGCATGTTCCTGGTTTAATGGATTGTGTGGCAAGAGGTATCGTATCACGCTATTTCTTGCTCTTCCGCCTTTGTTCTGTGCACCTGTCAACTCAGTCCCGTCCTGCTACGCCCTTGCTTATGAAGCGGTGTTGTCTGGTTGCTAGGGTTGCCTCTTTAATCTTATCTGTGTGTGTCTCGACGATAGAAGGCAATTGGCTTATCGGCCGCAGTCGCCTTGCGGCCGAGGGCTACAGCCAGTGCCTAGATGCCGTGGCGGTGGTGGTATCCCGTGATCTCTATGTGTGGTGGTCAGTTGATTGTTATTGTGTGTATGTGTTGTTCCTTTCCCGATTCTTTGATTGCGTCATTCTGTGCGACGCTTTTGTTCCTCGGGGGCTTTCTTATCTGTCGATGATACGGTACCTCTGTGGCAGTCGCTATGTGCTGTGCCGCCGCTACGTGTTGTGTGCGTGCTCCGCGCCCTGTTTCGCGGCTCTTCTGTGCCTCTTCTGCTTCATCCTGGCGAAGGCGAAGCTCTTAAGCGAAGTCTGCTTGTTCTACTGCAGACGTAGCGGCGACCTGCGGCGGAGTGCTTCGCTGAGTGTACAATAAAAGCGAGAGCCTGGTGTGATAACCGCGCGCCGCAAGGGACTACAACTCTACTACTACTGCGTCGAGCTGCCGGTAGAGCGAGCGCTAGGAGCTGGGAGGATGAGTTGGACTGGGGACGGCGCCGACGACACCGTCATGTTACGTAAGCAAGAGAGGGGCACCGGGGCGGCCGCAGCGATGCCGCCGCCACGGCCTGCCACCATGTCGCCGCAGCCGACGCCGCGGCCGCGGCTCTACGGGACGAAGGAGCTGGCGCCGGCCGCCCCGGGCGCCGTGGGCCGCCCTGGCGGGCGCGCCTCGCTGCAGCCGGCCGCCTCGCCGCAGCCGCCCTCCCACGCAGGCGGGCGCGGCGTGAAGCTCACCCGATCGGACACAGTGACGGAGCGCGGGGACCCCAACCGGCGCGGGGAGATCTTGCCGCGCCTCGACCGCACCCGTGAGATCGAGGACATCGACGTGGCGGGCAGCAACGACCTGCTGCTGGCGGAGGACGCGGCGGACGGCGCCGCGGTGAGCACGGCGGCCGGGGCGGCGGCGGGGCCCTTCCGCCGCGCGGGGGCCGTGCGCGGCAGCGTGGGCCCCCCGCCGCGCCGCGCGCTGCCCCCGCGCCCGCCGCCACCCGGCGGCCGCCCCCGCGCCGGCTCGGACGTGGGCCCCCCGCCGCCGTCGGCCGCCGTGCCGCCGCCGCCCTCGCGCCTGCCGCCCGTCCCTCAGCTGCTGCTGGCGCCGCCGCCGCTGACCGCCGAGGTGAGATGCGTGAGCGTCGACGCCATTGCTCCCGATTCGCGCCTGATAAGCGGGCGCTATCTAATCGCCCAGCCCCGCCTCGCCTCATCCCGCCCCGTCCCCCGACGAGGGACCTTGCGGGCGGCGTCATAAGGAAGCGAAGGCGAAGAGGATGTGTGTAAAATGGTTGCCCCCGAACCCGCTAAAATTTGCCAGCCGCGAGGCTACCTTTTTTCTCCCCAAGTGGTGTGATGTGTGGTTGTGGCATGTTTATCACCTTTTGACGCTAGAATATCCACAGGCTGGAGTATTAAACAGCGGGAGTAGGAATGGGGGTTCCAAAGCAAATATTTTTGTACCTTCCATTTGGCAAACTTCAGGTCGTGTAGCGCCCTCCTCGTATAAAAGGTGTTTGAATTATATCTTTACCTTTTGCTCTCCCGCGGTTCGTAGTGATAAAAAATAATTTCCTCTTGCTTCAACGGGACGAAATGCAATCCTGAGCTGTGTTAAATCTTTCATTTATTCAGGCGCACTATTAACATAGAGTCGCTACAGTTGGTGGCGGTGGCTGAATGACATGAGGTCGTTCGCTGCTCGTGGAGCGCGTCGCCACGGGCGCGGCCCGCTGCTGGGCCCATTTGCCGTTCCGACGGCCTCGCCGCCCGCAGCGATTGTCGTTTTGAATGTACGATTCTGCCTTTTGTGTTTGCATGAGGTGGGATTCGCCTATGTCGCAACGAACCGACGCGCCCGCGCCCGCAGCAGCCGCCGGCCCCCGGCGCACCTACGGGGATAGCGTGCAGCGAGACTCGTCCACGGTCTCTTGTGGGGATTTGGTCGCGCCAGGCAGACGGCGACGTCAGCCGCTACCGTTGGCAACGCTGCCGCTGTGCGTGACAAAAGTGGAACGAACGTGGGACAAAGAAGAGAATAGGTCGGTGAAGTGTTACTTCTGTTCTTCACGTGTATCGCGATCATAAACAACCCGCAGTCAACGAAGACGTTCAGGAACATGAGTTGGATTGTGCGGAGCACCTTCGCGTGTGCGAGGCTGTGCCTTATTATGCAACACATGTTCGGCTCGGATGGGCAGCAGTCTGTAATAAATTAAAGCTGCTCTTTCTTACAAGCGATTTAGATTGCATTCCTTCGACAGTAAGAACATGTTTTGCTTAACAGCATAATGTAATGATCTGCGATTTAGTGCTCGCTTGTAAACTAGAGCCTGTAATGATGTCACGAACGTTATCTCTGTTTTGTGGTTTGCTGCATCCGCGAAACGTGTCGTTTGCGTGAACATAGTTCCCTGTTGTTTTTTTAAAATACATGTAAACAGGATGTATAACGCAGCTAGACTTCAAGCAACGTGTAGGAGAAATATGGTTATTTGTATCGCAGGCAAAACTGTATGTTCGAATTCTTATCACGTGCCACTTTCTCTTGCTAAAAGATATAAAGCATTATCGAAATGATTTGGTCTTTTTTTTTTTTAATTTATTACTTCTCGTTCGACATTTCTGCCTCTCGAGGGGTTTGAAAACTATATTTTATATTATAACGTTTTGGATATGGCCATCCATAGCAAATGAGTATTCATTCCTACTCGTGAAAACATGGTCTAAGTTTCGAAGACCATGATTAGGTATAATCCACACTGACTGTGTTAGTGTATAAATAATATTTGTTGAACTAGATTTTTCCATGTGGCATGCCGTTCGTTAACTTCATTATGTCGCTGACTAATACTTCAGAACAATCTCTATAATTGGATGTTTTCTAATTTCATGTGTTGCTCTGGACCAAAGTCGCGCGTGGCCTTTCATCGGCGGAAAACGTTTGTAAACGGCTTGTTTGCGTCTGCTTTCGGCGTGCCGTCCGTGGTGGCCAGGTCTCGGGCGACCGATCGACCGCCCACCCGCCGGGCCCCGCTGGCCCTCATCTGCATATCAGCGCGGCGAGCGGAAGCTCCCCGAGAGCGTTCTCAGCCCTTGACCCACCCTCGCGCCCACGCGCCCACTCCTCCCCACTGCCCGCCGCCGGGGAAGGCTTGAAACACATTTTGCATTTAACCCAGTTTTTCTTGCCGTTGAATCGGTCTTTAATTCCCCTTGCGGCATAAAAGGATTCAATAACTCGTTTGTCGCTTTCAGCTTTTCTCGTATTCGAGCGAGAAGTGAATGTATTTCCGTTGAAAAATTTCCATTTGAAGTTTGCCTCGCGTTATGATTATCTGTGAACGTATGATTATTGCACATAATTTGAATGAAACTGTATCTGTAAATATATTTTTAATTTGATAGATTTTGATGTTTATATCTAGTATTTGGAAAATCCTTGATTAATCACTGATGCGAAATGGGATGTGGACGAGGAATTAAACGTAGGCTGGAGCGATCAATGCTCGCCCTTGAGGCGCAGACTGTTGCAACTGCAGTGCGGAACGAAGAGTTCTGGGTTGAATCCTGCGTAAGGTGAGTGTGAGGCGTGGAAGGCAAAGGCAATCGTAATTTCATTACAATTAATCATCGATCACCAAAACATAAAACCTCAGGAAAGGCATCTACCAGATCTATCGCGAGATCGCTGACGATCCATCTGAGATGTCACAGTGAGGTACGGGCGAGAAATACATTTGTAATGGAGTGTCTCAGTATTTGGTGCAATATTATAGAAATGTATTTGCTATGCAACGACGATGTCATTCTAATCACGACCAATCTTGGCTTATCAGTCTAAAAAAGTGTCACCATATCCTATTTTGTTAAATATTAAATTTCCCTTAGTTGTGTACCATCATAACGGGTGTTACAGGTGTGGCTTTTCGGTATTATTAGTATTTGGCCGTTGACAATGTCATGTTTGCGATTTTAATGTTGTGACAGTCTGTCGCATTACTTGTTAAATGTTTATATTAGTTATTGCAAACCTGAACGTTTAAAATGTGCTAATACATTGTGACTACTTGGACCATGTTAGCTAAGAATGAAAACTATCGGATTTTAAAAACTATTTAACTAGCATGATGCAGAACGTGTTTGAAGCGACTAGTTGTGATAATGAAGATCACATTTTTCATGATCGTGAAGATCAAGCATTCAGTTAAAGCTTAAGGATCTTTAGTGATGTTTGCAGGTCGTAAAAGCTTGTTACTGCGAAGCTCACGGGGCAGGAAGCGCAGGCTGAGATACGCGAGAACCTGTTGAGTCCGTTTTTGAGCCACCCCCGCTTGCCCGCTTTGTATTCTGCACGTCGCCGCGACCAAAGGCTTCGCTTTTGAGCGCTGCAGCCATCTGCTCCCACTCTCCTTCACCCCTTCGTAAATCCTTCTACCGCAAACTAAGAGAACAATAGTGGATACGTTCGCCATAGGCTTTCTACTCGAAATATGAAGAAAGGTTGAACCGCGCTCGAATTTTTGGCAAGATTTCGTGGATTATGAGTTTCCGTGATTAATAATTTTTTATATCGACGATAAGATGGTTCCGTAGGTCATTAAGAAGAACGTTCCGTAGTGTTATCTATAATAATCGAGTGACACTGATCAAGCTAGATCATATCAACAAACATTTTGGCGATATCAGTGTGCAATGGCCCATGAAATGGTCAGTCCAGAATAACAAATTTTAAAATTGACCTCTTTCCGTATGACTATTAGATTTCCATAAACATAAAGCTTTAGTTTGCTGCTTAGTTCAACCGAAACATTATGTACTTCACAAGTGTATTGTTGCAATTCGCACCTTCTTTGCGTAACATTGCTGTGTTTGGGGAGTTGACGCATACATCGGACAAAGATACGTTGGGAGAGCCTATGTGCGCGATCATGAACAAAGACCATTGTCGAGTTGCATCTCGTTAAGTCTTCGACTAGGTTGAGTAAAATGACTTATCGCTCTTCATTGAGCAAACAGCAGCTGCGACAAAGTGGGCGGACGACTTGACGGGCTAGACAGCTGAGCAGACGGGGACTAAGAGCGAGTTACGGCAAAGAATCTCCGACCTGCCAACATGGACAAAAAAGAAGGAAATATTAGTAACTTGTTGAATTTCTACTGCATTAAAGGTCGTGCACTGTGAAAATTGCCGTTTCTAGTGACTTCAATGTAATACACCTGATCTACGTTAATGTAATGCCTTACTAGCAATAAGTTACGTAAAACTCTTAGAAAGTTCCGAAGGCTAATCGATCCACATGGTGCGGACAAATCGTTGTGCGTTGATCTGTGGATCTCACATGTCGTTATTCGCTTTAAATAGTATTCACGGTGTTCAATGCTCTGTCGATTGTGACACCTCAGCTGATGTTAAAAATATCCAAAAAACAAAAAATCCAGACGTATTGATTGCATGTCTGAAGGGCATTCAGCATCCGTCGATGAGTTTGCCAATTGTGAATCAGAATCGTAATTACACCCTTAACGTTTCCTTAATGTTTCGTGCTTGTGACAAGGAACCTTTGGAGAGAGGTCTTCGTGATTGAGAAGTTACTTTTGCTAGGAATCCGCTGACACTATATGCACGCCATGAACACAACTTTAGAAAGGTGCCGGTTTTGTGAACTTCTACGTTCCGAAAACACAGAATGTTTTGTTGTGGAGGGATGTAATGCGGTCATGCTATCCTCAACATAGTCGCAAATATTTCTTCACAAGACATCTTAAAATCAATGTCGCGTCGAATTGTTTCACTTAATAGTAGATTGTAATCTCTTCTGGGTTTGCGCACAGGCGTTGGCGAACAGAGAACGCGAACGTTTTCGCGTTGATGCACAATTGAACGGTAAGAGTGTCTCGAGCAGTGGAATGCGGTAATTAAATTACTTTTCAATAGAGAGGGAGAACGCTTCTAAAATAAAGGATTACCGCTGAGAGTGCAGAAGTTTCGGAATCGTAGCTCTTGCGAGCTTTCGACCTTCGCCTCCACTCGTTATTAACCTCCCGACGAATTTCACGTTTGCTCCGAGTCCCGCTAATTGAGTCCTTAGGGAGGAGGGCGGTGGCTCGACCCGCACCCCTCCGCCCGGCTTCGATTCACCCACCGGGCCGCAGCCTCGCCCTTCGCCGCCGCCCTTGCGCCGACGCGCGCACGCGCCGCTGCCGCACGTCTCTAGCGAGTCTTTGCCGATTGTTTGCGCGCGTTCGGCGAGGCGTGCTGCTGCTCTGCGACCGAGCGGCTTTTGTGGTGCGACGGGTGTCGCGCTGAGCCGCGCCGTGCCGCGCTGCCGGGTCCAGGTCCTGCCGCCAGGGCTCCCCTGCTCCTCTCGTCTCCCTTCCCCCGCTTCCGCCCCTCCATCACAGTTGCTCTCGTCTCTCTCTCTCTCTCTCTCTCTCTCTCTCTCTCTCTCTCTCTCTCTCTCTCTCTCTCTCTCTCTCTGCGTCTCGCGCGCTCCTCCCTGCCCGCCGCTCCGTTGCTGTGGGAATGTATTGATTGTGTGCGGAGTCCGCCCTCATTCGGCGGCAAGCGAGCGTCCGGGCGCGAGCAGCTGCGAGCCGAGCGCGCGCGCGCGGGTTTCCGCCGCCGCTGCCGCCGCGCGCCGTGTCGCGCCGCGCTGCGGGGCCGCCGGAAGCGTCGCGTCGCCAGCGGCCCGGTGGCTGAGGGAGCGCTCCGCGTCGAGTCGCGCCGGGGTGGCATGGCCGCGTCGCCGTCGCCGTCGTCCGCCCGCGCCCGCTGTCGCTGCCGCCCTCGCCCTCGCCGCTGCCGCGGCCGCAGCGGGCCCCGTCGCCGCAGCCCCGCCCCGCCGCGCGCCGCGGCCGCCATGTGAGGTGTGGCCGACGCAAGCAGCACGGTGTCGCAGCAGCAGGCGGCGCCGCGGGCCCCGCGGGGGCCCCCGCAGCCCCGGGCGCAGCGCGCCGCCGCCGCCGCGGCCGCCTCGGCCTCCGCGGGCGGCCGGGCGCCGCACCCGCCCAGGATGGTGGTCCGCGGCCGCCTGGTAAGAACCCTCCCGATCCGACCCGACCCGACCCTGGCCACCCGGCGTCAGGCGTTTCAAGATGCCGGTGCCATGTGGAGATGTTCTTGTGACACTTGATGTCAGTTCGTAAGGATTCATTTCATCCCATTAGATTTGAGGTTGTTTACCGTGCGTGTGGAATCCACCGCTCATCGGTTGGTTACAGCTGTCATTGGTGTCTTGGGTGAAGTTCTGCACTCGTATGCGAGGGAGCGTGCGTCGTCCTCTGGCGCTGCGTGTCGCGGTGTCGTAGTGCGGAACGAATGCGTCGTCCGCATGCGAGTCAGGCGCAGTCGCTGCTGCATTACGACGATGACGTTCCCGCGTCGCGACGCTCGCATGGCCGCCGACCGGCATTCGGTGTGCGACGGCGCCACACTGTTGCCTGACTGCCTGGCGGTCGACCGCGCGACCGAACGACCGGCCGACCGACAATGGCGGCCGCGGCGCCTCTCCTGCAGACGATCTGCGGTGCTAAGAGGCTTGGTCATCGTGATGAAGTGTAGAAAGGAAAACGGATTATGGTTGGCAGGAGCAACGTTCGCAATTTTGTCCATAGCAGTGTTTTGAAGTGGGGGTTGCAGTCTTTAAATATGTCGGAGTCCCTGTAACTAAAAACCCGTTTTCAAAATATGTGGTTTTTTCTTTGGGTACAGCACTGCACAGTTGACAACTGATTATATTTTCTGCCAATAGATATCATTTCTTTGTATTTGCGAAATTAAGAGACTTCTTCCTGCTCGCGTAAGTCAGTTTCCGTTACGTCACTCTCTTCAATCTGTTATGAAAGTACCGATCGATAATCCAAATATACCAATAGTAGCAACATTCAGCGTACAGGTGGGGGCAATTTCTCTCAGAGTGAACTTACGTAAACTGTCTCCTCCCTCTTTTCTCTCTCTCTCTCTCTCTCTCTCTCTCTCTCTCTCTCTCTCTCTCTCTCTCTCTCGAACGGAAGTAGTTTACTAATCTTGGCCCAAAAGTGACAGAAGGTAGATCCTCGACTTGTGATGTTTATTTAGATTAAAAATAGTGGAATTGTTGGTGAATGTAAAAGTTGTATGCGGGAATGATCAGTTTCGGAAAGGCGATCCTTGAAACTTTACTCGTAACTATTGTTACGGACACAATAATTAAAGGCCTGTAATATTATTTTATCTCAATTTTCTTCTAGGGTTTGTAAAAATTGTATAATAGTTACATTGGCAGAGGAGACGTGTAAGAGAAACATTGACGCTTCGGTTGTGTATTGAAATCTACATTTCCACGTTGCCGTAGTTATGGTATATTTAAGTCCACAGTTTCTCAAAATGGGGTATATTTGAGTTGTTGCTTTTTAAATTCTGTTACTAGTGTGACGACGTTCCAAATCTTTTTGGCATTAAACGTGTAAGTAATTCTCATTAAACTTAGTCGCACGTCAAATCAATCATCGTCCTTTATATATCTGTCGGCGAGGGCTGAGCGCCGTTAGTAACTGGGATTCCCTGGCGGTTACCCATCCAGGCACCCTGCTGCTCAAAACCCCTGACGTCACGGAGCTTGGTTAAGGAGTTCGGCTACCGGCGCAGGCTCTGACAGTGCGTAAACGACGCGGCCGCCATGTCAACTGCCAGCTCCTCGGCGCTCGACCAGCTGAGCGGGGCGCAGGGGTGGGGGTGGTGCGGGTGTGTGTATCGACCTCGGCTCGATGTCACTGCTTTCGCTGCGAGGGCCTTTCCTGCCGCCGCTGCCTCTTCATCCTCCACCGCTGGCGGCGGCTTGGGCACAGAGGTGAAGTGATTCGCGATCGCCCGCCCTAAATGAATGATGCCCGCGAGGCTCCCCGGATCGATTCCCCAGCTGGGCGGGCGGGCGCTCGCTCGCGCGTGGGTCGTGACCGAAGTGGGGTCGCTGGGAGCGGACGGCGCGCGCGGGCCCTGCTAGGGCGGATCCATGCACCGAGAAGGGGACTCGTCCAGCTCTGACGCTGCTGGAGGCTAAAGCTCTACCCAATACTTTCCACCCTATAGAGAGACCCACACTTGCACTGTGTGACAGCTAAGTTCCACGATTCGACCTGCCAAAACGTAAACGCGTTATGAAAACTCTTTCAAACGCTTCCGCAATCACGTTGTAGGAAAGAGTTTGGGTTAAACGTTTATAAATATAATAAATTAGAATAAAATGGCAACATTTAGGGATTTATTTTAATGAAATATATGTAGCATTTCTGGCTAATGAAGGAAAGTCCTTTGTTTTTTGTGATAATTTCCTCTCCATTCGTTCTTCGGCTGCAAACAGGTGAATTCTGAGAACTATTTAAACAAAAATCATTTGTGTTAGATCCTGGAAATAACCTGTTAGTAAGTGCCTTTTCGAATTTCCTGCAAATGTTAGTGTAGCTTATGTTTAGAAAAAAATATGCTTCGTGGAATCTGATGCACGCAAAAAATTCCTGAAATTTCCGTTTGGAAGATACCATTGGCATTACTCCAAACAAAACCAGACCACCTCTCTTGCCTTTCTTCATGGAAATGTACGCGTGACCAAGTAGTGGGGCCTAAATTAAATAACTGTTAATTTTGTGGAAATGTGTATAAACTCCGGAAACACTTTAAATATCGCATTCGCTCGATATCCTGTTTAGCTATCTCAGAAATACACACAGAAGCCTGAGAACGAACCATTAGCTCATAAGGTAGTATCAACTCTTTAAAGCTCTAGGTAAATAGTTCGATAGCAAGAACACTTCTGTGCCAGCGCTTACGCCTTCCATCGCGGGGATCGGGATTCGATCCCCTGCCTTTCACTCGAAAGTCTTGGCGAGCGAAGCTACGGACAGTTTTTCTGTGGTTTTCCTTTTCCCCCGATCTCATTCCACTATTTCTGAATCCTCATCGTTAGCGCTATCTACCCATTAGGTCTTGGAAGTCCAAGAGCCCATAAGCTCCAGAAAGAAATGATCTGCATTGTCCCAAATTAGATAAATTTACTCTTATTGACCTGCCGCTCTGTCTTTGTCATACCTTCTGCAATTTATCGATAGGAATACTCTTGAAGTGTTCAAGAGATTCTTCATTTTCGGAGACGTATGTGAATCATGCCAATTTCACAGTAGCATTATTTTTAATCTTTTCAGAATACATAGTGGGCGTTCGCACACACAACCGATTTCAGTGTTGAACAATGTGGCGTTTTCGAGATCTGGGAAGCTACAATGGTCCTAGAAATGCTTGAGGAAAGGGGGGCGATTAGAAGAAGCTGTGATCCTTCGTTTGTGACTGCTTCTTGTAAGGGAAACACATGACTCGACGCGGCCTCTTGTACACCACGCACGCACGCAGCGCCCGCCACACAAACCGCTTTTTTTCGCCGCGAGGCTGAAAAAGGCGCAATTCCCACCGCTGCGTAATGAAACAGAGGAGCCCCGCGCGACGCCATTGTAGCAGCTGCGGGGGGCGCGACGGGCGGGCAGGCGGGCGGCTGTGCAGTTCCGGCTGTTAGCGGGTGCGCGCGCACACGTGAGCGCCTTCCCAGCTGACGGGGCGTAGAAGGAAGCTCGCGGGAAGGGGGGGGGCGCCAGCTGCTGCCGCTGCTTCTGGGCAGCCGCACAAAGGCCGCCGCGCCTCGCGGAAGACGGACCGCGACAGGTGCCACCTCCTTGTGTGTGCCCGCCGCCGCCGCCGCTGCATTGAGTCGCTCGCTCGCCCGCCCATCCGTCTGGCAGCCGCGGCGGTGGGCGTCCAACCGCGGGCGCTATTTTAACGCGTCAGCTGCGACACTGCTTCGGAGAGGACCTGTAGTGTTAGCGCTGCCTCCACCTTCGACGAAATTGCCGCGTCTCTTACTTCATTCTCCGGACACTCCTTTCCCCTCCCTGCTGATCACTACCAACCCGGATTGATTAACTTGCGTTAAGTACTTGGCGTGATTCTCACGGTTCATCTGCATTCTTGATGTGTTGGTTGCCTGTCTGAAGTGCGGAGCGTCAAATATATTCACTGCACCCCTTCTGAGACGTCAGCAGAGTTCGACTAAAGCTCATCTTCTCTGATACTCTGCATTTGTGAACAATTTAATGTGGGTTAATATGGTTTCTGGTATGTGGGTAGGACCCAGTATCCTTTTACTTACATTGAATCTCTTGCTTCCTGAGACATCCTTACCTCCGTAACACTAGCTTCTAACGCTCTAATTTGTCACGTGTTTATAGATGATGAGTAGAGTCCTACTCAGAGACTTCAAATTTTCGACCTTTGACCATCGGGTCGTCGGTTTAGCAGTCCGGGCTAGGATGCTTTGCGCTATTCGTTAGAGCCCTGATGCTCTTAATCGCAATTCATATCTCACAGCAATAAACAATGATCATCTCCATGGCCTCCCCCGCCCCGTGACGGTCTCTCATCCGAGCTTGCTTGGAAGTATTATAAAGTTCGTTATTGGCGTGCAGTGCGTGAAAATGACGCAACTGCGTCGAATGAAGTTTTCCGTCGTCGGCTCGCGGAGGAGGGAGTGCGCCGCCGGGCGGCCGGGCGCCTTGTTGTGAGGTGTCAGCTGCGCGTAGGGCGCTGCGGCTGACTCCGGGCGGTAACGAGTGGGCGCGATTGGAATAGAAGGGATGTCGTTAAGCGAGCGGCCCAGCGACGCCTGGCGACTGGGGGGGGAGGCGTGAACTCGACCGGCCGCGAAATCTCACCGGCGGAGCTCAGTACGAAAGTTTAACGAGGTCGGTGGGCGGAGATTCCGTCGGAAGTAATTAGGAGGGTTAAGACATGCCCCAAGGAAACAGTCACGTGGATCTGAAATTAAAATCTACTAAATTTGTGGAATTGTTTACTTTTTGGGTCAGTAGTAATTCTAACTCGTTTAACGAGTATCGCATCGAATGGAAGTTTAATTGCGATAAGTGTACGAATATTTGTATGATATGGTATTCACATTTCCGGCCTATTGCACCTTTCCGTGTCTGTAGGATGCTCCTCTCCTGTTGGGTTTTTAACTCCAAGCGCGAACGTCAGGTTACATTCACTTCTTCCGAAATCATCGTGCCGTTCTGTCTTGTATACTTATGTAGTTCACATACTTATTGCCCGAGCTGCGTATCTCAGAGTTCAGTGGATTGGAGGTAGTGAATCCAGATCGCGCGGTTTCTCCTCCATCCCTATCGTGATCGTTAGGCCCGTTGCGACGCCTGCACTAGGTACCCGATACTCGCACACTAGATATCGGGGTGGTGCGGTCTTAGGTTCAGAAGTGATGCATGATGTTCTGAGAAAGCTCTGACTACGGCATGTGTGCTTAGGTCCAAATAGTTTTGTTATATTTTATAATGTTGCAGTTCTCTCTATAGTGAATGCAAACGACACTTTTTGAGAGACTGCATCAGCAAGTTCCCCACTTTATCGTGTAAGCTTAATCTTTTTTCCACGAAACTAAACACGATCTATGAATATGATACGCCAAAGAAATCGCGAGGTAATGATTTGATATAACGATAAGTCCTTAGAAAGCTGATTTCCTTACGCTTAAAGAAAGAGGTTGGCCAGGGAAATTTAAATATTTCGATGTGTCATCAAATCAAGATGAACTAAGTTCGAAAAAAAATTTATCGAACTTTTTGCTGTGCCTTCTAGTATCGTATCCCAGACGAGATGTTGGTAACGTAGGATCAAATAATTGACATTTCAATAGATCATATATCTGTAAGAGCAGTGAATAAGTTGTTAGATCAAATTTCCTACGTTTCAAGATACGTCTTTTTGCTGCGTCAAAAGTTTGCACAGTTGTGTAACATCGGGTTTTTGTATTAAATCGACGAAATGTAAAATGTATCTCAATATTAGTAACATCTCACCATTACAGAGGCGATGTAATTACCGTTATCAGTAACGATGTTCTGAAAAATAGGGAGATCTGACTTAATTACTGCTCTTATAGATACGTAGTAGATTTTTGGTGTGCTAGCCCATTATAAAATCGTGAATGTTTTAAATCGCACCAATGAGAAATATCGTTTCCTAAAGCCAGAATCCAATCCACAACGCCAGCACAGGGTGAATGCCGCTGCATCTCTAGGCTCTCGTGAGAAGTAAATTCGTGGTTGGGCGAAGTCTACGTTTTTCATAAGGACCGTGCCCCTTCCCCTGTAGACAGGCCGTCGGACTCGTGTGTCGGGCGGGTAGTGGTTATCGCAGGGTGCTCGTGGCCGGGCGTGTCCGATTGCCTGGAACTGGCTGTACACGGGCGGCGACGGCAGCGGTGGCGGGGCACTCCCACGGGTGCGGCTGTCGTTCGCCTCGGCTGCCCTCCCGCCTCCCGCCTCCCGCCTTTCGCCTCCCGTCCCCTCTCCCCGCCACTTGTCTCCGCACCACGCCGTTGCTGCCGCTGTCGTTGCCGCCGCTGTCGTTGCCGCGAGAGCGTTCAGCAGCGGGCGGATGGAATGAGTGAAATTGTAGAAACTGCCTCATTTTACGTGCCGCGCTTGTTCCGTCCTACTCCGTCAACGCGACGTCGTCGCCTAAATTTCTCTTTTTTGCGCCGTCGCACGACACGTACGAGGAGCGCGAATGGAACAAAGGCCTTGCGTTGCCTTGTGGGGATTGTTATTTGGA
The DNA here is from genome assembly GCA_031308135.1 of Acheta domesticus. NCBI lineage: Eukaryota > Metazoa > Arthropoda > Insecta > Orthoptera > Gryllidae > Acheta > Acheta domesticus. The sequence goes on from JAHLJT010009436.1 coordinate 58,247,641, forward strand.
ACAGACTAGGCACTGGAAGTTGAATTGTTTCGGTTTTGTTTAATGGTTGGGGAAAACGCTGGGTAATCTATTGTTCGGTACATAAATTGAGACCGTAGTCTTAAATTAGAAATTGTTTGAGCTGTTTCAGGCACGAGACGACGCTAATTTTAGCTCATGCCGATCGATTGTTTACGCAATAGCCTCGCGTGCAACGTTGAGAATTCTGACGCGAGTGCTTGCTCTGAAGAGCGGGGGTGCGTGACCTGGGAACAGTCCGGAAAAGCGACTCCTTTTGAACGAAACTGTCTTCGGCCTTCTCCGATTCTACCATGGGAGCTAATATTTTCTCGAGAGAATGAAAGGGCATCAAACGCCCTAGAAACTAGTATGTGGGCCTCAGTGGTGACAACTCCAAGTGAAGACAATTTCTGATGGGAAATCCTTTGCAAACTTTTAATAAGCAAGACTTTGCTATCTTGTACGATTTTGTATTTATTAGAAAACACGAGCACATCCTTGTTGAAACGTTGCTAGTGTAAAATATTTCCCCATAGATCATTTGAGTATTGATGGCAGTTCCCAACGAACGGCGTTGAAGATACCATAAAACAAATACGACTCCAAACTAAATCGAAGATTTGAAGTACATAGTACTATTTTCAAACGAAGTAGTCTACAAATAAGCAATGAAAGACTTTGTTAAAGTTGCATTCGTAGAAGAGTAAAAATCCGTCAAAATATCGTCCATAAACTATGTAAATCGTACGTCGTATGCAGAAATTGCTATTAGCCGCTTGCTTTAATTAGAAATTAACGGTTAAACGGTTTGTTGGTTCGTTATTCGGCCTTGAAATCCTGTTCACTTGGGTTGTATGCCAGAGGCTGCATTGGAGCTGGCTGCTCCATCCGCGTCAGCTTCTGCAGCGCTCTCGGGTGCTAAGTGACGAGCCGGGAGCGCCGGTCCCCACAAAGGCAGGCGACATTGCTCGGTGGCGCTGCTTTATAAGGGTATGGCGAGCGCGATTTAGCGGTCCCGCCTCGGCCGACGCGGCGCGGCACCAGCACCCAGCACCGACACCGGGGCCGTTCGCCGCCCTCGCGGCCGGGCGGAGGCGGCGCTGCTGCTGCTGCTGGCGGCCAAATGAGGCTAACGCCCCGCCCCGCCCCCCGCCGCCGCGCTCCACCACGCCTCTGGCCTTGTAGCGCGTATCCTTGGCAACCGAGTGGAAGAGCCCCTCTGTTCTACGGCTGGCTGTTGGCGGAAGGCGGCTCTAGGAACCCGAAACCCACCTCTGGTTTTTGAGACAATGGAGTGGCCTTAACATGATTTTACTCCCTTTTTTAGCTAACAATTTACATTTTGTTGCGAGAGTTTCGAGGCCTGATTCTTACCTTCGAATTTGATTACGGAAATAGGTTCAAGAGAGGAAATAGGTTCTAGCTAAAGGTGCTAGAATTGTCAGAATCCTGTAAATGAGAGAAAAATAGCAGTTTTTCTTAGGCCAATTCTTTTTTGAGTAAATTATAATTTTAGTAATTTATTGATTGCATTACATTATTACTGTTTATATTTACACCATTTCCGTGTCTGAAGTGAATTGCGCTGTAATCTTGTCACACATTTTTTGTCGGCTGCCTTGTGTGTGGTCCTTGTTGTGGTTGTTTGCTACTCGAATCAAATAGTTGCAACAAGCAATCAGTGTATAATTAAGACTACAAAAAATAAATGAATATTATTTTCAAATGTCAACGATTTTTTGTTTCTGAAACGTGGAATTAAATAGTTTCCGATTTCAGTGAAATAGTTGCCGCGTCGGTGGGCGCGTGATGCCTCGCCAAGAAGCGCTAGAAGTATTCCTGGTGCATGTTCTGCGGGATGCTAGTTTTGATGTCTGAATGAAAAGCTAACGTGACCATCTAAATCGATATGCAACGAGCGTACATACCAGGAGAAACTGAATTCTCTGATAATGTCTGTGCCATAAAAGCTATTCGGAAGTTTGTTGGACATCTGCCGCCCTTCCGTTTCCTCGCGCAACTGCGAATTGTGTTATCGGCGTCGATCCATTAACGCAGAGGATTTGCATTGCGGTGTTTCGAGGCACCACCGAGGCTGTTGCCTCCCTACTATGTATGCTTTAATACGACTATATATTGCAATTCACATTTATTTCGCATAAATCTTTTGCTCGTGGAGTGGAGTGGAAAGCAATTCTGTTTTTTCTGTGACAATACTACTTTGTAATTTAAAGAGACAAATTAGAAGAAAATGCTTATTAGTGCTTTCAAGATTGGAACAGTCGATTCTAATATTTGCAAGTGACTATCGTCGTCGATACCGAGAGTATTGAAACGACACATCTCAAATTTGTAAGAATGGAAAGTACCTGAACGTCCATACCCACTCGTACGATGAGTGGGAGCTGGTTTTGCGGGAACACAGCGTCATGGCAGGACTGTCGGCGCCGACGGACCTACGAAGACGTCATCGTTGTTGGCCGGCGCAGGGAACCCGCGGCCTCGCCCGTCCTTTCCCTTTCCAGGCGCTTTCGCCTTTGAGGCGTAACGGGAGCTTGTGGAAGCGCACGCCGCGGCTGGATTCTGCGGCTCTCCGCGGGACCTACTTAGCGACGCGCGTGCGTCAGCGGTCACTCTTTTCGCTTTATAATAAGGCCGGTTAATTGCAGAAATTAAGGGAATCTCAACACAATCGCTCAGAGAAGGTTATTCAAAAAATGTTACATGGCAGCAAATGCCTTCTGAGATCCCTTTAACTAGTTGGCTAGAACCCATTAGCTAGGTTCTAGAGGTATTTCTAATGTGCTACGGGAATTCTTACATTCTTTCAATTTTTTTTCACCTTCTTGGCTAATAAAATTATTTAATCAGTAACTGACCAAAATCAATTTGGAGATTTCTTAAACTCCTCCAAAGGTGTAGGGTTTCCGTTTTAACATTCGTGCCTGAAGCTTGTATCCTGAGCAAGGCGATACGCGGGCATGACGAGCAAAAAGGAAAAGCGCCGACGAGACGAGAGGAGCCTGGAGGCTTGTCACTGTACGAAAGTCGAGGTCGTGCTTGAGGCGCGCGCGCGCGCGCTCACTCTTATCTTTTCACTTACCCCACTCGTGCGCGGGCGCCGCCGCCGCCACCGCCGCCGGAGGGGCGAGGGTGGGGCGGGGCCTTCCGCTGCGAGGAGCGATGGGCTTTGTTTGCCGGCTGATCGATTGAAAGAGGCGCGCGCTGCTCAGCCACCGCGAAGTGGGTGCATGCAGGCATAAGCCTTTCTTCTTTTTTGTTCGTCAGGGGAAGCAAGTAGCTCAGGGAGGCCAATGGACCGAAGAATTGGCGGCCGCCGTGCGTCGTTAGGTGACGAATGTGGTGGTCGAATACCACTCAAATTGTGACGGTCTTAAAATGTTGGAGCATTGAATGCAGATAGGAATTTCCGCGGTTACGGGCAAGACAAATTTTGTATTTGAGTGGCATAGGCCATTAAGAAACAGTTGGACCTGTGCCAACATTCCACACATTGTAGATCATTGTTTTAAACGAGAAAATAAATTCATACTGGAACCTATTTGTAATGGCGTTATGGTACTTGGCCATAGTATTGTGCGTGGGTAAATACGCTAATGGTTCATTAACATACTAAAATGCTTCATTGCTTGTAACTAAATTGCACAAAATATTTCAGAGTTTAATTTTACATGTTTTTCGTTTAAAAATCTATTTGATGCTCCGGCTAATGATTCCCTGTCGAGAATGGGGGTGCGACATCAAATCGAAGTTTTTAAAACATCGCTGTTTTTTTACATTTTTCGTTTGTGTTCGAACCAAACTAACGTTGTTTGTACCACCTTCATCGAACGGACTCTCAACACAGATGACCCCGATGCGCTGTTGTATCCTCTTTCCTCTATTTCGCTAATGGAGAGTTGGTCAACGCATGCGATGTAGGACCTCCTCTCTTGTTCCCATACCCTTCTTCGCCGAACACCTTGGGAGCAGTCATTGCATTGTTATTTTTAACCTTATTTTCTGTTTAATTTTAATTATACATTAATAAACGCGTCATATTAAAGCTTGTTACTAAATCGGCTTTAAACCGGTAGTTTTTGTCGATGTACTATTAACATTATTTTTTAATTGTGGACATCGAAGTCTCGTCACTACTGTCAAGCCGAAACACATCTATGGAGTTGTTTTTGTGTGTCTTATAAATTATATAAAACAGACAACATTTCTAGGCGTGTTAGATGTGGAAGGGATTTGTTTCAATTCAGCTTGTAAGTTACATAAACGAATTTTGCCGTGAAGTATCTCTAGATGTTTTCTTGTAATTGAAGTATATGGATTATTTCTGAAAAGAAATGTATGTCTGGCCATTTTTTTAAATGGAATCTTCCTACTATCCAACTGTTCAACTTCGATAAACATTAGTGGTTTTAGGAGGTCTACACTTCTCATGACGTTGCTCGAAAAATTAATATTTAAAAACATACGTGACGTTTACAAAACTAAAACCCAAAACTACATGAATTGCACGGAAATGACACCCGATATTAGCGATTTTTGTAGCAAGCGTAAGAGAGACGTCCTTAAATTTTATTGATCACATGACTAACGAGTTATAGAGTCGTTAGGAACACGTTTAAATGAGCTGTAGCAAAGTTTCGTTACGCATTATAACATCATTTCAAGCGTTCAAAAAAAACTTTATATATCAAAGAGTGTAGGCACTTAGTGAGTCATTTACACCAGGGTACGAGTCAAGAGTAAACAAATAGTCATCCATTGTATAAGAAGTTTTAGATTTTCTGACCCTGCGCGATGAGTATGCAATCTGGGATTTTGAATCGACATTTCTTGAGAATGTAGGGAATTGACTTATCTAATAAGTGTTCGTATTGAGCATAAACTTAACATAACACGAAGATATTCGCGAAAAATATACATTGCAATCATATCTTCTGTCATGTTTCCAACATTTTCCTTAATTCTTGCCAGAGTTGTGGATGTTGGTACGGATTGGTAACTGCCTTACATACCAGAATCAGTTATTCATTGTTGGAAAAATGGAACATTTCCTGTTTATAAGGTGACTAGACTGTCCTATCGGCGTGGAGTGTTTGTGGAGGTATGAGATCGTGCCTTAGGTCTGAGGTAAGGAGTTATGACGTCAAGGTATCACTGACTTAGTGCATAACGTCACTACCTTATGCGTGGAACTAAAACTCCCTATTAATAAGGAATGTACATAACTGACAAAAGGAGTGGTTTTCTGTAACTAGAATTTTGTAACCATTTAAGATGGTATAATGCATCGAAGAGCTTTAAAAATTCAAAATCCAATACCTACAAAATTCCTGTTTATTTACCCGCAACTCCTATCGTCATTGACAGATGGTAATGCATCGAATTCTGTGCGAGCGATGAATCATACTCTTGATTTGTTTAATGAATATTGATCGTAAAAGGAAAGAAGGCAGCCACGCCCTGAAAGCGAGTCTGTCTGCCTGAAGGCGAGTGGAAGGCCGGACGGAGTGCGTGCCGCCCTGGCCGCGGAGGAGGATGCGGCGCGTGAGAGGGCGGTGACCCCTTCGGCAGCGCAGGACGCGCCCTCGAGCTGGAATGCCAGGCACTTTTTAATGGAGCGGATGCCTCTTCATAAGTAGCCCCGACGAGGATTTGCCGTTTTTGCGTGCCCGCGCCGATGGTTGCACAGTAAAACGAACGCTCTGAACAAGAAGTTGCGTCATAACGATGACCTTGCTTTGTGATTCGTAGTCATGACAAACGGCAGAACAATGAGATTGAATGGATGATCATGGACGGTCGATCGTCGAGGGGGAACGTGAGAGAATGCGGCTTGTGTGAAGGGCGGAACTGCGCGTCGCGAGGCGGAGCGTGGCATCGCGTCGCGTCGCGTCGCGGGGAGCGACCCGAATGGCGTCATCGCTCCAGAGATCGGGCCCCGGTCGGCGCGGCGCGGCGCGGCAGGGCCTCCGGTATGCGGCCCGAGCGCCGGGCGAGATGGACCGCGGGTTGTCTGCCGGTGTGTCTGCTGTGCCGGAGGAATGCGCCCCGAGCGGAGCCGGCTCCGGCTTGAGCGGCCGCTGCGGCTTCGGGGCCCAGCGAGCCCGAGCCCCGGCCCCGGCCCAGGCCCCTACCTCCGGCGCGCCGCCCGCCCACTCCGGTAGGTGGCGGTCTCTGGCGGCGGTCCGCGGCGAGTGCGGGGCCCCAGCTGACCGTGAGCGGAGCGCCGAGCATGACTCACCTGCCTACCTCTGCGTGCGCTCCGCCAGGCGAACCACCTGTTCTTCCTGTTGCCGCTGCCGGCGCTGCCTTTCCCTGCCAGCGCGCCCGCGCCCTCGCTCCGCCTCCTCGCCGCTTTCCAAAGCCGCCAGCGAACGCAGGGAGCGGAGGCGTCGACGAGCAGGCGGAGGCTGCGGACGCCGTACCGCGGATCGGGAGGCTTCGCTAGGCCCGCGGCGCGGCGGCCAGCAGGCGCTCGGCGACCAGCAGGTTGGCAGGCCGCGGCCGCGACCACAGCCCGCGCCGGTTGCGGCCAGCGCTGCCACCGCTGCTGACGTGTGAGCCTATCGGCGGCGGTGACCGCCGCGCCGGGGAAGGCGCTGCACCGTTGCGTTGCCGCTGCGCGCGGCCGCGAGTGAGTCTCGAGTTCGCGTGTGTAGTTCGAGATAGAAGAAAGACCAGGATTCGATAGGATTGTTGAACCAAGGAAGAACGGATCCTCGGCGCCTGCAGGAAGCGTGGAAACGTGTGTGCGAGTGCTGGCGAGTGAACGGTAGATCGCGTTCGGCTTCAGCGGGAACGTTCGCGTTTCGCCGCCGCATGGATTTGGCGCTGGAGAGGCCTTCGACCACCGAAAGTGCCTGAAGAAGCGGAACCAGCGACGGCGACGCGATGTGGGTCGATAGAGCAGTCGCCCAACCGCCCCCGCCTCCGCCGGTTCCTCACCATCGGGAAGTGCCATGGCTGCGCACAGCCCCCGTAAGCTGAGAGTCCACGACTTTTTAGCAGTTAGTGAAGTGGCGACTGGTTTAAACAAAGCTTGCATATAGCAGATCTGATGCTCTTGAGAGAATTTAAATAATTAATACTTGCTAGTGATGGTGTGGCATTTGATATTCGGGTGGTTGTTTCGGTAACTATCAAAACTTACGTGGCTTCCAATGGAAGCCCCAAGAATGCGAAGTCTACCCACATTCAGGCGCTACAAGGCAACACAGCGGCCACCGTCGCTATAGCTGCTGTCGTCCACTTTCACTGCAAATATTCCTCGGTGTCTCAGGCTCGGGGAACAATGCGCGAACCGGTTTTGTGACAGCAAAAAATACTTAGTGCGGAGAGTAACTATTGGACTGCTATTGCCTTGCACGGTTTTCTTTTGACTGGGCACATTCCATTTATAAAATTCTGGGCATTCTCTTTGCATTAAAATTTTAGTGTACATGTTTTAATTAAATGTATATGTTTACGCACATTACGTTGGTGCGGAGAGTATCACCCTGACGTCCGACGAGCGTGTTTTACTAGGCTATGTAGTTTCATTGTAACGGGCGACTTTTCCTTCAGTTGCAAAAGCTTGTACCATTACGGTACTATTGGTTAAACAGTGAATGTGTACTATTAGATCCTCCCAAGTATGCGGTAAACGTGGTTGCTTTATTGTCGTACTGAGATTTTGCAACAGTTCTCCCTTGAGTCGGTCTCCGACCGACCGGCAGGACGGGCTGCTCGCCCTGCGGCGCAGGATGCAGGCGGGACTTTCTCCTGCTCGCGGCGCACGCAAGCCGTCCGCCGCAGACAGCGTTTAAAAGGACCTCCTTTTGCATTTTCTTCTTTCATAACGAGTTTACCGGTGAAACTTCGCGATTCATCCACTTAAAGGTTTTACCGTCTTTTCTCCTGATAACAGCAATAGGTTTTTTGAAATGCACGTTTCCACGCTTATGCCTCTGCCCCTTCAGTTGTGAGAAGGCGCTAATGGGTTGCTTAGGAGGAAGAAATTTAACAAATGCTTCAGGGAAAGATTTTCTTGAGCTGAAAATAAAGTGGAAACTGCTTGGAAATTGACTACCTAGATTTCCTGTAAATGTATTTCTTAAAATATTGTTTCCTGTTGTTGTTTTTTCTTCAGAATTTAATGGTAGAAAGTCTATGTACGCTAGTTTATAAAACAATGGATTAATGAAACATCTTATTGTAAGAATGATGAGTTATTCTGAGAGTGCTAATTGCATTAACTAGCAATTGTTTCTAGTTTAAAAAAAAGTATACAAAAAACGTAGTGGTTGGTGTTTAGCGCTCGGCTAACCACCACCGCCCCGGCGGCTGCAGCAGCATCGCCAGCACCTCCGCCTCCGCCTGCCTGCTTTTCACAGCGCAGCGCGCTTGCGGGACAGGCCGGAAGAGCGGGCGCTGACCTCCCGCTGCAACCACCGCAGCGCACCGTGCCGCCCTCCCCGCCCTGCGCGGCGCGGCGCGGCGCGGGGCGAGCAGGGACCCAAGGAGGCCCGGCCGCCCGCGTGCAGCGTGCGCGTCGGAACCTCTCACGCCTTGGAAGTGCGGTGGCGCATCTGACTTTCAAACCAAAGATCGAGGAGTTGGTCTTGGAACTGTCCTCGCTGTCCCAAAACTCGTACATTCGATGGGTAGTTTTGGCAAGTTCGCGGAAAAGAACTGGGATTTACATTCTTAAAGACCCAATAGTTATGACTGGTTTACTTACTATTTTGACTCTTCATTGTGTTTTCGAATCGACTGCCATGCAATTCCGTTATTTTCCTATCAACCCATTTCACTTCCGAAAGTAATGGATAGTCAACATTTTGTGACGAACTGTTGCGGACGAGGAAAAAATGCTAAAAGACAAGATTGAGGGTACGCCTGATGGTATACTTAACGTATTACAGCCCAATTTTGTATTGTATTAAGAAGCCACAAAATTTCGTATCGGACGCATTTTGTTAAGGAATGCGAAAAAGTTGGACGTGATTCTTCTATTCATAAGCACATTATTTTGAATGTGTTCTTGGTACTACAAAGAAGGAATATATTGTAGAAACATCTGGACATTGACATTATTTTTATCTTTAAAGTTGATTGGATGTAGATGGTGCTCACGGTGAGGGGGGAGCCAGGGGCTCACCCCCACCCCCATCAAATGTTCGAAAGGGCTCCGTAGCCTTACGAAATTACATTTGATTTCCGCGAATGTCTTAAATCCTTGATAAAAATGATGTATAAACATACTTTAAAATTTGCAGTAATGACAAACAAATGGGAACATACGTGTATTTTTACTATATCTACGTTTAAGTATTATTGCCTTAATGACATGGGCTAAAAGCTTGGAAAAAAATTACGTTTTACTTGTTAATGTCAACAGTTTTTGTGCTTTAGGCATTAACTGAATAAGTCACTGACTAGCTATTTTTTGAATATTCAAATAATTTCTTACCAATCATGCAAGCCAACTAGTATTTACCTTCTCTGTTTAATGTTCGGAAAGTGTTGCTTTGCGATACCCATACGACAGTCTATTTTGTCATTCACATCGCGATGCGTCACAATAAGTAAAATTGGCATAATGCCTTCCGCAGCTGGTTTTATTGGGTTTTTGGTGTCCAGGGCAAGCCGCGTCTGTGACGAGGCTGGTGTTTTGGCTATCATGCCGCGGCCTGCTTCAAAGTTATCAAGGGGCTAGCATTGGCGCCTTAAATAGGGATGTTGCACACATTGATCAAGGCTGCGACCAATGGGAGGCGGGCAGGTGGGTCGGGATTGACGGAGAGAGACCAGTGCGATAGCAGGCAATTTTAATCTGAACTAATACAGCGTTGCTGTATTGATGTGTCCTAATCTATTAAAGAGGTTGCTTCGGCACCAAGCTGCTGGTATGCGAGCTACGGTTGAACAGTGCTGGTGACTTGTCTTCAGTAGTTTCTGAAAACATTTCCCAGGGCATCACATGTATGAAACGCAATGTTGACTCAACAGCACTTAACAACAGGATATTTACAGCCGAAATATGAAACCTAATAAAGACGAGATGTTCTCGAAACTAATGTACATAAATACTATTACATTACAGCTTGGCAAAATGTGAGGATAAGTTGTTTTTTATTTAGATATTCGCTATGTCCAGTGATAATTGTGATTGTGCGGATGTTGGTAAAAGTAAAACTTTTCAATTACATTTTCGGAGATGTTTAAATCGATGAATAGTGATTGTGTTTGTTCCAGAACCTTGCAAACCTCCCTAATTCTGTCAGCATTGGAGAATAAGTACAGAACAGGAAACATTATCTTTAAAACTGCTTGACTTCTCAAGCAATATCGATTTTACGTGTAGTGCATATGTAATACTTACCAATTGCAACAACCGTACTTCTCCTTCCGTGTGATGTAATGGCTCTGGTTCAGCTAGTTTAATGCATAAATTCAACAACAATCGAACAAATTTTCATCCAACGATTAATGATTATTTTTATAAGTATGAATAAAGTTCAAACCAAGAACTATATACATGATTAAAAATAACTCTACGAGCAATGCATTCTTAAAACGGGTAATGTAATAAAAAGAGACTATTTATATAGATATACAGTGGAACGATTAAACACAACCAAGATTTGAAACGCATGATGTTACTGACTAGGGGCGATACCGAAAGCCAGTTAAGCAATATCATCACGGGCAGCAATATATCAGGAGGGGGGGGGGGTTGCAAGGCAACTTGCCCGAGACCCAGACTTACTTGGGACCCCGAATTTCTCTTCACTCAAAAGAAATTTTAAAAAGTATTCATGTCTCATCCAAATTTAGTCATAAGTTATTTCCGATGCGTGGAGAAATGAATTCCGATTATGAATCGAGAAGAGGAGAATTTTTTATTTGAAATGAGCCGCCGCCGCCTCTCTCTCTCTCTCTCTCTCTCCTCTCTCTCTCTCTCTCTCTCTCTCCCACCCTCCCTCCCACTCTCCCACCCTCCCCCTCTCTCCTCCACCCTCCCTCCCACTCTCCTCTCTCTCTCTCCCTCCCTCCATCCATCCTCCCCGAATCAACAGACCTCGGGTCTCCTGTTTCCTCTGGGCGCCCCTGAATATCATAAAGCAAATTTCTAGGGGTATAGTGCCTTTCCATTCTGCAAGCGGAATATCTTCTTGCAAACGGATTAGAGAATGAGCACCTCGTCGATCTAATCACCGTATGCCGTGATCGTTGGGTACACGAGCTGGAGCCGAACTGCGAACGCTCAGCAGCCGGTGTGTCGCGGAGAAAGCCTTAGCCAAGTGGAGCCGGGCAGGCGGCGTGTCGGGTGCCCATCTTGCGCTGTAATTGATGCTAACGAAGCCGACGCCACAACTCGACCATTGCACCCGTGCGTCGCCGACGTGTGAATACGTTGCAGTCGCGGGGGACGCCTGGAATCGGAACAGGGCATCTCGAACACACTTCGAAAACTTCACGGGACTGACGATGACTCATCAACGATATGCTTAGCAAAGGACTTACTAAACACGTACATCTACAAGAGTTTTCTATAAGCATTGTTTTATTAATATTTCCCCTTTTTTACTAAGGCTTTAAATATACCTAACTAATATTGCAGTTTTACAGTGTAAAGAATCTCACTTTCTCATTAATTATTTTTATTATTACTGATTCTTTAAGATGGGTGGTTATTTTTTGACTTACTATTTTCTACTGATATTAGGAATACTATACACTACTGATTTTACTTTCAAATTCAATCATAGGTTCTGACGTACATTACTTATCTTACCTACTGCATGTGTACATGTAATTCTATACAGAATCATGATTACTGGAAGTTCTGTGGAACCAAAACTTACTATTGAACTGATGGCAACCACAATGAATTATTATCTTTCAAAAACAAATTTAACATGTATTACTACACTTTTACGCAATGTTCGAGATCTTATCAATTAAATAATTGAACTTTTGTCTGAATAACATGAATGAACCGTACAGTCTCTCTTAAATGTTTGCAAACTTTCTATTAACTTCTCAGGTGGTTTCCCAGTTCGGCACTGTCCATGTTATGTCTTCTGTAACCCTGTTAATGTGTTTTTGGTTATCGTCTGAATAAATTCCCAACTAATCCCGGAATGTCTTTGATTATCTGATACTTTATGTAATTTAATGAATTATTTCAATTGCATCGCAGTCACGACTGGCCCTTGCTAGGTTTCAGATGAAACGTCTGCATACGAGTATGTACGTCAATTGAATTATTAAGATTTCTCCCAGCTGCTTATTATAAACTCTTTGGAAACTCTTAATATAAACTCTTTGGAAAATACAAAGTGTCTCTACCTTAAATCAAACAATTTTACTTTAATACGAGAAACCAAAACTCACAATTGTAATTTACTATTAATAGTTCTTTCGAACATTGATTCTACACCATGCTGATCTATAAAAATTGACAATCGAATATTCATCTCGCTATTTTTTTACCAATAACCCAGATTATACTGAAGACCAACATTAAAACATAGCAATTATTAGGCGTTTTCGGCTCTGCTGCTTTCATGAGAGTGAGTATTATTAACTTTTTGCTTAACCACGACTTCCAAAGCCACCTTAACATTATAGCATCTCATGACCACTGGGCTGTGTAACAGCATGAACAACGTCTATTCTATTGGGATTCTCATCATTTTGTATGCCTACCATCCCACATAACTGTACACTTGATGCAAATACTTTCATGCAAAATAATGTGGTGTCTTTTGGTATATCACAATAGATTTGGTAGAAACCATTTTAATTAAAAAAGGAAAAGATATAAATAAAGATTTATTATAAAGAATAGATGAAACAAAACAATAAATTTTTATTCTTAAATTAAGTTAAATATTTAATGAAATGAAATGAAATTAATTTACTTGCAATCATAATATTTGTGAACAAACTGTTAAATTATTTTTATTTTTTTTAAATAGGCAATCTACACTGATACTAGCAAGTACAAAATCAGAAACATTATGTGAAACTCCTATTCCCATTCGATACACATGAATGTTGGGAATCAGTATAGTAGAAATTCAAATGAAATAGTGTTTTTGTATGTACATACAAAAGAAATAAAATATGAATTTCTAGTTATCAAAAATGAACTTGCCAATTAATAGCAAGATCATTAAAACTATCAAGAAAAGTAACAATATTTAGGAAATCTAGCATGATATTGCAGACCTGATTTTCTCGGAAGCTAATACTGCCACATCTCTAATGGAAACCACAAAGCTAATTATTTTTATTAGTATTTTTATGACATGGAAGAACTGAGAGATAGTAATGTCATCTTCACCATTGGGGATTTTGGCCATGATGTTTCCCTTGAAGTTCGAGAAAACACCAAATTTAATAGGTAGCAAATTGTTATCTGGATATGAAAGAAATAAAAGACAAATTTGCTAGTTATCAAAATTGAACTTTCCAGTGAATAATAAGATAATTAAAACTGTTAAGAGAAATAACAATGTTTAGCTTTTTATGTGATTGTAGATGTTTAAGATGAATGGGAGAAAAATACTCTGATAATGAATTCCATTCTCATTCGTTGCCTGTAAAATAATCAAGATGTGCCTATTATGATTATTAGGTTAAAACTACTTAAGGATACTTAAACTTGAATTGAAGGTTTTGCTTTCCATAATTTGTATGAAATTGTTTAGTTAAAAAGTGTTGGTGTATGTTTTGCCCACATTTAATTGTATGAACCTGTCTAATTATATTTTATATTACTCAAAATAGAAACAAGCAGCATTATTCAATTATATTTTGACAGAACAATGACCATTCTATTTTAAGCTTCTAAAAGATGTAGATGTTCTTGAAATAGAACATTGATAATGCTGATCTTTATAAATATATTTCGGACTTGAACAACATTTTAAATTTGAATATTTTTCTTATTTTTACAGGGTGGTGAGAGTGCATCATCAGCAGGGCGTGTTTCATCCCGAAGTCGCACTTCTGATGAGCCACATATTGGCAAGTACAAGTTGCTCAAGACCATTGGGAAAGGCAACTTCGCTAAGGTGAAATTGGCGAAGCATGTGCCTACAGGAAAAGAGGTATGTTTTATTCTGATGGTTTGGTTTTTTTCATACAGTAAAGAATTGTGTATTAGTCCTCCTGTATTCATGCCTTTGTGTGTACACAAATATTAAATTCTGTGTGTATCATAATAACGTCTTCAGTAAATTAATCAAAATATGGAGAGATGTGGTAATATTTAAAAGACAATTTCTCAAATGAAACTTTCAGCTTTATGAAATACTCAAAGATGTTTAAGTCAACAAACTTGATGGAAAAGGGATGTATTCTTCATACAGAGAGAAGTGAAAATATTTATTACAATATGAGTCTGGAAATGCTTAGTAATAGAAGTATCAGAGACTACAATGTTACGAGTAACCATGTTGTGTATAACATTATGTTGACCTGACCCCACACCAAGTGATGGTCCCTAGAGACATTCCTTGTAGTTCACAAACCCAGTGCTCAATTTAGTCAGTCTGATAGCTCAATTTAAGTTTTTCTGTGCTCATCACGATGTAAGTAACTTTCTCTTCTTTCTTCTCTTCTGAAGAATCCATTCTTATTGTTTTGCTTTTGAGTTTTGTTACACCTTTATTAGTATATTAAAATGTTACAAAATATGTAGTTATAGGTAAAATACGTAAAAAGCATGTAATTAGACCAATATATTTAAAAATGTGTAAAATAAAAATAGTTCTAATTCATTCAAAATGATCTGTATACTCTGCAGGCAATGTGCAGGTATCTTGTTCCTGTAAAAATATGTATTTACTTGAAAATCCATTCCCTAGTAATTAGTCTGAGGCAAAAATATACAAAGGAGAGAAACATCAAGAGTGTAATTAAAATTTTGAAAGATCAGTGAACATGGAAATAAATATTATAAAACTAACTTCAAAATATAATTGTATACAATTGCTTTTAGAAATGAAGGTTAAACCTAAATACATAACTCTGGAAGGTATTTTCTTGGAGGTTGTTGGCAGTTACATAAAATAAATCATAATTGTTCAATTAGAAGACAGTTTCATGAAGTATTCATGAACAGACATCAGAACAAGACAATAGAAAGAATATCATAAACAATTACAGGACATATCTTCTTCTGACCATTGCAAAAATGAAAAATAGAAATGAAATATTTGTATAGAGCCAGGAGACAGACAGATACTGTGGCAAAAATAGTAATATTGATGAATTGTTGATGTAAATGACCTGTTTGAAAGACGTTTTTTGTAATCACAGGATTGGAAATCCCAGTTGGGATGGGATGGATCACAATTAATATCCTATTTTTGTTTTTCATCTCTTCTCCTCATTGCCCTCATAGTCATTCTTGTTCACTTCTCTTTCTCATTGTTCTCCCGCTTCTCATTCCTTCTTCTCCCTCCCTTCCTTCACTATTCCCTCCTCCCTCCCCACTACTTTCCCACCCTGTCCTTCCGATTCCCCCTTGCTCCCTCTGCTGCTTTTGCCCTTCCTTCCCCTTTGCCACTCATTGCTTTTCCTCTTCCTTCCCCCTCCCTCCACCAGATTTTCCTCCTGCCTCCACCAGATTTTCCTTCTGCCACCCTCTCAACTTTTCTGCGTTCCCTCCTCTCTCATCTTTCTTTCCTGCTCTTCCTCCTCCCTCCTCCATCCCCTTCCCTCCCTCCCCTTCCTCCCATCCTCTCTCCCCTCCTCCATCCCTCCCATCCCTTCCTCCCATCCCCCTCCCCTTCCTCCCATCCCTCTCTCCCCTCCATCCCTCTCTCCCCTCCATCCCTCTCTCCCTTTCCTCCCATCCCTCCCTCCCCTTCCTCCCATCCCTCCCTCCCCTTCCTCCCATCCCTCCCTCCCCTTCCTCCCATCCCTCCCTCCCCGTCCTCCCATCCCTCCCGCTCCCCTTTCTCACCATCCCTCCCTCCCCTTTTCTCCCATCCCTCCCTCCCTCCTCTTCCTCCCTCCCTCCCTCCCTTCCACCCACCCCGCCCCTCCCCTTCCACCCATCCCGCCCTCCCCCTTCCACCCATCCCTCCCTCCCCTTTCTCCCCTCCCCCTTCCTTCCCTCCCCCCTGCCCATCCCTCCCCTTCCCTCCACCTTCTTCCTGCACCCTCCCCCTCCCTCTTCCACTTCCTCCCTGCCCTCCCCATCTCTTTTCCACTTTTACTCCCCGCCCTCCCCATCTCTTTTCCACTTTTACTCCCCGCCCTCCCTATCCCTTTTCCACTTTCTTCCCCTCCCCATCTTTTTCGCTTTTCCTCCCTCCCCCTCCTCAGCCTCTTCTGCTTTTCCTCTTCCTTCCCTCTCAGCTTTTCTGCTCTTCCTCTTTCCCTCTCAGCTTTTCCGCTCTTCCTCCTCCTTCCCTCACAGCTTTTCCTCTCTACCTTCCTCCTTTCCTCTCAGCCTTTCCGCTCTTCCTTCCCTTTCAGCTTTTCCGCTCTTCCTTCCCTTTCAGCTTTTCCGCTCTTCCTCCTCCTTCCCTCTCAGCTTTTCCACTCTTCCTCCTCCGTCCCTCTCAGCTTTTCCGCTCTTCCTCCTCCCTTTCCCCTCCCTTCTCCTCTTTCCCCCTCCTGCATTTAGTTCAATTATTTTGATGTTAAGTGGTAGTTTTTAAATATATTCCATCTACTTTCTGGTTGTACCGACAGTTTTCACCATGAGCACTTTTAGTAATCATTACAATATCCAAATTATACTTTTGTAACCCTGAGAGGAGAAAAAGTTTGTTTTGTGTGCTTTTGCCTTAATTTGCAAGTCATAATAAAATATATGAACAATGCAAGGATTTTTGAATTTTTTGTTTAAAAAATGGAATTATACAAATTTAGAAATTCTTGTAAAAGTAAAAATGAAATTGTAGAACTTGGAGCTTATTGTTTTTTACTCTTTTTCTAGGTGGCTATCAAAATAATTGACAAGACACAACTAAATCCTGGAAGTTTACAGAAGGTAAGGTTATATTTCTACATAAACATGTGTTGATGTGTTGATTTCATGGATTTGCAATTCTAAATAACTAGAGTTTTTTAGACTTCATTTTACAATTCTGAATTATTGAGAAAGACACGCCTTTGTTTTCATCTGGATATCCTTGCAATAACTTAATTTTCTTCTATTATCTAATTGTAACTCTTGCTAGTCTCTTGTTCTGAAGGACTGGTCTGAAATGATGGCAGTTGTTATCTCATAAGGAATTATTCGTTTGAGCATAAATTGGTTTGGGTAATATAAATGTTAGTCTTTTCTCAACCGTTACTTATGTAATTGAAAATGCTAGGAAAGAGGGAAAGGGAAGAAAATAATTACATTATTATTGTCAAAAATTTTTAAACATTAAATAACGTAGAAATGTCTTTGCAAAATTTGCTAGAACTTCAGGAAAATTCAATATAAAGGGAAACAGTTCAGGTGGTTTAATAATTAGGAACCAATCACCGTTCATTGAAAATGGGTGAAAGATGTTCGAGAGTTTTGGCATTCATATAAATTGAAATTGCTATTTATTTACTAGGAACCAAGTGAAGGTATGGCTCTATATCAGTGTATATAGACGCAAGAAGAGAGATAATTTATTGAAGTTATATACAAGGAACTAATGCTTACAACTTGTGAAGAAATATTAATTCATACACAATGTATTGTGAAAGTCTCTAAACATTTCAAAGCGTGCATTATCTTTAATTTCAGTACTAAAATTAAGATTTATTAACCTTTCAACTTGGTATCCTCAGTAAATGCAGTAGAATTTCAGGGTGACTTTGAGTGAAAAATGTGGTCAGTGGCACTGCAAAAACGGGTAGCTAACTGAGTGCATGCAGTGAGGCTTTCAGCAGGAGCATCTGAACTCAGTGCTGCAGTTCTGAACAGAGGAAATGTGTTATATCCTGAGAATGCATTGCTTTGCTTTGGATCATATTTGGCGTGTTGATTTTGTTTCCCTCGGTGATGATCACTTTAACGATTCCCATATTCACACTGAAGTCTTCCTTCAGCTTTTGCAACATTACTATTTTTCTCTCATGCTACTTATTTCCATCCCTTTAATGTAATTCAAGTTGTATAGTTGTAGTTAGTTTTTGGGAGCAGATTCAGGGCCAAATATCAGAATAGTTTCGAAGATAGTAGTATCCTGAAATAAAGTCTTACGGTATCGAGGAATTCACCATTTCTAATTCATCAAAGTATTCATCATTGGTATGGTATTGTTTACCATTTGTATTCTGTATGTTCTGGCCCACACACACACACACACACTCACACTCACACAAACCATAGACAACGTAGGGCATCTTATCCTGCAGTGATCCAAACAAAAGAAACTGGTATTCTTTCCCAGTATGAATCCCAGTTTTTTGTATCCAAATTTGCCTTTTTAATTTTTGTTCAGGTTCTTGGTCGGGGTTGTTCCTTCTTCATAACATAACATAAGGTTTCGTTGTATTAATTTTCCTTTGTAGTTAAAGGTCATTCATAGCATCTATTAGTATTATTATTATTATTATTATTGTTATCATTACTGCTATTATTTTAGTTTGTCGTTAAGGCAGAAGGTCTTTCTAATTTTTCTGACGGAAATGAGGGTAGTGTACAGAATATTTGCTTGAAAACTGACATTTATTGGAGGTATTCTTCTTAATCATTCTTAAACCAATTCATATGCCTGGTCTTTGTGTATCTATCGTTTGACATCTTTTTCAGCTAGTTCAATAGTGTGTGTGGTAACAATAGACATTTTCTTGAAACAAAAATATTAAAATGGTGCTTATTACCTTCTAAGTAATAGCTAACCAATTTTCGTCAAGAAGTTGAAATTTTAGTAGATTTCATTTGGGTTTAGATGGGAGGAGCATTTATGGTTTTGAATAATCTGACAAAATGATATGACATCAAATTCTAGCTTGATTATAAGCATGGCCTTTTTATCATTGTTGTTGTTTCCTCCCGCCACAATAATAAGCTGCTTCCATTCAAAAATTTCAACTCCAGGGGAATAAATTATTACTTTTATTACTTATATTACTCTTGGTTGCAAGTCATAGTATTTCAATATAATTTCATTATGGTTTCTTGTTTTTTTATGAACATGGTCTATCTCAATTTATTGGATGTATTTGTAACCATTGAAATAAAATTGAATGATTTCATTATTACCTCCTAATTTTCACGCATTCCATAAGTTAGTATTCATAGGATATTTTAGATTTTCTACAATCATTATCTTTCTCCTATTTTGAATGTACATGAAATAATGAGCCATCTTAGCTAACTGCCTTCTGTTTATTTGTTGTTTTTTTTATATTTATTTTTTTATTTAATTATAAACATTCTGTGCTATAATTTTGAATCTTGGGTTCAATCATGTCATCTGAATTACAGAAACAAATTAAATTTGAGGAATATGTAAGTTGAAAAGTATAAAAACATGGATTTTATTGAACTTTGTTTACCATAGAGTAAGGGCTAATATTATTCCATTTGGATTAGTTATCAAGAAAAGTTTTGTCAGTTCATGAGATACCATTTTAGTTTAACCAACATTACTTATATTTGAAAAATTTTTAGTAGTTCCAAGCTAATTAAAATTAACAAATTTATTTAAAATGCTTCCCTATTTTAAAAAAATATGAAGTCTGATGTTCAATCTCAATAATTTGCTTACAAAATAATGCTAGTAAATTGCCTTCATATTGTTTTCAATGTCATATCTGTGTTCATAGTATACAGTTTGTTTATTTATATATATATATATATATATATATATATTTTTTTTTTTTTTGAATGTGATCTTATTTCTGTATTTTCGGTTGCTTCATAAACACCATAGTCGTTGGTGACCTCAGATTCAACAAAAATTTATACACATTTTACTATTGCATTAATGTGACCTTAGTAATTCTTATTTTTGCCAATTTGTCATGACAGGACACTAATGTTCAAATTTTAAATTATCCGTTGGATTTCCTTTGAGGTTCTAAAAATAAAATAACTTTGACAATGTGAGTCAATATTTTACAATGTGAGTTTATATTTTATAGTGTGAAGAAATAGTTCATTCTTTAGTTTTCAACCTTTCAACTGGTTTGAGGCTCTATCGTACTAGATACATAAGAGTTAATGAATAATACTACAGGGTATATGATAGTTTACCTTTGCCTTCTTTGCCACCAGTGTGGAAACATCCATTCCCAAGGTAGGATTCAAACACATCTCCTTTGTCCCATTCAGTGCAGTTGCTGCCAAACTATTTGCGCTTCATAGGTCAGTGAAGTAATGGTATTGCAAGTTTCACATTTGGTAATTTTCTCACAAATTAGAAACCTATTGAACCAACTTTAAGGAATGACAAAGAGTTCAGTTGCTTACTTGTCTGGCTTAATATATAATATTCTTAACTAAAATTTAAATACAGTAATCCCTTGACATCCACGGATTCACTATTCGTGAGTTCCAAACATTCGCGATTAGAGAAATGCTACCAGTTTTAACATTCGCGAGTGCGTCTTTCACTCATAAATTTTCTTTTAAGCAAGCACATTTCTTTATCAGTGTCTTTTGAGAACCTAACTGGGAAACTTGACAGACACAGTGCTCAAAGTATCACGTTCTGCAAAAATCTCAAATCTGGAATGTCAATTCACATTAATAGAAAAACAAAATTGTAAAATAATTCAATTCAGTTGCGTCAAGTTGGAGGTAAGATTTTTGGCCACTTGAACAGAAAAGTCATTCAAGATCTGTGCATTGCAATGATTTCACTGAAGAGTAGCTTCTGGAAATAATCAGCAAAGAAAACCCCCCTCGAACGTAATGATGAACTAATGGAAACAAAACTACGTTGTGGAGAGAAATAGAAGCAGCAACTCTTCCCCATTTGTGTACTAGAATGAGGAGGGTGATGAAACAAAAAATAACCAAATCCTTTATCCAATCACTTTCAACTTTGAAATAAGTTTCAAAGTTGCTAGTGCCTACTCAGTTCTACTGCAATTGCTTATCATTTCTTCTTTCTCTTTTACACAGTTTTTCGATATCCAATAACCTAACGCAAGTTTTTTCATTAAAAGATAGACTTGACATTCACGGATTTGACATTCACGATGCTTTTCAGGAACCTAACCCTCACGAATGCTGAGGGATTACTGTAGTAGGTCAGTGACATCCATCTCGGTCTGGTTTCTCATCCACGTTTCCTTGATCCTCTGAACAAATGATGATTCCCTTTCTTTCAGAAAGTTCCTTTCAGGACTCAATATGTTTCTAATACACACACACACACATTATTCTTCATATAGATTTTATAGTGTTTTACTTGTATTAAATACAGTGGCTTTGAAAAATTGGAAATGGAATGAGACTCGTGACACATTACTCCTAAAATGGGAACCCTTGAAGTGAAGATTCATTACTTCAAGCTGTTTTATTTCATAATTGTTAGTATTTTATCGCATGTAATACAAGATAAATTATTGTATTGACAAACTAGGAAAACTTTAATTTGTTATTAAACTTTGCAGCATGTGCATTCAAAGTAAACCGTGGGCTAATTTTTGTGTTTATCTTTTCAGCGGTTGCAAAAGCAACCGTTAATATTGACATAGTGTTGTATGCCCATATGTGACAGAAATTCAGCTGCAGACTTGATTGATCAGGTGACATTTATTTTCTAGGGATCGTTTTAAGTATTTGCTACAAGATTCTTGTTTGAAAATTAATCTTCAAATTTAGTTTCTCAAAAAGGTGTAAGCAGCATTGTTAAAGGAAACGATGAGCTGATCATTACAGAGAAGTTTCAGTTTGCAATACTGTAGTGATAAAATTTAGTAAGTAAACTGCTTAGACCTTCAACATTTTTTAAAGTTAGCTGCCTTAAAGAATTACTTCATTCAAATTTGCTGCTACATTTAATCATAAATAAGTATACTTTTGACTGTTTACTTGTACAATAATGTACTAATAAATGCATGTACAATATTACTATGTGCTTACCCAAGGGCATAAAACTTTGTTGCATGAAAGAATATAATTTACACCTGAAATGGATTTGTGATCTATTTGGAACTATGAACCATTTCCAATTGTCTTTAAAATACCGTGATAAAGGTAGTTGTTGAACTGTGAAAAAAAAAATTAAAACCTAGTTGCATGCAGATCTGGCTCAATGTTCCAGATCTGCATGAAATATTACTTAGAAGCCAGGACAAATAATGCTGTTATATGGCTTTATTACCCTCCTCAGTACAAGGCCGAAAAAGACAAAACTTGACAATATATGCGTATATAATGTGACCTTCATATATTGGTTATTATTAAAATAGTTTTTTGAACATCCTGTCTAGTCATGACAATATTGTTTTGTTTCTTCACTAATTTTGCTTTTTTTTTTATTTGTTACAGCTCTTTAGGGAAGTTAGAATTATGAAGATGCTAGACCATCCAAATATTGGTGAGTTTTGTGTAACCATTGTCCATAGCCGTAGTTTGCACCTGTGTAGTCATCTGCTCACTTTCCTCTCTCCTGTCCTGTTCTGCCCCAGTGTAGCCTTGGCATGAGCACAGGCTGTCCTGCAGCTGTGGCCATCATGTGACAGCTGCCGGTTTGTTTTCAGTAAAACTGTTCCAAGTGATCGAGACAGAAAAGACACTGTACTTAGTCATGGAGTACGCCAGTGGGGGAGAAGTCTTCGACTACTTGGTTCTGCATGGTCGGATGAAAGAAAAAGAAGCAAGGGCAAAATTCAGACAGGTGTGATTCCAAACTATAATTGCAGTTTGGTAGATTCCGTATTTGAGAATTTCATCTTCATTGTTTGTTTTGGTTACAGATTGTGTCAGCAGTTCAGTATTGTCATCAAAAGAAGATTATACACAGAGATTTGAAGGTTAGTTTGCTTTGCTATTTTATTGTTTTGAACAAACTGTGTTAGTAGAAGCATGAACCTGTGAAATAAATATTTATGTAAAAATTACTTTCCTTAACAGTGGTTATTCTATATTGTTACTTATATTATTGTTATTGTCCTATATGTAATCAAACATTTTTTTTTTCCAGGCTGAAAACCTGCTACTAGATAGTGAAATGAATATAAAAATTGCAGACTTTGGCTTTAGTAATGAATTCACCCCAGGTAATAAATTGGATACATTTTGTGGAAGTCCTCCGTACGCTGCACCTGAACTTTTTCAAGGTATTATGAAACAAAGAATTTGCTTATTTACAGAAATTGAATCTTAGTTTTGTGGAGAAAATGTGACTGAATTTTTTTTCCTTTCTCTGTGTGTTTTACCTGTAGGAAAGAAATATGATGGGCCTGAAGTGGATGTTTGGTCATTGGGTGTGATTCTTTACACCTTAGTGAGTGGATCTCTGCCCTTTGATGGTTCGACGCTCAGGGAGTTACGTGAAAGAGTGCTTCGTGGTAAATACCGGATACCTTTTTACATGTCTACAGACTGTGAAAATCTCCTGAAGAAATTCTTGGTGCTTAATCCGGCTAAAAGGGCATCTTTAGAAGTAAGCTGTTATCTTTTTGTATTCATTACATACATGGTGTGGGTGTGTATTGTATCTTAAACACTTTCTGTTCACATTTTGTATCGATTTTTTAGAACATCATGAAAGACAAATGGATGAACATGGGCTATGAAGAAGATGAACTAAAGCCTTATGTAGAGCCAGAACCTGATTACAAGGATCTCAAGAGGATAGGTATGAAATTTGCCCTGTGTTGCTTGCAGTTCCAAGCCTATTTAGTTAACCTTGGAATTATTGAAATTCAAGTATAGATTACAGTAGTTATTAAGCTGATTGGAAACAAATGCATTTGCTGTTGTAAATTGTGTGTGACCAAGGTTAACTAGTGTTAGCATGCACCCTGCATCCTCCTTGACCCATATAGTATGCTCAATGTTGATGAACCCCTGCTCGTGATGCCACCACTGGCTCTTCTTCCAGAAGCCCTAGTGAGCATGGGTTACAACCGTGGCGAGATAGAAGAAAGCTTGGCCAATGCAAAATATGACGACGTATTCGCCACATATTTACTTCTTGGACGAAAGTCCTCAGATGTAAGTGTATGCTCTATAATACTTTACTACATTAGCCATAGCCAATGAAGGCACTATAAGATATTGGTTAAAGGCTCCATAATTTCATTAACTTGTGCAATGCCAATTATATTTTGTTATTTAAAGGGGTGAAAGTGCAAGAGATGCCTATTTAGAGATTTTTTTTTTAGTCTGGAGGATGTGTGAATGTCCAGATTCAAAGAAAAATGTGAAAATAACGTTTTTTGGCGTCAGCTATTACGATTGTTGGAAGTCCATTTTTAGTGGAATAACATACCTTGGTATTGTACATGTTAAGTTACAAAAATTAGATATAGATGTAGCATAATAGTAAAAGTAAGGTGTATAAATGCCTGATGGTGCTATGGTGTTACAGCCGGAGAGTGATGGGTCACGGTCTGGAAGCTCACTGTCGCTGCGCAACATCCCTCCAGCCGTGACCCCGGGCAATGCCCAGTCTCCTTCTCACAGCCATCGCGGCGTGCACCGTTCCATCTCAGCCACCAATGCAAAGCCCAGTAGAAGGGCTTCTTCTGGGGGTGAAACTTTGCGTGAGTCCCAAGCGCAAGCGCAGCAAGGCTCGACTCTCGGGGGTGGGCTGTCCTCCAGTTCTTCCATTTACTGTCCTGTTGTCACATAACCCTAGCTGTGTTGCAGCCACTTATGTGTTAAAGCCTGCATGCGCTTTTATTGCATTCTTTACAAACATTATTTTAGTTGGATTAAGGAGAAACTTTATAGTAATGGAAGGTGTACACTTTAACCACCTTTTATTTTAACTGTATTGAGAGCATTGAACCACATGCCTCATATGCAGTTCTGCTAATTCTTTTTCATGAGATTATTTAATTACAAAAACGATATTTTCTAGGATGTTGAAGTCTTCACCTCTCACTTTTCTATTTTCACCCAGTCTTCTTGTTTTATCCCAGTTTTTTCTCTCTCCCTCAACTCTTCTCTACATCCCTCCACTCCCTTTCCTTTCTCTCACTCCACTCCCATCCTTTCTTTGCCACCCTCCTCATTGTGGTCTCAGCTCTCCTACCTTCCTTTCCTTTCTCTCTCCCACTCTAGTCCCCTCCTTTTCCTTCCTACCTTTCCCACTCTTCCTACCTTTCTCACTCTTCCTCCCTTTCCCATACCCTTTTTTCCTCTCCTTCCCTCCCTTCCCTTTCTCTTCCTCCCTCCCTCCCTTCTGTTTCTCTTCCTCCCTCCCTTCTGTTTCTCTTCCTCCCTCCCTTCAGTTTCCCTTCCAACCTCCATTCCGTTTCCTTTCCTCCCTCCCTCCTTCCTTTTTCATCCCTCCCTTTTCCTCCCTCCCTCCCTCCCTTTCCCTCCCTCCCTCCCTTTTTTCCTCCCTCCCCTTTCCCTCCCTCCATTTTTCCTCCCTCTTTTCCCTTTCTCCTCTCCCATCCCTCACCCTTTTCTCTTTCCTGTTTTCCCTCTCCCATCCCCCTCCCTTTTCTCTTTCCTCTCCCATCCCCCTCCCACTTTTCTCCCTCTTGTCCTTTCTCCCTCACTACCCCTTTTACCTCTCCCTTTTTCTCCTCCCTCACCTTTTTATTTTCTTCCCCTCCCTCTTTCCTCTCCTTACCACTTTCCGTTTCAACTCTTCCACCTAATATGGGGACTGCCAAAAATTGCTCCATGAAAGCAGTGTTAGGAGAAGAAAACTCCTTAGTAATGGTTTTTATTTTAAGTACAATGTGTAGAACGAATAAATTTTAATTATGCAAAAGATGTAGAATGGAAGGAATATGAACAAGACATGGTGTATTTGTAGAATATTTACCTTGTGAATAGAACTTTTTCTTCTCCTTAATTTTTCTTAGTTTCATTTTCTTTTCTTGTATTCATTCTTTCACTCTCTGTGTGATGGAAAGCGTAACCAGAGAGTTTTGAAATATTACTTATTAAAATTAGGAGAAGAATATGTCATTCCATTGTAGAAGACTTTAAAGAAATCATCATATCCATTACAAAAAGTCTGACTTTAACCAAAAATTTTCCAATTGGAAAATAATTTTTGACAGCCATTCTATATTCTGTAGTTTGTGCAGGCTGTAAAATTGAAGTCAAAATTAGAAGCTTTCATTTTATCAATCGCAAAATATGAAGGAAACAAAAAACGCAGTGCATTTGTAGATTTACTTATAAATATTTCTTGTGTTTGTGAGAACACAAGTGAACTATCATTGTCTCGGTTTTTCGATCTCCGTGACACAATTCTTCAGATGGAGATTTTTTTAGGACTATGAATTGGGAAATCTTTTATTGTTTGAACAATTGTGTGATTGATATTGAGGCATCCTTTCATGTTATACTCTGGAATGAAATTTTTTTTTCCCCTGGCTTTTTATCATTACTGTTGTTGTTAAACAAATGTGCACTGCTTATTTGTAGTTTGTGTATGAATTACAGTCAGTGTTATGAGCATGTGTGTTTGAGGTATTAAGACACTCTGTTGACTACTCTAATTGTGCATGTATTTGCATTAATTTCTGCATAATTTTTATGATGGATGTGGTAGATAGTTTAATCTGTGTAGTTAAAAAAATGAAAGAAAAATTTATTTTCAAGATTTATTCCCTTGAATGATTGCATGGTATTTTTATTAGTTTATTTAGAATATTTTTATTGTTATCAAACTTTTTTCCCAGGAGATGGAAAATTCTAAAATTGAAATTACCCTAGTATTTCTAAAAATTATAGTAATTTTCTTGGTTTATGTTCCAAGTAGAGACCTTTCTAAAACCAAATGTGAAAGATTACAAACAATTTGTTTTCATTTATATTTTAAACTAGTGTGGAAATAATGCAAACTGACTTTAAAATTAATAATTGAGGCAAGTCAAGACTCTTTAAATTAATATGTTGAGGCAAGTCAAGACTCTTTAAATTAATATGTTGAGGCAAGTCAAGACTCTTTAAATTAATATGTTGAGGCAAGTCAAGACTCTTTAAATTAATATGTTGAGGCAAGTCAAGACTCTTTAAATTAATATGTTGAGGCAAGTCAAGACTCTTTAAATTAATATGTTGAGGCAAGTCAAGACTCTTTAAATTAATATGTTGAGGCAAGTCAAGACTCTTTAAATTAATATGTTGAGGCAAGTCAAGACTCTTTAAATTAATATGTTGAGGCAAGTCAAGACTCTTTAAATTAATGTGTTGAGGCAAGTCAAGACTCTTTAAATTAATGTGTTGAGGCAAGTCAAGACTCTTTAAATTAATGTGTTGAGGCAAGTTCAAGACTCTTTAAATTAATGTGTTGAGGCAAGTCAAGACTCTTTAAATTAATGTGTTGAGGCAAGTCAAGACTCTTTAAATTAATGTGTTGAGGCAAGTCAAGACTCTTTAAATTAATGTGTTGAGGCAGGTCAGGACTCTTTAAATTAATATATTGAGGCAAATCAAAACTCTTTAAATTAATATATTGAGGCAAATCAAAACTCTTTAAATTAATATATTGAGGCAAATCAAAAGTCTTTAAATTAATATATTGTGGCAAATCAAAACTCTTTAAATTAATATATTGAGGCAAATCAAAACTCTTTAAATTAATATATTGAGGCAAATCAAAACTCTTTAAATTAATACATTGAGGCAAATCATGGTGATGCTGGACATTTCTTGAAAATATATTAATATATTCAAGAAATCAATCTGAACTGTATTGAGAGAAATGTCCCTTAACAGGTTGTACCTTGCACCGCTTTTTTTATCTGTACGAGCAATATTGGATTTAAATGACATTGGATACTCTTTATATATATATATCTCAATTTAAATCAAACAAGATTCTAACTGCTAGAGGTTTTAATATACCGGGTGAGTCCATGTAACTTTAGCACCTTCTGTAACTTTTGAACGGTTGAAGTTATTGCAATGCAGTTTTGACAGAAAGTGCATGAGGGAATAGGGCTAATTGATACGTGAATTCATTTCTGTTTTATTTCTTTTATTTTATGACATATTTGAAGTAACTTTGTTTTTTCAAATGGAACTATACATATTTTTTCAGTCTATCATAACAAGCGTAAAAAGACGAATTCAATGATATACATATTGTCATATGTTAGATCAGCATTTTTTTGAGTAACTTTCATTTTTGCGACTAGGGTTTAACTTGTAGGTTAGCTATACCTTGTGGGTATAGGGTAGACTATACCTTGTGAATGAGGATAATAAACAAAGAACAATATCTCGAAGTGTTAAAAAAGTGTGCAGTTCCTCAATT
The DNA here is from genome assembly GCA_031308135.1 of Acheta domesticus. NCBI lineage: Eukaryota > Metazoa > Arthropoda > Insecta > Orthoptera > Gryllidae > Acheta > Acheta domesticus. Next base: position 58,276,023 of record JAHLJT010009436.1, read on the forward strand.
AAAGAAATGGATTCCACGAGGTGGTTATATTTTCCAACAGGATGGAACTCCATGCCACACTGCCAAAGGGTAAGAAAATTTATTTTCAACAAAATAAAAGGTTAAAAAATTAAGCTATTAGAATGGCCAGGAAATAGTCCTGATACAAACCCAATTGAAGATATTTGGAGTATACTTAAAGAAAAAGACAATGAAGTGAAGTGCAGAACAAAAATTGAGCTCTTAAAGAGAATAGAGGAAGTATGGTATCGAGACAAAGAACTGGAATTGACATGCAATTGAAGCTGTTTACACTATGCCAAGGAGAATTCAAGCTGTTATAAAAGTAAAAGAATGTGCTACAAAATACTAAGAGAAAAATTTGATCTAAAATAATATTCTAAATGAAAGGGGAATCTCATATAAGTAATTTTGTAGACATAACTTCTTTTAAAATGTAGATAAAATGATGCAATAAATGAAAATAAAAAAATTCCTAATTGAATGACCACCCACTGTTCCTCCAAAAATGCACAGTGGAAAACTGCATGGAATATAAATGATCAAAGGGCAAAGTGAGACGTTTCTGTTGAATACACAGAGGGGATTGGACAAAATTTGTTAAAAGCAAAGAAAGAGGTGTATCAGGCTTTCAATAAATGTGTTTCAAAGTTTTGAAACTGCTGCACATGAATGTGAAAGATAAAATCAAACTAGATGGCATACCACAAGAAAACTGGATAAATCACTCTTCCACCCTGTGGAACGATCCAACCCTCAGATATAAGGAAGTGCTGGAAGGAACAAGCCTGACAACTCTGACAGTGATGAAATAGAAAACTCACTGAATATGGAAGAATTTGAGGCAGTAATAAGAAAAGCAAAACTAGTAAAAGCCTCGGACCAGATGAGGTCAGCATAGAACTCATGGGATGTGGAGGAAAGGTGCTGAAAGAAATGTTATTAGAATTTTGTAACAAAGTATGGCAAGAGAAAACAATTCCAATAAGAGTGGGCAATAGGGTTTGGTTATTAACATTCACAAGAAGGGATCGAAAAAGATCTGTGACAATTACAAGGGCATTACATTTCTTTCAACAGCTTCTATGCTATACGCAAACATGCTGAGGAACAGATTCAATGAGAACAGATTCGAATTTCATGGGAGAAATTGGATTTCGAAAGGGTAGGAGCATTAATGACACTATATTTATATTACAGATGTTAATAAATTTTATAATAGGGAAAGAAATCTACCAACGTATATAATATTTATTGATTAGAGGCTTATGATAAAGTTAATGCACAGAAACTAACTCTGGGAAATACTGGAAAAGGAGAGTGTTCGAAATCAGTTGCTCAAGGCAATACAAAGTCTTTATGAAGAAGGCAAAAATTAAAATGCTGTTAATAATAATAGGTAATAAGTTTATTATCTTGCAAATGGACTGTTGTCTGGTGGCAAGTTACAAATACAATAATCTTAGACAATATTCAAAATGTAATACGATAGTAAATCAAATTATTATTATTATTATTATTATTATAAACAATAATATTAATAATACAATCATTAATAATACAAGAGTACTCCCAGTTTTTATACAATTAAGAATTTTGAAAGTAAACAGTACCTTACAAGTAATACAGTAGTTATTTATGTATCTACGGCGCCAAATAGACCCCCTCACCCTGAGGGCGACCCCCTAACCCAAGAGAGCCTTCGGCCCGAGGGATCAGATGCTGCCCATAGTGCATACAAAACCTTACGGCTTACTAGCTCGTTGCTGAATCCGACTAGAATTCCTCAAAATATTAGTGGTTTTTTCTTTTTTTCAGGGGGTGTGTCTAAACGAAAGATGAATTTGCCTCATTTATCAATATGACGTCAGATAAATAAAACAGCATATGTATCTGAGGACTGATTAGTTCGTACAAAATGAAAGAATATTGTGAAGTTCCTGCGTAATTTCTCACAAAAACTAACAAAGCTATGGAAGGTGGTTTCCAGTAAAATCTTGAGAAATATATAAAATTGATTATAGGGTGTTTGAGAGTTATATGGAAAATAATCATGTGAATCGCGCTGATGAAACAGTACTTTTCGGTTATTTGCGTCAATTGCAGAAGCACACCCGTCTCTAGGAATAAAAAAGTGAGACGTAACAGTGAAATTTGAGTGACTGGTGGCAATTGCAAATTAACGGGAATATTCCAATTAACGGGAACATTGCAATTTTCATCTCAATTAAACATCATAATAAATTAAATAATGCTCAAATAAGTAAAATGACTTGTTATAAATCTTATTGTGTTCACTTGCATCTTAACTGTAAATAAATTGAATTCATAAAAATGTTAAGTGTGTTGTGTTGGTATTAGAGCGAGCAACAATGTATTCAAAAGGCCCTAGAGGAGAGAATAAAGTAGGCAGCAATAACAATCAACAGTGGCTTAAGGCAAGGATGTGGATTATTACCCATCCTCTTCAACATATGTATTAACCGCTTAGTGAGAAACAGTAGGAGGAAAGTTAGACAAGGAATACAGATCATAAAAGACAAGATAGATACAACCTTGTATGTTGATGACCAAACTATTGTAATGGATTCTGAAGATAATTTACAAAGAGCAGTTTTTGAATTGACAAATGTGGCCCAAAAGTGTTCCTTGAAGATAGCAGTTCAGAAAACAAAAGTTATGACTCAAGGCAAAAAATAAAGGTGAGACAAAATATTAATAAACGGAAAATTAGTGGAACCAGTAAATAAATTTTAATACCTGTGAAATATAAGGTATACAACCAAACTCAGGAAGACATAGAAAACACATAAACTACAATAGAATATGTGGAAAAATTATGAGAGACTTTGGCAGAGACGTGGACCCGAAAACAAAACTAAACACTCCGCAATACAGCTGCTAACCTAGAATCGTGTATGGCTCTGAAAGACTGGGTAATGAAAGGGAGCCAAACAAAAACTATAGGTGACACATACGAGATTTCTAACACACCTCATGGAAATAATAAGAAGAGAGAGACTGAGAAATAAAGACATCTGAAAGAAATTAAAACCGAAAGTTTAGTAAGAGAGAGAGAGAGAAAGAAAAGTCTCAAAGGAGATGGAAAGATCAATTACAGAGAATGAACAACAACAATTGCCGAAATTAATCTGGAAGTACAAACTGAGAGTGATCAGAGATGGAGGCAAACCACTAAGGAGGTGGAAACAGCAGGAACACTTGGAAGATGGTTAATTTTTCATGAGTGGCAGATTCATTCCTAATTTACATATTTCTAATAGGGATGGATAGATACTTGTTTACTTTGACATGAAATATTGTTTCACTTGTCTGAAAGGGAAAGAGAATGAGAGAAAACTGCCTTGACTGTGGGGAAATGATTAGAAAATTGGAAAACAAATGCACATTTGTGCGCACCTTTATATTATTATTATTATTATTAAAATTGGAATACTTTTTTAAAATAGAGTTACTATATGACAAGGAAAATGGAACAATAAAAATTTGTCTGATCTTCATGAGTAAATCATTGAGCAGTTTATTCTTGTGAGTACATTGAAATAGTAATGTGCGGCTTTATTGGGTTTTTGTAAATAAGGTTGTTGTAGTTTTTTCTGGCATGTTTTGCTTTTTATGAACTATTTTGTGGCATTGTAATTATTGTAGTGATTGTTTATTATTGTAGTGATTGTATAATGAAATTCGTATCTACTTTTGTCTTGTGTGATATTTTAAAAATGAAATCAATAATAAATTTTTTAGCAAAATGTCTTTGATTCCAGTGAATACGCTGGTAAGTCATGAAAACTTAATTTTACAGGAGAGCAAATAACAACTTTTGACTGAAGTAAATCGGAGATTAATGACATTCAAACAAAGGTGATATTCAAACAACACTATTGATGTGTAGGTTTTGTTTCAATATCATTAATACCTGATTTTCAGCAGCAGTTGAAAGCTGTTTTTTTTTTGCTCTTCTGTAAAATAGTTTTCATGACTTATCAGCTTATTCATAAGGGTTAAAGATATAACAATTTCAATGTCTGCAAATTTTTATAAATTGTAAGGGAGATTGTATTCATATTAACTGAAAGAAAGAAGATCAGATTTTAATGACTTAATGAAATTCTTGCTACCAATTTCGTTTTTCTTAAAAATGAACAAAGGAAATCCCATAATTTCTCCTCTCATAAAGTATCTTTTTTTCAAATTACCTTTTATGGCAAAGGAAAGTTGTGTACCAGTTGTCTGCAAAACAGCTTACAAAATTATTTATTGCAGTTCTTTCAAAAGCTGTGGATATATTTTGTATGAAACTTCTACATTTTTAGAATGCAAATTTAATCTTTAGATGTTTTCTATTTCAAAAATACAAGGAATGTTACAAAATAATGGTTTGATATTGGCATCTACATATTTTTGCCGGAAAGCTCAAGTAGTGATATTTAGTAAAAATATTAAAGAAATATATTTTGATTGGATATTCGATTAGTTCATCTGAAGGATAACAATAAGTAATTTGCTACACTTACTTTCAAATTTTTATAGGCAGTTGTAATTCATGTTGTAGGAACACCAACCACAGTTGCCCAAAATGCAACAAATCACAATCATGCACCTGCTAGTAACTTCAAGAGGCAAAACACTGTGGATTCGGCTACTATTAAAGAGACCACAGCCAGAATTAATTCTGGAAGCACAGTGACTAGACCTGTTTCAACCAAGAATACTGCCAATATTCCTGTGCTGGAGAGTGAGTGTATGCATTTGTTTTTTGCATTTCTCTTTAAAGAAATAATGAGTATTACGTATTTCCTTTTGCACTCTCATTTATTTATTTATTTTCTAAACTTCTATTCTGAACTTCAAATTCAAATCAACAAGATCACAAATAAATGAGAGATACATTTTTAACTGCCTCATCCTTGCTACAATTTACTTCATTATTTGCTTATTTATTTCTAATTAAATATGTAGTGGTGTATTTAAATTTTATGATTCATTGGTTATGTCAATGAAATGCCCCCCCCCCCCTTTTTTTTCCTTTTTTTTTTCTTCTCCTTTCTTCATAATTTTTATTTTCATATAACTATTATCCTGCCAATATTGCTTGTGGGAGTTTTTAATTATTTTATTCATTCACCGACCTCTTTTTATAAGCATCATATTCATATCACATTCACTGTAAGTGTTTCTTCATCTCGTGCAGCCTCCACATTTATTGCTGTTGCACTGAAACCCACCACCCAAGGTTTCTGCTTCTCCCATTGCTGCCAGTAGTTCTTCCATCTCCACATAGGGACAAAGATATGCCATTGTCATAACCCACTTTCACTGTTATTGCAATCATTTCTACTATTTATCAGCATCGACTCTCTCCCTGGTGTTGTCAAATAAAATTGGTTCCTATTGCCACTGCTAAATTGTTTGTGTGCGACACTTTTGTATCTTGCATTTACATTGTGTACTTTTCTTAGGTGTGGGGAGTGCTGCAAGTCCTGGAAAACCTCGTGGGGTGACGAAGTCAAATACTATGACAGGAGGAAACCGAGCAGTTCTCCCTTCAAGTGGTGGCTCTGTAGGAAGACGAACGACAATTAGTTACGATGCTAAGGCGGCCTCTAATGAAAAAACAAATGCTGCTGGTGAAGCACCTAGGTAAGTTTTTTCTGTTAATAATTATAATTATGCTCCTTGTGTGAGAGCTTGTCAGCTTTACCCCTGTACTGTTATGGCACATGACCTGCTTTACTTCAATTGATACATTTCTCTGTTCAAGCTGATATGACAAGTGCTGCTTGGATAAAGAAACTTTAAAACCATTTAGCTGCAAATTTAGTAATCTGTAGACATTATTAGCTTGGTTGGGATACAATAGATCTAGTGGAGAATTAATTGGTTGTTCTTCAGTTTTATGGCAAAGAGTGAAATTGACAGGTTATTTGTATAGTTTTATTACTGAGCAAATTTCAGATATACTTTAGAAATACAAAACACTACATCAAACATAAAATAGATACTAATGTTAGATGCACATTTAAGGTAGATCAAATGCTTGAAGTGAACTCTTGAGGGAAAATTAACTGTTTTACTTAGGTTACGTGTGAACATAACCTTTGTAGTAGGCTAGGCACTTTTCTAAAACTATAAGATAAACTTTCAAACAAGAGAAGAAGAGGTAGATATAGGCAATTTGGAAAAATATTGAGGTGTGCAAACACTCTTTGCGGGAGATTCAAATCATTGTCTAAAGGTTCTTAATATTTTCTTTGAAAGAAGAATTACTCTTTCATTTTACGTTTGCTCATGGAGTACTGCAACCTTTTTTCAAAGGCCTCACTGCAGACTGAATGACTTCTATGTCTACTGTAGATACAAATCAGTTAGAGCTGGGCTTTGGTACACAATCATTTTGTAAAGGATGTGTACAAAGGAATCTAAATCACACATCATGTGTGCAAAGGAATCTAAACTTTTTTAGTAACTTTTGGGAATTGACTCATATTGTTGTTAATATACTATTATGTTGTACATTTCCTTAGTAATGATGTAAGGGCCTGACTCCTAGTTCATTTTTAGAGAGACATAAAACAGATCGTGTTTTTTGCATTTTGGAGATTTGATCCAATTTACTTTAATATGTTCCAAAATATCATTTTCCCAAACAAATTAATATCAGGTCTTCTTTCACAGCATTGTAGTTCTCATATTTCCTGCTTAAACCCATGATATTCTACAAAACTTTTTCACCAAACATTACAGAAATCCTAAAAATCCTCTTTTCGCTTCTCTTCTCTCTCTCTCTCTCTCTCTCTTCTCTCTCTCTCTCTCTCTCTCTCTCTCTCTCTCTTCTCTCTCTCTCCTCTTTCTCTCTCTCTCCTCTTTCTCTCTCTCTCCTCTTTCTCTCTCTCCTCTTCTCTCTCTCTCTCCTCTTTCTCTCTCTCTCCTCTTTCTCTCTCTCTCTCCTCTTTCTCTCTCTCTCTCCTCTTTCTCTCTCTCTCTCCTCTTTCTCTCTCTCTCTCTCCTCTTTCTCTCTCTCTCTCTCCTCTTTCTCTCTCTCTCTCTCTCCTCTTTCTCTCTCTCTCTCCTCTTTCTCTCTCTCTCTCTCCTCTTTCTCTCTCTCTCTCTCCTCTTTCTCTCTCTCTCTCCTCTTTCTCTCTCTCTCTCTCCTCTTTCTCTCTCTCTCTCCTCTTTCTCTCTCTCTCTCTTCTTTCTCTCTCTCTCTTCTTTCTCTCTCTCTCTTCTTTCTCTCTCTCTCCTCTTTCTCTCTCTCTCCTCTTTCTCTCTCTCTCCTCTTTCTCTCTCTCTCCTCTTTCTCTCTCTCTCCTCTTTCTCTCTCTCTCCTCTCTCTCTCCTCTTTCTCTCTCTCCTCTTTCTCTCTCTCTCTCCTCTCTCTCCTCTTTCTCTCTCTCTCCTCTTTCTCTCTCTCTCCTCTTTCTCCTCTTCTCTCTCCTCCTCTTTCTCTCTCTCCTCTTTCTCTCTCTCTCTCCTCTTTCTCTCTCTCTCTCCTCTTTCTCTCTCTCCTCTTTCTCTCTCTCTCTCCTCTTTCTCTCTCTCTCCTCTTTCTCTCTCTCTCCTCTTTCTCTCTCTCTCCTCTTTCTCTCTCTCTCTCTCTCCTCTTTCTCTCTCTCTCTTTCTCTCTCTTTTTTCTGTCCCCTCTCTCTCTTCTCTCTACAATAGGCCACTGCTTTTTACTTTCTCGTATACATATGTATATACAGAGAGTATTTATGTATGTATATGTATATACGTATAGATATGTTTATACAGAGTAATATACATAGTATAGAGAAAGTTATGTAATGCTGCCTAATGTACTCTGAGATGACATAAACACCATATTGCTCTACTCTTTTGTTTTTTCAAAAATTACAAAAGTGTAATTTTTTAACTAGCCTCTCACATTGTTAATGTAAGCAGCGATTTGTTCACATTATTGCGTTCATGAGTACATGTGATTTAAATATTGTGGTATAAAGTTTTTTGAAATTTGAAAGGTTTTTGTGAAAGCAAACTCAAAATTCCTCCTTTTCAAAAATGCTCAATTGCCATTTTCTCAAAAATGGCTCCCAATTATTTCTTCAAACTTTTCGTGCATGTAGGCTTATTTCACTCTTAAGATGACATTGGGTTAATTTTGCTGTATAATTTTATTTTATATATTATATATTTAGGACGAGGCTTTACTCTTCTGTAATATTTTTAAACTAATATTTCAGTTCCAGTAAACTGAAAAATTAGGGGAAAATATAAAAAAATGTACTTTGTGCGGCGATAGATGGCAGCTGGCAAAAGTATGTGGCAAGACAGAAAAGTTAGGGCAGACCAAAGAAATTTGAAAACTAACTAGTATGAGAAAGTTTATGCCATTCTGTAGTACTACTAATTTATAATTAATTTATTGTCAGATCAACTCTTGTAATGAAGGGGATTTGATTGTTCTGCAAAAATCACAAAAACAAAAGAGCATAGTTTCCCATCTGGCATCAGCATTGGTCAGATGATGTTTCACATCAGCACTCTTCATGCATTTTCAGTAGCATGGTAGGGCTTCTACTTTCAAAACAAATAGTAGTTTCTAATTCTAATGTGAAATGAATGAGGAATAATTTTGAAGTTATGTTTTTGTTGTTTTGCTTTTTCCCATGTATATGAATGTATATAATCAGGGCTCTTATTTTGATGACCTAAAAATTCTTTGATAATGACTTACAAAGTGACTTAAAAATAAAAAGAAAATTACCTAATTTTAAAAAAAAAAATACTCAAAAAGTGTATGAACATTTTTATTTATTTAATGAATTTTTAAATTTTAAATAATTTATTTGTATAAAATTATATTTAATATAAAGTCTTTGTTTTAAGAGATAATGTAATCCGTAGCTCCAATCTTCAAACCGTCAGTTTTGAGAGTTTAAAAAACAGAGTCTACTGCATTAGTGAATTTCATCATGAACTGACGATACAGTGAAAACTTTGATTTAGTATGTCACTGTAAATTCAGGAAATGTTCACCAACAATAAACATGACAAGGAAACAAAATGCATAAAAATGACCTACAAATTGAAAAATGACAAAAACTGACCCGATAATTACACATTTCTATCACCTATATGTCGTAATAAACATTCATTTTTTGTATTCTAGCATTATAAACAACCTTTTCTGTGGCAAGAAATCGTTCATAATTGGACGTTTTATGGCACAAATGATGACGTATTACATTTTATGGCACGAATGATTGCGTCATCACACATTAAGCCAATTGCAGCGAGAGAATTAGGGGAGGTAGAGATAAACAGAACAGCAAACTACCGTTTTCTGGCACGGATATCAAGTACCCGAGACATCACAGAAAAAGTAGTGTGGCAAAATTAAGGTGGATTCTCTTAGAAATTTATAATGCTGTCATACAAACAAATAGCATTCGTACAAATCGTTTATAATGTTGCTTTATTGCATTCGTACAAATTTGAAAACTCACTCCTAACGTCGCTCATTTTCAAAACATGTACTCGTGCAGTAAAGCTTAACATTATAAACTAATTGCATTATGTACTATTACAAGTTAGCTGTGTCTAGAATGCACCAATGAAAAGATGACATATCATGAGAATGTGAGCCGTGATATTCACTTTTCAATCAATATAATTAGGCTCCAGATGTTTATGACGTAATTTTTTCATTGTGTTATTTCCATAGAAAGTGTAAGTTCAGCATGTCTACAAGGATTAAAATTATGCAATTTTCACATTTGTATACACTCATATTTTTCCATGAATTTTCGTATTTTTGTCATATTTTTATCTTTTTGATTCCATTTTCGCATACTTGCGCTCATCTCAAAAAGGATTTTCATATCTCTTAATTGTTATCTAATTTCGTACTTTTTGGGGCGGGGGGATAGAATTGTTGCCTGCCCTTCCTACAAATATATGTATGTGAATTAGAAAGGGAAGCTATATGGGAGAAAAAGAAACCATAGAAAGCACCAGATGCAAAGGAAGTTTTAGTTTAGCTTTGTCAGGTTTTGTATGAAGGTCAACCGCTTCTATAAAATTTATTTAATAACTTAAGCAAGTGGAATTGTCGTCATGGGGTGCCAAAGGAAAGAGGTGAATTGTAAATGTGCTAGTACGTTTTCAATGTAATGGTTCTTCTTTCTTCATCGGAAAGATTTTGTAGGTTTCCAAAATGCAACCAAAAAATTATTTATGGTCATATTTTTAAGTCATAAATGCTTGTGGATTTCTAACATTTTAAACGTCCGGGCCCTAGATATAATTAGTTAATTAAAAAATTGATCAAGGATTGTTAATCTCTCTGCTTTTTTAGAAGACTTTAAACACTATTAGAATATGTATAAAACCACATTTATTTGTCTTGATGTAGCAGAAAGGAGGAAAACCAATGTATTCTTGTTTTTTCTTGAGGAAAAATATTAGAATTACCTAAAACAATACGATTTTGAATATTGGTCATAAAAATCCATGTTTAATATTCTTTTGAGCTGTAACTCTGCACACACATCAGGATTAAAGTTTATTTGTGATGTTCCAAAGATGGTTAAGATTGGTGTTGGTAGAGCAGAGATACATACAATTTTGTACTTGTAAATTGGGATATTTATATGGATGGATGTGTCACGTATAACTCTGTCAGAGTAGAAACTTTGTGCTGAAAGTTGATAAATACATCAGGAGTAAGGTCTAATTTTGCCTGTAGTTTTCGGGAAATATTTATGGAGATGTATGTAATTTCTGGAAATTATTAAAATAGTCTAATTTTTTAGGATACTTTACATGAAGTTCTTATGACTTTTCAACATTTTCTTGAAAATGGCTGAAAGCTTTTTCTTGAAATTTCTTGCTTGTGTAGAAGAAATCACATTTATAAGTATGGTATAGTTCAATTTTCCATTGAAACCCATAACATTTAGAAAAGCCAAGCCATTTTTCAACCATCTTTTTCTTTTCTTTCTCTCCCCCCCTCCCCGACCTCATCTTTCATATGTGCGCGTGCACGTATGTGTGTGTGTCTGCGCGTGCGCATGCGTGTTTGTATATAGACACACACACACACACATATACTATATATATATTTCAAAATTTGTAAGAAAAAATATAATGGTGTGGGAGGGATAACAAAAGTGCTCCACATTAAGTGCTCCAATATTAAAATTGCTCCACATTAATTTTCTGAGAACGAATGTCGTTGTTCTGCTCTTAGCATAGATTTGAAGTTTGCTGAAAGATTCTACCTCTTCAGAAGTGTACACTAGTTTTCACCAAATAAAAGTTTTATTTGAAATGTAAAAGTCATTTGTTACAGTGTTAACAAGGAGACTGTGATCAAGTGAATAGTAGTACTGTCTAGCCAGTGATGGATCCCGGAAGGGAGGTTCTCTAATAATAACACTAAAAGGAGAAATAAATGTAATTTAAATTAATGCATATTGTAAATAATCGGAACTTCATATGTTTATCTTTTTTGACATCTTAGTAATTATTTCGTATAGTTAGACATGATAGAGGTACTTGGCAATTAATCACACATTATCTACCGAGAAAATAACAAGGAGTATTTTATAACAGTTTCCGCAATTCCAAGTTTCTGTGCATATTTTACAGGTCAAAAATTTACTGGAATAAAATATTGGAAGTTTCCTATTGTGGGTTACTTGTATATTGACATAATGAAAAGAAGAACACAAAATTACAGTTCTCTTTCTAGGAATTTCTAAGCTTTCCAAAATGGAAATTTGTTTTTATATTTTGCATTAATCTAAGTTGGTTCATCAAAAAATCGAAGTAATAAAGCATCTATTGGCCCTACGCTTTTTTCTGTACCATTTTATGTGTAAAGAGGTACTGGAACGGCGTTCCAACCCCTGAAATCAAGCCCTGGGTATACTGAATGTTCCTGATGAAGTTGTACGAGTGACAGCTCAATAATGATGGTGTTCTGGTCAAGAAATAAAAAATTTCCAAATGCTTAAATGAAAGAACAATGAACATTGATGGCTTATAATGTAAGGATGTCAAATAAATTATCATTTTAAATTTAATATTACAGTGCGCAAAACTTGTGAAATGGCAATCATGTAATATGTGAATATGCTATATAGTTAAGCTAATCATGATTCCTTTGAAGAAAATGACTTCATTCTGTTTGGATCACTTGTTCTTTACTATTGTTAAAGTGCATTCTGCTAAAGATATTGCCCATCAGTTCATTACCTGCACTCTCATTTCTGTTGGCAAAGGAAGAAGACATTGATTTGAAGTAAAAGTTTTAGGTATGTGGGATCTTAAATTTTTGTCTTCCTGTTAGGGAAATGATTTGTCATTTTCTTGATCTCAAAACCTTTGTAGGTACAAGTGTGTCTCATCAAATGAGATAACAGAAGAAAATGAGTGACCTTAGAGGAAACATTGTGCAGATACACAGTTGACTTAAAGAATTTAATTGTAAATTTGCCATTTAACGAGACTCTTATTCTTGTATTGAATCTATTAACATGACAAGCGTGTATGCATCCCCTCCTGGTGCTGTGGTCTTGTCTGTCACTTCAGGAAGATGTTTAGATGTATCTTCTGAATCAGTTTCATCCTTGTTGTTTATTTTTGGATAATTGTGTACGTACAAGTTTGCACATCTCAATGTTTGCAACATAAATTTTCTTATTGTTACAATTTTCATAAATAAGTGTTGGTAAATGTTTCATGTACAATCAACATCCTGTTGGGATTTGAATTTACTCAATTATTAGGTAATAAATTAGAAGACATTCTGATAATAGAGAATTGGTTCCACTGCTAGTAGTGTTACAGCCTCTCAGCCGCCTTAATGCTAACTGCATGTGTCTAAGAGGCTGCTCTGCCTAAAATCAAGCATTTGCTTGGACTGATGTCTGTATGTAACATTAAAAAACAACTCACAAAGTGACATCTAACACAGATAGGATATTTATCACTAACATTGTGTCTCCTTGCATGTTTCTTAGAACTGGATGTGTCAGTTGTAAAATGTTGAGACAGGTAAGATGAACTCTCGAAGGAAAATCAATGTGTCTTTAGTCCATAAAATATTACTTTTTTAAAAAATTTCTGGCAGTTTTTTTTATGTTATTGACTTGTAATTTATATTGGGTGGGTTATTAAAAGCACATTTGTGTGACTCCATCTGCTGCAGACCATCCTCTGACGTCAATGAGAAAAAGACCAACAAAAGACTTTCTTTTGACTGCAGAGACATTTCAATCGTTTATTGTTTGTTTGTTTTTTTGTCTGCAATCACATAGTACGCTTGAGGTTTGATGAAATTTATGTGATGTCCTGTGGCAACAAAGTATAATTAAATTTCTTTCGCCTGTTGAATCGGGCAAGTAAACTAATCTGTGTGCCCAATTTTAAATGTTTAATTTCCTTTTTTCTTAATAATATCATTGTATTTTCATAATAATATCAGGATTTGCCATTAGTTAATTATTTCTGTATTTATCTCTTGTTCCATTGTGACTATTGCTTGTCAGAAATACGTTTTGTTCTTGGAACGTGGTAGTAAGCAGAATCTTATTAAGAGAATAGTTTGAATTTTCCTTTTCCAAATTGTGTTGTGAAATATTAAAGATAAGAATTCTTAAATTGTAATAGCTGCATATTAGTTTCAGCTGTTTGCAAAAGGCAAAGAATTTTATTATTAGAAATGTAGAAAAAAATTGAAGTCTTATTTAAAATAAATTTTAAACAACTATTATTTCAATATATTTATTTATTTGTACATTTAGAGTGGATAACGCTTAACAATCACCACTTACTTAATTGAAATACTTCATGGCATTGGGCCCGTAAAGTTTGGGGTGCTAGCTTCGAAATTAGATTTGTTGGCATGCGGGTGTTTGTGTGTCCAGCTCTCTGGGTGCTGGAGATGGGCTGCCTTCCCGTTCAGCTAAGGGCCATATCAAGTCTGCTTCCATCTCGACAGCTGGCCGAGCTGACCATGGGACCTTAGAAACCCCTCTAGATCCACTCAGACAAAGGTAGTATGTTTTGGCTTTTAGCCAGCACTTAGTGACACACCCTCCAGTCCAACAGAGTAGCAGCAAAGGAGTAGTATTTGCCTCCCCCATCTTCCTTGTATTAGTAGTTCAGAATCTTACATGAACAAAAAATTCAAAAACCCTTTTTTGTTTTCAGCATTGCTCATCTTCATTGTAGTTCAAATTAATATTTTGGTTAATTAAATGATCTGTGTTAATAATTGGCTTTACATGAACTTCATTTACTAACAATTAAGTCAATTTTTCTAATTTTGTCTGAGATTAGTCAAAATCTAGGAGGTAATACAACTAGTGCCACAGCAGGTTGAAGAAATTCATTTCATAATTCTTCATTCTAAGATGATTATCTCAGTGTGATTCTACAACTTGGCACATCTATAATTTGATTCTGTGTATGTGTTCATGTGTGTCTCAAATATGTAATGCTGCTGTGAGAGATTGAATTTACCTCATGTTACTTGCTTGCCCTTCAGTGAGAAGGGAAAGATAACCTACCTTATGACCTCACGCACTTTGCATGTTGTGCAAAAGCCACCTTCTCTCCATCAGTGCATGCAATGTTTTGCTGTTGATGAAGAGAATTCCAGTGTTGCTCTGCCTGGTTGGAGGGCTGTGTCATCCACACCTTTCAAGAATGATTGTCTGCATGTAGCATGGCATTTACTTAGAAAATTGTTATTTTGTTATTTGTGTGTGTCAAAACATTATTTGTGTATAAAATACACTAACATTAAAAATAACCTAATTAGAAATAATAATAGTTACAATACAAACTTTCTTGACAGTTGCTGCCAGGTAAAGTATGTCGGGCATTTCCATTTCCAGCATTTTCCAAAGATACATAGTGTGCAAATATCTATTTCTTTATCTCCTATCCCCTGTTTCTAATCAGTAGTCAAACTCATATCAAAATCTCAAACTAAAACTAATTACTGTTCCTCATATTTAGGGAATAGTTAAAGTAAAATACACTGTTCTCAATGGTACCTTTTTCAATAAAGAAATCTTGTGACTTTTTTTGCTAGGTCAAGTTTTGTAAATAGTTCAATTTTAAGTATATGAAGAGAGAATATTATTAGATACATTTCAAGTGGCTGTGTTTATTGTTGCTCTTGTAGTGGCTTCTTGGCATATTTTATCATAAAATTCTGATCTGAGTAGTAAGTACAATTTCAGTTCAGCTTCACTTACTCTGTTGTAGAATCTTTTCAAAAAGAGGGATAGTGATCTTTGTAGTAATAGTAGCTTGTTGTGGTATCGACTTCATTTCAATATCTGTTTAGACAATGCTATTTCATTGCATAGACTTGTTCCAAAGCATTGTAAAACTAAGCTTCAAAGGTTTCCAGCAGTTCCTGTTTTAATCTCGTTCTGTTCTTGATGAAACAAAATTTTAATGTTTCTGGTAACATTGTGTAAATCGTATCAAAAACATAATGAGGAGCATCTGTGTCAGCATTTCAGTTTTTTAAAATGAATGGAAGCCTCTAAGAATTACGTTGAAAAGTTGGATCAGCATGCCAAGGTATCACAAACCATAATTTTAAATGATTGATTGAAAATTCTTCCCTTCCCTCCTTTCTCTTTTCTTTTCTCCAAGCTTTATATCAAATGTACTTACTTTTATATAGTATTAAACATATCTAACAATTGAGAGTAAGGCTGACAAAAATTAAGTTTAATAATGTATCCTCAGGAATTTGAGACTTACTAAATAGTGAAAAATTGAGTATTAAATTTACTAATCAAAATGGAAAATGAATGTTGTTTTTATTATAATCCTTATTTTATTAATTATTACTTCCATTTTGCATAAAAGTTTACACGCATCTTCAGCTCATCTCATACTGAAATATATAACATAAAATAGCATTAAAACACACATACCTGGAGATAAAAACAAATGTAGTGTAGTAAGTGCAAAGTTCAAGTTTGGGAGAGACTTTCCAAAGATTAAAATCCATTATCACTAAGAGACTTTCTTAAAATTCATAACAGACAGCACCAATTCAAATAAATCCATGGAAGATAAAACTTCAGACAGATAAAAGCCCAAAGCACTGTCATAAATAAGAACAGAGCAGTAAAGTTCCGAACACTCCTTGTGAGTCTCCAAAGAGACTGCAGGATCGACTACATAGTGACACATAACAGATGGTTCAGGATGACTATGCCAGAGCAAAGGTAGAAGTGAAGGGAGTGTATTAGTCTGGGGTTTAATTCATTTAGTGAAGTATTACATTATGATTATGAATGTTTATATATTCATACATTGCAGATCCTTGAAGTTTGACAATAATTTATTGGTGAATGTCTTAAACTTATATTGGCAAAAACATATTATAATAATGCATGTGAATTAATTTTATTGCAATGGGTTTTTCAAATTTAAAATGTTCAGTGGAAATACGCTTTTTGCACCCTAATATTTTAAAGGAATATAAATTATTGAATGCTTTTCACTAGAAAAAATTAAATAGTTATATTTTTGTGTAAAATAGTGCAGCATCTTATTTTACTCTTAAATGTTTAAAACTAAGTTACTTAAATTCATAATTGATTTTTTCATTTGATAGATTTAATAAAAAATTTGGCAGTTACATGATATTAATTAGTGAAAAGACATAAAATATATGCATTTATTTTACTGGATATCCATTTAATACAAAAATTACTGTATAAGTATGTAGTATGCAAATTGCTCAAAGTATATATGAAATGAAAATAACAAAATATGAAGAAAAGAAATAGTAGTAGGCAAATAATCCAGATTCGTGATCATATACCACATTATAATGAAGTTTTCTTAAGCCCACCATAATCAGTTTTTACAGCATTGTACAAAGAAAGTCTGACTTTTTCTAGTAGTTTTTTGTGGAACCAGAAGTTCAACGTTAAGTAAAGTTTTTTAATTTTTTTAAAAAAATTTTTATATTTTGTTTAAAAATTTTTATTTTATTTTATTTTAAAAAATTGCAGTTGCATAAGATTGTATCTGATGACATCAAGAAAATGAGGTCGCTTCTGTCACTATGATATGAAGTTTTCAATAATTGATAAAGATCAGAGTAATTGTGACAAACTCAATGAATGTGTTATTCCGATGATAATAATATATAATTCTGAGTTAAATAATGTTTTACCGTCCAGTACCTCAGTTTGAGAATCTGTAAATAAAATTTGTTGTCAAAAAATCGACACTCCATTGGTGTTGTGATAAGTGATTTTGAATAGCTTCCATTTCTTCCTTAAAGTTGTGAATGGTAATAGTTAAAATAATTGGAAATGATTTAATAAAAGTTATGAAGGGAGTTTCGATATGCAGACCTTTGTGCTTGCATGTAGTGTGTTTCATATTGAAGTAGTATTCATTGTATTGCCTGTTCAATCACTTGAGCAATTTTTTTCACACTCATTGATGCCAAAACAAATTGTGGAAGTCGGTGCTTAACACTTGTTATTCACATTTTGACATCACAAACATTGGCTAACCTATGATTGAGCCATTTTGTTCTGAATTATTCTTGTTATTTCACCAACTAAAGAATTTTCATAAGAGAACAATGTATTTATATAGATAGATGTAAGACAAGACCACCAAAACTTTATTTTTAAGAAATATTATTTTCATGCATAATTCTGTGATTTAAATTCAATCTATTGCAAGTTTAATTAAGGTGTGATGAAAGTTAATAACATGACCTCATTGAAATTAAATATTTTTGACCTATTCAGTTTACATCTGTGTGATGACTTAATCCACTGTCGTACATATTTTCATCTGCTGTTTGATATGATTTGTGGTCTTAACCCTTCGTTGCACGATTTTTTTCTTTTAAGGTCAAACTTTTTTGGTGAATAATTTGGAATGTGCAGATATTGGGAAAAATAGTTTAAAAATTCTAATTTACATCTGTGACGTAAAATTGAAAATTTTTGCTTCTTTGCATATATGCAAAGATGCGCGTTAAGTTATACATTTTGCCTTTGAATGCAGCAATATTGTGGAATAGTGAATATGACACGTATAACACACTAAGTGCTTGCAGAAAAGTTTATAATAATTACCCATAATAATTTTTATTCATTATCATATATTTTATCAATTCAATCATTTATTGTATATATAAAAAGATATTCTTCGATATCCTCCTTTGACTGACAATATACTCCTTATTTATTCTGTTAAAAATGTAATCATGAAAATTAGTAAAAATCAAATAAATTCGAACACAATACGTAATCTCTATAAACACCCTTGAGGTCGCGGCATGATATATAATACAACTTGTCGAGCTTTATACTCGACACAAAAGCTTTGTACTCCGTATAACATTTACTTACAATCTGGCAAAAACGTACATTGTCGGCAACTAGGAAGCGGCCAAGCTTCCAGATTTCAGTGAAAGAGATAAGACAAGAATAGCCCGGTCTCATGAAAGATATCTTCTCGAAAGGTTGGCCAAGAGCAACAATCTCATTGAGTGTTCTCAGTACACCGCGACCCGACCACTGGAAGCTCAATGCAAACTTACGCGCACTTTTGCAGATATGCAAAGTCCAAAAATCCGTCTTTAAAATTACAACTATAAACAGAAACTAGATTCCAAATAATTCAGTTCTTACAAAAATCTTCACTTTTAAACCACAAAAATCCCCATTCAATTAAAGTAATTAACAACCACGAAAAAAATCGGTCAAAGTAGGGCGACCAGCACTCCCGGAGAGAACAATTACTCACCAAGAAAAAAAATTTCAAAAAGACTACTCCATGTGCAAATTGTCGAGTACCCAATGACCCTAATGGTACATAAACCCTTTCCGAATATGTCATAATGCACACAAAAGCTTATAATACAGAAATATAACCAGAAATCACTTCCAAAAGTGGCTTTGCATATCTGCAAAGCTGTGCAAAGAAGGGTTAAAATATTCATTTTTGTGGCAATATTGTAACAGTATAAATTACTCATGGAAACTAGCCTGTCGTCCAACTTCATGAACCTGTGACTTTTTTGTCACTTTGAATGAACAGATGGCTGGCGGAATAATACATTTTGCAGAGCAATGCAGTCTTGGCAGTGCTCAGCTGGATTAGAACCTGTCAGAAAACATCCACTGGCTGTAACAAAACTTTTCTCATGATACGACAAAATGTCATTACCAACAAGAACTAAATTTTACAGGAGAGCTAGGAAACTACATAAGCTTTGAGATTCAAGATAGACTGAATTACTAAACTTACTTTACGTAGTTAGTTTCATACCTTATTACAATGAATAGAGTTTGATATTTTTTAATTGTTTTTATATAATGTGGTGTACAACATTTGGTCTGAATATTACAAATTATTGGTATAAAACTTTTTTTTAATAAAATTAAAAGGCAAATATTATTTTGGAATATTACGTTTTTGTAAGGTTACATTCCAGAGGCATTGAAACTTTTTCATTTTCTTAACCCAGCATAACAAACTAACTATTTAGGAAAATTATCTATGAATTTGTGGTTTTACGAGTTCACTCATCTTTGTTTGCAAACTCAGCTGCTTAGGTGGATTGTGATAAATCATCACATCAGTATACCACATTTACCCGAGTATTGATGATCCCCTTGCATTTGAAGAGGCCTCCTGAGTTGTTTTTTAAATTAATTTTACTATTTAGACAAGATAAGATTATTTTGCCTGAGCTATCTCCGTATTCTTATTCCTCAAAATCATAATTTGTGTCATTTCCATCTTTATCTTTACATGCATCATTGTTTCTTTTTTTTTTGGTTCTTCTCCCAATCTAGGTCATCCTCTTAGCTTTTTAGCCGCCACGTATCCGGAAAGTTTTGGGTTTTGAAATTGCGTTCTTAGTCATTCATCAGACTCCATCTGTACTGAGATTTTTCTAACTTTGCCCCCTCAAGGCCCGTCTTCCCGATGGAATAAGTCACGGTATTTCGCGACGTTCTCAGTCGAGATCGCCAGATATTGCGACCGTATCAAGCAGTGCTTGCGATCATGCAACTTCTAGCGGCACGAGGAAGAAAGACGCGAAATACCCTGTGATATTCCATCGTGGCCGTAGGGGTTTGAGGGGCAGAGTTATAAAAAACGCACTATAAGAACATTCCCTTCTCTAATACCAGATTTTCTCCCTGAGGTGCTCGGTTTCTGTAACAACCAAAAGCTGGTGGAATTTTTTGGTAACTTTTTTTAAATCATTATTTCTCTGTGGTTTGATGTAAAAATGCATATTTCTATCGATGTATTTTTTTTTCTTCTCTCCCTTCTTTTCTGGAAAACCCCAGAATCTAAACTATAATTAATGAATGTCTCTTAAAAGAGGGATGGACTGAATGAAGTACTCAATGGTAATGACTAGATATCGGATGTTTAGGGAAATGCCTATTTTTTCTAGCGAACTTATTTAAAGGCTGATAATGTATGTGCACGAATCATGAAAAATGATGACATATTACAAAGTTTTATAATGCTTATTTTTGCTTATTTTCACTTAAATGCCTTTTCTTTAGAATTATTGCACGTTTTTTCCTTTTATATATTTTTATATACAATGCTAAGATATAAAAAAATCGACCATGGTCCAACCTGACCATTCATTACGAAACCTTCAATTCATGTATTTGTATTTTGAAATACGAGAGAATTCCTGAAAGTATACCAACATATTTTTTTCGATTTCCCTATTTCATAAATACTAGCCATGTTCTGAGAAAATGGTGGATTGACAATACACCGAGGGCACATTTTGAGCGGATATAAATGTAAATTTCCAGAAGGTTTCAGTGTTGCTAATTTTTGACTTCTAAAATATATGCCAGACA
This sequence comes from Acheta domesticus, assembly GCA_031308135.1. Lineage (NCBI taxonomy): Eukaryota > Metazoa > Arthropoda > Insecta > Orthoptera > Gryllidae > Acheta > Acheta domesticus. The sequence continues at coordinate 58,296,926 of JAHLJT010009436.1, forward strand.
CATCAGTAGACTTCAGAAATTCTTCGCTGTATTCAAACTGATTTAGTCTCCCAATCGTTGCAGATTTGAAATTGCGATCCTTGAAAAGTTACTGGTAATATATTGCAATGGAAACTATTAAGAATAAAATGAGTTGTAAATATGTATGGAGTTTTACTAATAATTTTATTGCGAATGTAATTTATGACAGTGCCTTTTTCCTCCTTATTCTTGATATTTTCAGTGCCTTTTTAAGTGCCTAAAAGGTGATTTTTTAGTGCCTAAACATCCGATGTCTAGTAATGACATTAGTGACAAATGGAAGTTGTTCTTCAGTACATTACATCATCATTTGAATATTGCATGTTCATTATTGTATTGATGTAGTGAAGTAACCCAAAATAAAGCTTCCTAATGAAATTCCGGTTCTCAGAAACAAAATGAAAAAACATGTATGACCTGTTCAGCAGTGGCGTAGCGTGACGCGCGTTTGGGGGTGCTCAACAATAACGCGAACTGAAGACATCATGATTCTTTATGTTCTCTAGAATCTATGTTATTGAAACAAATGTTACACTACTTCAACAGATTTATCTCAGGAGAATTCTTGAAAGCAAATTATGAAATAGCTCAGCTTTAGTGCTCATGCGTGATTGACAATGAGATCACTTATAAATTGATATATTTCGAACAAAAATAAAATGTAATATTTAAGTAAGAATTATACTTCTTAAATATTATTTGAGACTTAATAGGCAAGCACCATATCTACTGTTTGTGCCCATGACCAAGAACAGAATCAGAGTGAGAAAGAAAAATATTTCTCTGACAACCGCAAGTGTGCTGCGCTCTCTTGCACAAACGAGCAACTTGCTCATAAGCCTTCTCTCATGGTGGTCGTATGCTAGCTTTTCGGGACTCGAGAATCCATGGGCAGGGGTGAAGAGGGGAGAGGAGAACTTCGCAGTGTGCCTATGCATCATTGCTCGTCGCAATCTCGCGGCAGACGTTAGAAACATTTTAGCGTCCAAGCAATCAGAGGCCAGCTTGTGTGAACATGCGGAATTCAATCATAGGAAATCACTTCAAAATTAATACAAAACGTGTTTCGCTCAATGTGTTTCACATACTTGGAAGATAATCAACACTATATTTTGTCTTCTTTGATAAAAATTTTACGTGGGGATGCTCAGCACCTTAACGTCCCCTGACGCTACGCCACTGCTGTTCAGAGATACAAAGAAACTAATCTTACTGTTAAAAGTTATTTGTTGATAAATGAATTGAAATTAAACCTTGATAAACTCTTTTAATCAATTTCAAGTTTCATTACAGTTACTTACACCAAAACATTCAAGGGGAAGTATTCAATGGATCTTTGAATCACAAGTTTTGAGGAATATTCATAGATCAAAACCTAACTTCTAACGAACAGGTCAACACACTTTGCAGTAAAATAAATGCAAATATATTTATCTTGAGCTACTTTTCCAGATGCCTGGAAACAGAAGCACTTCTTTAATCTATTATTGCATATTCTTCTCACAATTTCAATATGATATTGAAATACGGGGAGGTATAACACATATACAAGGATAGATTACACATATACAAAGATAGATTGATGGTCCTACATACAGGACTATTATGTACATTATAATTATACGTTAGGATTATTGGTTCAAATGTGTTAATTGAAAGGTCGGTTTTTAAAATGTTAATTTATGCACACACACACACACACACACACACTCTCACACACACACACACACACACACACTCACTCACACACACACACACTCTCACACACACTCTCACTCACACACACACACACTCTCACTCACACACTCTCACACACACACACACTCACACTCACACTCTCACACACACACACACACTCTCACACTCTCACACACACACACTCACACACACAATGGAAATGTTAAATAATTCACATGAATGTGGTACATTTTAGAATTTTTAGAAACTATCATTTGTTGTTGTTTTTAATACTTTTCTCGTTTCTATTATTTCAATTGATTGAATCTTTGTTATAGGTCAAAAGATATAATTGTTTTCCAATTCATTCATTTAATCATTTTCATTATGAGACAGACCCCCTATGAATGGAGTTTCCAGTAACTTTCATGTAAATTCTATCTTACTGATAAAAATGTTTGACATGTAATCAAAAGATGAAAAATTAAATATAAACTTTTGTTCCAAAAATGACTTTATGAACAATAATACTATTTCACTTTCAAAGTCAAATTTTTAATTATGGATTCTGCTGAGTGTGTTGCATCGCAGTGAAGCCTGTGTGTGGTGGCGGGTTAAATTGCCTAACTTTCATTTATTTAGACCTTTATTTTCAATTGTATAAAATTAGTAATAAAATAGTTGTTGACAAATAATTTTCAAAATCTGGTAGAAAAAATATTGTATGTTCAAATATAAAAACTTGTACTATGTTAATTTTGTTTATGACTGACTATGTTAATTTTGTTTAATAAAAATACATAATTCAGCCCTATCAAAATTTCAATACTGCCCTATTAAAATTTGTAAATGCTGATGACCTTTTAAGTACATGTATGTGTGTGCAAAAGTAGTAATGGTATTAAACATTTTTCTGTTGTTATTTTCTTTAAACTTTATTTATGATGTACTCTTTTACTTCTGTCAATTTCTGTAATGTGATAACCTGCCTTGATATCCACTCCCAGCTGTTCTAAATTTTAGAAAGTAAATTGGTACAATTATATATCTTTGCATGATAAAGTTTAATGCAAACAAAAATATACCTACAGGTGATAAAGAAAAGAAATTGTGTGAATGGTGTTTTAGCACTGGTGTGGGGCGTGGCCCACCTGTCTCTCCGGCTGGAAGCAACCGTCAACCATTCCCACGAAATGTACCGAGCCGCTCAACGTTCCACAGTGGCCAGAATAGGCGCAATCACACTACATACGGACCAGCAACACCTCTGCCTCAAGATACTTCTGCTATTAGTCACTCTGGAAGAACCTCATCCTTTTTCTCCAAACTTTCATCCAGATTCTCCAAGCGGTAAGTACACACCTTCAACCCACAATGTAACAATTGCCCTGCATTGATTGCTTGCATTCCCCTTGTTTACATTGTTATTCAGCAGTTTTTAATGTCATTGTTTGGCATTTCCTGCTGTTAAGTAACTGGTCACTTATTCCACCATTGCTTTCCAGTTTATTTTATATTAATATGTTGTCAGAATGGCTTTTTCCAGTATAATTGAAGAATTCTACTGATTAAAGTCTCTTTAAGTATTCTGTATGCACTATATACAGATCTGAAGACAGTGTGAATTGCACATCTGTGCTGTTAGAAAAATGTTTGCGCATTTTCTATTGTTTTAGTGTTCCTAATTACTATCTAATCCATTTCTGTTCCCTTTTCTTTTCTTGCTGTCCTCTCCCCACCATTGTATTGGGACAGTCCCGAAAGCAAAATTTTATAATGCTTATTATTTTTATTCATGAAAGTAACATATACACAATTTCTTAAAGTAATGCAACTGCTGATTTAGCACTCGATCAAAGTTTTCTTCATAATTAAGTCTGAAAGAGGCATTTTATAAGGGGGAGACACACAGACCTTCATGTAACATTCTCAAGATTGATTTGGCCAGTTACATACTGGGCACGGTCCAGTAAGCAGGGGAATTGAGGAAAGGGCTCTCTCCCAACACACTGCATGACAGCATTCACAAGACTGAGGCTTGTAGCCGAAGAGTTTTAAGATATGCATTTGTAAATGTTCTCAAAAGTGTTACTTTGCCATTGTCGTAGTATTAAAATCATAATTTTAATGTTACAGTTTACTCCAAACTTTTAATTCAACTAGTGCCATTGTTTCAGGAATGTTAATCTGTACTAGAAAGTTAAAAATCTACATTATTATGTTTCTTTAATTTTATGAAGGGGGCCAGCAAAATTTAGTCTCTTAAGCAAAGAGTTGCCTGGGTCACATAAAGGCCTTTCCAATTTCCTGAAGGATGACAGAAATGATGTTTTGAAGTTCAAAATAATGTTCAGCACATCAAAACTTAAATTTTGTGACAATATAGCATACACTTATTGAGTAAGTAATAATTTGGTTTTGAGTTTCCATCATCGCTCATACGCATTGTAAATTTCAGATTTTTGAAGCTTCTATATCAGTACATCAATCTACTTTCATTAACAAGTAAAAATTTATAATCTTCAGAGCTGTAAATTTCAGTAATTCTGATTTATATAAGAAAATTAAAAAAATAATGATTGTGCTAGAGTTTGAATTCGTAGATTTGGTAGAAGATATCAATGATGCTTTTACTAAGTATTGAAGTTTGGCATCTTTACTTGTGATTTACGTGCCGTGAACCTGAAAACATTGAAAAATTGTTTAGTAAAAAAAAACCTTGCATGTATTTCATGATTAAGAATGGTCCAGGACAGAACTAGTGAATGTGAACCTTATCTTTTCCTTCTACAAACTAGAGTCTTGATAGCAGAGTAAACATTTTAGTGGTGAAAAATTGTTTCCAAATTAAGTACACACCTACGAAGTATCAAATAATGTAATAATGTCCTTTATATTTGAAGTATTTTACATCTGTCTTAAATTGACTGTAAGATGTGTAAAACGTCAGTGGGGACTATTTTTCATAGATTTAGTCAAATGACAATTAGAAAAATTTTAGAACACATGTAAATAGATACCTAATTTGAGAACTGGGTTTCTTTAAAAATATCCACCTCCTTGCTCACAAAATTTATTTTACAAAGTTAGTGCAACGTTACTTACATATTGAATGCATTTTGAAAAGTGTGTATTAATATTAAACTTCTGTGGCTCAAGATGGCAGCTTGTAAGGAAGGTTTATCAATTTCACTTCCCAGTTGTAAGCATGCTTAAAATATTTGTAATATTTTGACCTTAAAAAACTACGTTGACAGTGAGGTTCACAGGTTCACTTCACATATTTCTATTGGAATCAGATGTATTAATAACAATTTATTATTAATTGTTATTATTACTTTTATCTTCATAACTAATAATACAGGATTTTATTAGACATGAGCATGAAAGATGTTTTCCTCAGTGCTGTAATAAGTCTTAGTAAGTCATCTGGGCCAGAATTGATCCACCTACTGTTGTTTATTTTGTCTCTGGGACTGTTTGCTGACCCCCTGATTTGTTATTATTTGCAATCCTTTTTATTTATTTCTGAGAATTTTCTATTTTGTAAATAATCTGGAGAAAAGAATTATTTTTTAATTCTTGTTTTAAAAGCACAGAAAGCATGAAAACACTCTGTAGGCAGAATTTAATATGATGTTTATCATGTTCAAATTATTTTGAATGGCATTTGTCGAAATATTGTATTAAGAAAAATGTATGAAATAAAATAGTACATCTGTACGTTTTGTAAGCAGTAAATGCAAAAAAAATTTACAAATTTAATTTTCTCAACAATGACATTTCAAAAGCATTTAAAAAAGAAATCTTCCCTAAGCACCATTTAAATTATATCAAAAGAGAAAATTGTAAGCACTTTTTTTTGTTGAATAGACTAACAGTCAATATCTATGCACATTGCTGTTGATGTCTTGTTTCTTCTTTTGTTGATGTTATATATTCTCTACATATTTTTCAAATAGAACATGTGTAAAACAGTTTTGAAAAAGACTGGTATGTTGATATAGAGTAGGTACAAAAGAGACTGGCAAAATATTTTATGAATTATCCCTGTAAAGGTTTTTAATACTCCTCTTCATTAACTTCTTATAACTTGTAAAATCATATTTTAATATGTTGAAGCAATATTAATATAACACTTCATAAAAAGAATAAAACAAAATTTTTGGGGGCAGAAATAAATGTACATTTTATATATTTCAAATTTCTGCTTATGTTGCTTCTTACATTTTCTTTTATGTATGCGTTTTAAATTTTTGTAATATTTTAGAGGTTTTTGCAGAATATTTTTGCATGAAGATTTTAACGAAGTAAAACTTATAAAATAGACTGTCAGTCTCATTCAGTGCATAATAAAATGTTTTGGTCAAAAGAAACCAATAAAGAGATTTTTAAAATTGAATTTCAGTATTATCTTCTTCAAAAAATCTGTGGAAGTTTGAAGGAGAATCTATGATGGTGAGAATTTCTCTTCGGTACCAAATTTTTATTTTTGGCCGAATATGTTGAAGATGTAGTATTTATGAAAAAAAGAACTGCAGGACTATTAAAAAAGCCAATATTATAACCACAAATTTTTATATTTTAAATTATAAATATCCATACAAGTTATATCAATTTAAAATGTTGCTGTCCATGTACAAAACTTTTCATTTTTAAAATGTGTCGACTGCTAAGAATTTTAGTTTAAAAAATAACTTACATATTATTCATTAATTTCTACTTCTAGTGACAAGTGGTTAAATTGGTACAAATTAGCTCCTGAGTTCTGAGAATCGTTAGTGATAACTAAGGAGTTCTGTTGCAACTGAACTGAAAATACTCCTGTAAAAATATTTATCCTTGTGACTTCAGTTCTCTTGTCTCATCTTAGACACATATCTGAAAGTTGTATAGCAAGATGATTATATTCTTGTGGGACGTTTTGTATTAATGGACCGTTGATTGTTTAAATTGTGACCAGATAGATGATCAGTGGTGTATACTGCAGAGCAAATTGTAGTTTGCGAATGGAAGGTTTTGATACTCAAGTCTTCAGATTATTGGTGCTTGATGAGACAGGTAGATATTGTTTAAGAAAAAATAAGATTGTACAGTCCTTTTTTCTACTGTGATAAACATTATGCATTGCTTTTCCTGTTCCTGTTGATGGTTCAGGGAATTTTAAACCAAAGTATGTTTGTCACTTAATAAAGTTACATGTGCATAACATATTGTGTATTTATTATAAAACTGTTTGAAAAGGCCTTCCCTTCCAGTTTTGTTCCAATAACTCACTGTCTGTAATGACAAAATGGGTTAGTTTTTTCTTCAGTTATATTGTTATTATTCATTTAATTCTATGGAATTTATACCATGATTGGCATCTGTAGAGCAGTGATTCCTAACCCACCTCCACCTTCACTCCACAGGCAAAGTTTAATTGATTTCAAATGCTACTTACTAATGATAAGTAGCGTAGTGTAGTATAAATTAGTTAATCTTGTATCTTTGGTGCTCATATTTTGAAGAAAAAATGCTGAGTATTCACTTTTATTTCATTTCTTTTTAAATTTTGTCACAGCACAAAAGATTGTTCTACATACTCCTAGTGACTGAATGGTGAACCATCTGTCGACCACTTCTACTATTCTGTGGAGGAAGTGGTGTGGGAACCAGTGCTAACAAGATTGAAATGTCTGAAGTAATGTGCTTAAAGCATATCTGTGATTTATGGAAAAGCAATGTTGATACTTTCTGTGCTTTGGTAATAAATGTCATCATATTACATAAATTTTAATTTTGAAGATTCTAATTTAATTTTATAATCTCAACATAATGGTCTTTTTAAAGAGTTCTAAAACAATTTGATATGGTGGATATTTTTTCCTTAAAACTACCAAGTTGTATACATATTTTCTCAAACGAAGAAAGTTTTAGGTTCAATACTTACACTTTTAAACATTTGATGAAGTTTACTAACTCGCGGTTCCATTACTTCCAATGTGTTTTAATAATGTTCTTGTGATTTTTTTTTCTCTCTCTCTCTTTGTCCTTTTGCACTTGTATGTTTTATTGTATTTAATAACAGGTCTTATCTTTTTGTGTTGTCTTCGTTCTGCAACTGACATTGATGTGACCCATGCAGTGTTGTTAAGGGCAAAGTTTCCTTAAAACCACTTTAATAAGTAATTAAAATTGTCAGTAAAATCACTAACTTGTGAATGAAACGTAGTGCACCATGTATTAAATATTCAGCTATTTTTATTACCTGAATGCTGCTGCCTTACTGAAATAGAATTGCAGAATAGTACTAATATAATATTGAAAAATGTTACTTTCATGATTTGATTGAAGATATGAAGTTGCTCTAACATTAAAATTCTGTGGCAATTTGCCTTTACATTTATGAAACATATCTCTGTGGAAGCCATTCTGTAGTCTGATTAAATTTCTTGTACCTTTTAATGTTTTTTTTCAACTGCTCCCAAGTAAGGTTTTGGCTCTTCTTTTATGTAATTGCAGGCATGGCAGAAGATAATTGTTTGATACGCATAGTTGTTAAGTGTCCCTAAACAGTTTTGTTTTCCCTTTCTTTAAAATGCAGAAGAAGTTCACCTTTAATTTACCCTCCAATTACCTTCTCATAATGTTTCTTATTTTCTCTTTCTTTTCTGCATTTCTATGTTCAGTGTATGAGTCATGTTCAGCGTGTATGCAAGTGTGATTCTGATTGTATGTATTTAAATTTATTAAGCTTAACCCAGCCATTGTTTTTAGATTTGCCTTCTTTTTTTAAATTTCAGACCCATGGATTCGGTCCCTAAACATGTAGTTAGGTATGTTAGAACTTTTTGTACATTGACCTTTAGAATATAAGGACCCTTACTATGTAAGTTTTGAATCCAATATTTATTTTACTTCATGCATGCATGTTGCAACTTCATTGCATTCTTGTATAAAAACTGCTTAGTGCTTTTATAGACAGAGTTCTTAAAGATTTTATGAAGTTTTCCTAATAATAGCTTTTAATGTATGTGAAATTGGATTCTTTAATGTGCCATGTGAATATTGCATGTGTACAAGTGTAATTGCTTGCATGAAGCGTTCCTTATGTTCAGGTTTTTTTTGATCCCACTGCATTTGCAATCTGATACAAATTTTTGTAGTAATATACGTTTTATAATTCTGAGTGTATTGACAGTATATTACCCTTTTCAAATTATGTAGTTCATGTATGCAGTCGTGACAATTTGGTTCTTTGCTATAATTTTAGTCATAATCTATAGTATTAAATAAAATAAAGTATGTGGAATTACAATTTTGCAAATAAAACGGGTTTAATTTTTCATCCAATGTTATTAGTAACAAGTACGTTGTATTAAACATTGAATTTTGTGTGGAACCTTAAAAAATAAATGAAAACTTTAGATCTTAATATTAGTAAGCGAAGATTAATACAAAACTTTGACAATAGGAAAGTTGACTACTTTTCAAGATTTTATTTTGTTCTAAAGTTTCCAGTAGGATTTAATGTTAGTCAATTTTTAGTGATAATTGTTCATTAATGGATAGAATTCCAAGCTGCATTGTACTTCAGATTGATAGTTGCCAGTTTTGTAGTGTGTGATCATTATTAACTTCAGTTCTGTACATTAACCACTGGTTTAGTTTTAATCCGTAACTTAGGGAATGTGGGCTTTTTTACTCTGCATATTTGTAATTTTTATGAGAAAAATATTTACTCTCCAGTTTGGTGGAATTTATGATTTAGTTTGGATTTGCGTGCTCATTGTTGATTTTGCTGACTTGTTACATACAAATTTTCTATTTGGATTATCTGAATCACTAACTGAATATTTTATATATTTACAGCAGTACTGTGAATGACGATCAGGTGAAACCTCGTTCTTTGCGATTCACATGGAGCATGAAGACTACTTCATCACGTGATCCTAATGAAATAATGGCCGAGATCCGCAAGGTAGGAGTTGGGCAAATGACAACCTTCTCTTGAGCAACACTTGCATTCAGTGCTCCTGAATCATTTATTCAAATTAGTTGGGATGTAAAATTTGGATTGTACATATGAGATGCACAACTCCAGGCTCTTTCAATGTTGAATTTTAAATAACATCCTTTAATTAAATCGCTGAAAAACTTTTAATTTAATATTGCTTGTATTTGAAAAAAAATTGTAATGCATTTAAGATATATAATTCATGGTATAATTTGATCCAAATTGTTCATTTCCAGGTTCTAGATGCCAACAATTGTGACTATGAGCAGCGAGAAAGGTTCTTGCTGTTGTGTGTGCATGGAGACCCCAACACAGACTCGCTAGTTCAGTGGGAAATAGAGGTGTGTAAATTACCCCGTCTGTCCCTAAATGGAGTACGATTTAAGCGCATATCCGGCACCTTCCATTGGCTTCAAGAATATCGCCTCCAAGATAGCCAACGAGCTGAAACTGTGACTACCCGTGTTGGAGGGGGTTTGCATCGAAGAAGAGGGGAGCGGGCCCCCTCCAGCTCCACCAGCTGCAGCACCATCGCGGGGCTGACGGTGGACGCTGGGCCCCCCGGCGGCCATGGAGACTTCGGCGGTGAACCCGCTTTGCGCGGGGCATTGTACTTTAAAAGGGTAGTCTTCAGTGACGGGGTGCTGTATTAGCAGGGTGCTCTTAGGATGAAACTTGTGAGGTTGCTGTCTCCTTGTGACCAATGATGACCTCTTGTTTCTCCGGCCGTTATGTTTGATTTGTCAGTGGAGACGGAATTCTCCGTTAAGCAGGCTTCGGACAAGATCGTCTCCAGTGCAGCCATTCACTGTACTAGTTTGCTCGCTCACTTGACCATTGCACTTCGGTAATAAACTTCTTAAAGGAGCTGTTGCCTGGGCATGTGTTTTGGATCAGGTTTTAAATTGCCTGTGGCTGCTGGCTCCCATGGCTCCCATAGTTCCCTCTTTCTATTCTGGAATGTTGAATTGACATTGAAAAGATAAAAAGATGTGGAAATGCTGCCGAGGGCTCTGTGAGTCATTTAGTGATGTAATAGTTTTTTAATAAATGGCAAATGTGTAAAGTTGGAAGGCAGTATGCCAGTGGATATTGGTTCATCTGAATTTAGGAACAGGCTGTGATCTTTTGAAAGCAGCATTTGTGTTAGGTATTTCAATATCTGCTATTGCATAATGACTGTAAGGCATTAAAAATATTTTGCCATTCAAACCCACCCTATCCCCCTTTTCTTTCTGAAAAGGACTTGTATAAATTCCATTCTTGTATATATGATTTAAGCAGATATGCAATATAAAGAAATAGAAAATTTGCAATATACATAAGCATTATATATATATATAAATATATATAAATATATTTCAGTAGTGAGGTTCCTAAGGCAAGCATGTGATGGACTGTGCATTTCAGTGTGTTCAATAGTGCTGTTTTATTTGCAGAATACCATCCAGCAGAAAGTGACTCTTTAAAACATGATCCAAAAAAATATTAAAATTTTTGGTAAGCATGCTTCAGGTGCTAACCACAAAAACTGTCAATGTATATGGCAACATTTGTTAATTTTCAACTATTCTTAATTTTTTCGCTCAAGAATGTAGACATCACACTAAACACCTATGCAAAGTACGTTTGACATTAACTCAGTCTATGCCACATTTTTTATCTTTTCTTGCTGTTATCTCGAAATATTGTGTATTATGTGTAGGGGTCATGCAACATCAGTGTGAACTGGTTTTGGTACTACTTAGTATCTCCTTTTGCTCAGTTTCCCCATGTATTATTTATAACTTTTTTATAGTGTGTGCGTGTGTCTCTCCAAATTTGGAGGAACTTTATGTGGATTGGAGCCATACCAAGTTCACAATTGTGCCCTTCTCATGAAGATGTGTCATCATCCTAAGATCATATTTTTAAAAAGTGTGACATAGATTGAGAAATGGCTTGTAAAAAGGTGATTTCACCTAATACTTCCTCACAGGCTTAATGTTTTCAAGGAATCTGATTGTTATGTATTCTGGATACCCTGGATTATTTTCTTCTTTGAAGATAAAGTTTATACATGTTAAAAAGACCTAACTGCCAGTATTGATAAAATCAATTCTTGGTGTGTTGATAAGCAAAATTGTGTGCTTTTCAAGAAGTCGTAGGAGAATGCTTGAAGGGAGTGCAAGCTAGAGCAAGCTCTGTTGCTAGAAATGACTGCAGTGAGTTGTGGGTGGGCTCCTTAAATGTGATCCATGCCAACCACTGTCTACTCTGCCTGTCCCATCTCTGTGTGTGCTATATGTTATCAAGATGCTCACCATTGTATTGTACATAGTGAATGTAACCCATATCCACTGTTATTTAGAAACAGTGGTTATTTGTTGCTTGCTTTGTTAACTTTTCTTCCATCTTTTTTATCTTACTTGGTGAATAAATAAAGGAAAGAGTTAAATCCGTATTCTTCAGTTTTTGATGATGTAAAGTGAAAATATCTGAGATGAACCAAAACAAACAAACCAAAAAAAGAAAATTGCAATTTTTGTGTGGAGGATTCTTCTTCTTTCCTTTTGCAAATAATGTTACAGTCTATTGCCATTTTAAATATGCTGGTTATTTTAAACTTTCAGGAACACTTCAGAATGTCAAATTTCTTTCCTTCTTTATCCATCCATTCCATTTCATCATCCTTCCTATCTTCATTGACTTTCTTTGTGTTGTGTGTTAATCTGCCTTCTTATTCCTTCACGTATTTTCATATTCTTTTAAAATTATTTTTGCACATCATTCACATTACATTGGAAAGATAGCATTGGTGTCTCCTATATAAAGTGATATTGAAGATTGAATAAAAAGTAATTTATGTCTACTGCAATGGTACAGTGACTATTAAAAAATGCACCTTTTTGTTTTCAGTCGTGCATAGCCTACAGAGCATTTGACCATGTCTCGTGGATTTTGTCTCTGTTTACAAAATTCCATATTGAGTACATGGTTCCAATTTAAAGTTGAAGGGAATACTGCACTTAACTGAATCTTCAGGGAATAAAAAGTAGTAAAGTATAAATTATATTTTTAGTGTTTCTACTTTTTTTTTTTCTTTTTTTCAATTTTCAACCTTCCCTTGTAGCTTCTTTCATAATACTCTAATAGAGCTTTTTCCTTTCATCCTTTGTGGGATCTCTCATAACTCTCCTTCAAATGCTCAAAAACATTGGTGCAGTACTTCCCAGTGATCTCAATATAATAAAATGAAATTACAGAATTCAATAAGACCTTTTTTAATGTGAAAATACAACTTTAAAACGACCATGAATTGTAAATGCAAATATATATGATATATTATCATTTCTAGCATTGAAGAAAGGTATTACACTTTTGTTACTCTAACTTGCACACGTAATATTAGATAAGCAGATTTTTAAGTATGAATTTCTGGTGATTAGACTTTTTTTCGGTGTATAAAAGTCACATTGTGCAAAGTCAGAGCAAGACTTATAACTAATGCTCTACTATTCGTACATTACAGAATACAAGTCGACTCGTAAATAAATAGATAATTGTGTATTTATATGCTATGCACTGAGTTTGCTCGGCTGCAAGGTTCATGTCCTATGTCGTGAGTGGATTTTGCAGATTGACTGCTATAAGCCACTAGCTGCGTTAGAAATGTGACCTTGAACACAGAACCTTCCTATGCTTTGTTAGAATAGATTCCGGTGTACATGTGTGGGTGTAGGCATGAGTGTTGGAACAAAGATGAAGATTGAAGTGAATTTGATACATGAGCTAATTCATTAATTTGGAGTTGCCAATTATGCAAAATATACACTGTAATAATATTAATATAGATAAAATTAAGTATGTTGAAACATGTACAAGTGTGAAAATGCAGAATTCTCAATATGTGAATTTATAACATTTATCAATTCTAGATCTAAAATGAGTATTTGACCTGTAAAGATGTAAGAAGTGTGATTCTCGTCATGGAGTATGTGCGGTATGTCAAGGCATATATCGGTAACATGAATGCTACAAAACTTCTAAAATAAAAAGGCTTGGGATATTGAGTATTTTGGTATGTTTTATTTTTCAAGCTCGTAGGGAAATTGAATCCATTTATTTGTCCTTGATAAAAAACCTTCATAAATGACCATGAAAATGGGTTTGCTATTTCTCCACTTAAATTTTTCAACCATTTGTCATGAATATCTAGCCATATTAGAGACACAGTTCCATTATCAAAAGTGTGGAGTTTGAGACTACAACAATTTTTCAATTCTTCATTTTTCTAATTATTTTGAATTAATCTTGAAAATAGTAAAGCTTGCAATTTTCAAATATTTTTTTTCTAAATGACTACGTATATATTAAATGAAGTTCAAAGTGGTATTACATTTACCAAGGGAAAAGGCATTTACTTGAAAGTTCAAGTTACAAGCAAATCTGCCAAATTTAACATTTTACAAGTTGGAAGAACTTATCAGCAACAAGGATTCTGAGTTATTTCAATTATTGCGGATACAGTAATTGGGATAGTTGAAATTATGTATTATTTATTTTATGATTGATTTGTGTGATAATTACGGCACGAGGAAAAGGTTAAAGATATAGTGAAACCCAACTTGTAGTGTGACACATCAGCAAAAAGAAGTATTTTGAAAGACTTGTGGTTTTCTTGGAAACGCCACAGGTTCTAAGAAATATCAGCAGTCCTGCATTTCATTTTGTCATAAACATGGAAAAGGAGGGAAAATAGTTCACAAATTCCTTAGAAACTCCAATGGGCTCCCCCAAAGGGGTTACTATGAATATAAACAAATATTTATATATACATTGAATAAACATATATACGGCGTATTACTATCATTATACTGCGATTTTTGTAGGAAGAGCTCTCAAGACAACTCAAATCCCATCTTCGCGATGGAATATGTCACGGCATTTCGTATCATTCACAGTCGTTCCGCTAGATTTCGCACGATCGCGACCGTATGAAGCAGTGCTTGTGATCATGCGACTTCTACCGGCAAGACCGAGAAAAGACGCGAAATGCCGTGACATATTCCATCGCGAAGATGGGATTTGAGTTATCTTGAGAGCTCTTCCTAGAAAAATCGCAGTATAAATACCTATTAACTTTGAAGAAGGAAATAAAAAGCAATGAAATTGAATATAAAAATGAAAAGTGCAAATATTTTATTGTGAAATATCGCCCATTGTAGTAATGCGTATACCGATTGAAATCTCATAAGCAGTGCGCCACTCGTTATTGTTCGAGTGATACTTTACTACTTTCCAGCTGGGGGTAGGATAGAGCAATGTTGCCTCTAGCTCGAGCTGCAGACACGTGGTCGTACTCGCAGTAGCAAGAAACAAATCGCAATGCGGGGACACTACAGTAAGCGACACAGAGTTGCACAAACGATGCAGAACCAGAGTTACTCAGACAACACGTTATACTAGGTTGCCTTAGCTGGTGCCATGTGACAAGGTTCCAAGGAAGGGGCTGCACCATTAAATGTATTCACGTTTGTGTTGCGTTACGGAACAGCAACTTTTTAATATCAGGTTGACCTGCGAACCTTGAAAACCGAAAAAATGGGAATATGAAAAAAACTTTGAACTGGAAAATCTAGGAATTTTATTTGAAAACCGGGATTTTTTGTTATTTCTAGATTTATCCGAACATTTAGCACAAATTCACATTGGGCATCGTATTCAGTAATGTGTTTGGTTCAACTCGGTATATGACGATGGCGAGTGAAATCGAAATATGTATGAGATTTGACACATGGATGCCTCAGGGTTGCGTTGTACTTGACTCACGCATCACACAACTTCAAACACTGCCGCGTGTGTAGGTTCAACCAGAGAGTATATATGGGTTCAACATTAGAGTATCCTGCGGATGTCAAAATTCCATTTCAATCGCCGACTACAAGATCAAAATGTCTTTTAGCACAAAAACTTAAAGCTATCAAGCGCTGCGTGGGCGTTAGAGGCTTATTGCGATTTGAAGGCTATTCCAGACGTGGTTCTATTTTGTCTAAAATCTTCAGGGCCAAATTTCAATTTATTACATTGTGAAAAGAAACATTATTGTAAACAATGTTAAAATCCTTTCTTAATATCCGCGCGCGGTTTCTTGACATTGTACATCTGGTTACGAACTGAGCATCGTCCAAAAGCCATAAAAATATTTTTTGGAAAAAATTACTTGTTCTGGATTAATTTTTTTTTAACCAGAATTAAAGTTAAACAAAAATTCGATGGTCACAGGGGAAAACTTGATAAGTCAAAATTTTGTGGAAAATCGGGTAAATATATTTTATGGAAGATAATCATAATTTCGACTTATCAAGTTTATCCCTGTGACAATCAGATTATCTCCTTTGTTAACATTTCGCACTCGCGCGGCCATTCGGAGGAGGTGTAGGCTTACTCGCGCGCTGGCGTCTGTAGTTTTATTTCTGAACATCGTTAATACACTATTTCTTATTTATCTACTTATAAATTGTAATTTAATACACTGAGAAAAGAAACATTATTGTGCCCTATGTTAAATATCTTATTACTATCCACGCGCATTTTCTTGAGCCCTCACTTCGCTAGATGTGAGAGTAGAGGGTTGATTATTTTGATGACAGAATTCTAATATCAAAACTGTAGCTCGTTTTTCGAAGCAAATTAGTTTCTTTTGTATGGGAGCGAACATTTCTGGCTATCGGATTTTGTTAACGATGTTCGTTTCCACCACTTATTCATAATTCAACTAATGCAAATACTACGAATAAAGACAATATAGGACACTTCGCGATATATCGAGATACATCCATCTGGTGGCAGAACCTGGTAATAACTCATACACCCTAACCTCAATACTCTGTTGGTGTTAGTTGTCTGCTTGATTTCTTTTCATTTTATTGTCTTTCTGGTCGTTTTCTGGAAAACATATTTTACAATACTGTTCTTTACATCATTCTACGTATGGCAGGAAACAATTCTGTAGTTTTTGGCTTTATTATAAAATACAGCAGAACTCGCGTTCGTTCTTCACATTTCCTCATGATAAAAATAGGTAACTAGTGGTGCTACAGAATGGCACAGACTTTCCCGTATTAGTTTTCTATTTCCTTGGGTCTTCGCTAGCTATTCGGAATTGCCACATACTCTTTCTTGCCAGCTACCATCTATCATCACCAAAAGTACATTTTTTTTGTCATTTTCTTAATTTTTCGGTTTCTTATTGGTAGAATGGAAATATTAATTTTAGAATATTAAAGAAGATTTTCACAGAAAATGATTGAGTTTTCAAAATACTTTATTTGAAGTTATTTGAAGCACTTACACTCACAAATATAATAATCTTTACAAATTGCGGATAATGTGCATATTAAAGATGTGAGAGATCTTTCAAAAAATTTACATTTATATAATTTTTGAAAAAACAAAAAATAACTCAAAATAAACTTTATGCTATACTAAAGAGTGTAATTAGCACTATCCGTTACAAAAGTTTCAAGAAAAAAATTGCAGCCGTATATGAGAAAATGACGTTTGAGCATTTCTGAAAATGCGAAATTTTGAGCTACTTTTCACAGAAAACGGTTGGGTTTTCGAGAAACTTTACTTGACATTATTTAAAGCACTTGTACTCGTAAATATAATAATGTGAAAAAATCGCCGATAATGTAAATATTAACGACGTGAGAGACAAGTAAAAAAATTTACATTTTTGTAATTTTTGAAAAAACCAACCGATAGACCAAAATGGCTTTGTCATTGATACGTCATTGATAGAGGTATAATACGTCATGATATGTCATTAATAGAGTACATCTACCACTATCCCTACCAAAAGTTTAAAGAAAAAATTTGGAGCCGTTTTTGAGAAAATCTTGTTTTTGTAATTTTTAAAAATTGCACATATTGCACGCAATATTGCACGAAAACTACCAACATTTTGAAAAACATTTACGTGACCTTTATTAAAGAACTCAATATGTAGAACAAATTTTATTTGAAGAAAAAGTCTCCACGCAACCGATGGAAACAAGTTCCCACTAGCGATCCTAGTCAGAACCTGGTAATGTAGCGCCAAATAAAAATGCCAATATGATTCTTACTGAAGAAACAAATATTTTTTATTCTACCTACCGAAATAAGACTAATTTTTACCTACTCTCGCTGTGATTTAATTATATTGAAGTGTGGAGAGGGTGCTGGCCAGGTGCGGTCTCGTGGCCGGCGTTGGGCGCTTGGGCGGAACAGGGCGGGCTGGGTGGAATGCGGCATGTTGTAGATGTCATGTGTCTGGCCTAACCTGTGGCTATGCCTTTGCTTCAATAGAAGTAGTGAGTAATGTTAACAACCACTTGCCTCGGAGGAAACGTACTCCACAATTTTAATAATAACGTCATAGTCCTCACAGACCATCCAATTAGCATACGGATGAATAAAAAAATTGTTTCTGGATTAGGTTGGTGTGAAACAGTAGCTTGCGCATTAATTGTGGTTTGTTCCTAGAGCCTTCGATTGTGTCAAAATCTTGGTTGTATTTTCATATTCAGTGCGCAATGTCATTTATCTTCAAAATTAAAATATTTTGCAAATTTTCAAACGAAATGAGTAAAATTTTTACTTGCGAAACCTCAATAGGCGTAATTTTTGTATAGAAGAAAAGTTTTTTGAAGACCGAATACCTGGCGAAATATTTTAAAATCGAATTAAAAAGTAAATATGAAATATAGGTAAATAAAAACAACAGCTCTGCATTGGTCATATCATATATGTAATTGTTATATTTTTATTAAAACTTTGCCAGATAGTATATTGTATGTAAGCATTTTACTTTTCAATAATTTCCCAATCAATAATATTTGCTCCTTGACACCTTCATGATTCACTGTTGTGAATTTACAAAATTCATCTGAAGTCAAGTGACCAAAAGTCGTGGAACCTGATGTGAACGTGTAAACGCGCACTGTCGACTTTCACGCAGTCACGACTTTCAAGTTGTGACTTTCAAGGGTCGTGGAATATGCTATGACATATGGCACGTGTGGAAACGGGCCTTTATGAGCCAACCGTCTGCCCGCGACCATAGAGTAAAGATGAATAGTCCTTAATCCAGGGGTCCCCCAACCCTAAGCCCGAGGGCACCGTGGCGTTCGCAAACCGTTTTAAATTTGCCCGCGGCTCATAAAAGCTGTCGCTGCACTGTGCGATTGTACGGATTTTACGTTTCGGTTTCGACATGAGTAGTGGGGGTGGCGGTGTGAGTAATGGATGCCAGTTTGTACTTTGAGTTGTTAAACGTGCATTCAACGTATCTAGTTAATTTATTCTTAGTTACACGCTCATTTGGTGTCTTCTACTTCGTTGTTTTTAAATACTTTGTTATTTGAACCACAAAATGAGTGGTTCAAGTAAAAGAAACCGAACCTACAACTGTAACACTGATTGGAAGGAATTGTATTGTTTCGTCAATGTTAAGGATAAATATGTTTGTTTGTTGTGCAGTTGTTGTGTTGCAGTCGCAAAAACACACAATGTGGAACGTCATTCCAAGACAAACCATGCCACTTTTAATACCAATTATCAATTCATCAATCAATCTGAATTTAAGAAAGAAGAAAATAGCTCAACTAAAATTGAATCTGCCTGCCCAACAATCTGTTTTTACTAGGCCTACTGTAAAATCTAAAAATGCCAGGTGCAGCAATAAATATACCTTGAAAAAATTAATAGTGCCCGCCGCCTTAGCGGCATCATAGTATGTGGTCTTTAGTGCAAAAAGTTTGGGAATCGCTGCCTGTGCCGCGAGCCTGCCTAAATAGACGCTGGCTATGCCGGGCATGCCGGGACTGGCCGGGACAGCGCCGAACATAGCCGCGATATATACTCTCTGGCGCCGAAAGTGCAAGTAGGGGGGAGTACGAAGCTTTGCGGGGAGGGGAGGAATGTGACGTAGCACGACGCGGCGCGTAAATTGAATGCCTGGGTGTCTAATACAATATCCATGTTGAAAACTTATATTCCCATTTGTTTAAATGGACAATGACTAGTATTTCAAGTTACAAGGATCATAATTCACTGTTTACGTTCTGTGAACTGCTGCGTATTCACCTTTGTATTCATCACTGTAAGCATTTTCCTTTTTTAATTAAAAAAATGAATATGCTCGTTGTGACTCTTAAGTAATATTTTAAAGCAGTAACATTTTTAAAAACTTTATTATTTATTTCTAACTAGCAAAAAATTACAATTTCAAAATTGGTTGTTCGCTAGGAAAGTTATAAGGTCTAAATCATAAAAACATGAAAATTAAGAGAACAATCTCATGCATCAAGATTGGACAAAAGCAAAATACGAGGCAATTCCGCGTAGGGTAATGTTTAACAGCACATATTTGTGGCCATTTTCCTCAATATGAAACTGAATAAAAGAAATCAACGAACAAACCTCTGTGACGATATGTTAAGGGCAATCATGTGATTATCATGGGTTCTTGTTAAATAGAATGCAAAGGGCTTAATATTTTTATAGGATGTCGTAAACGATGAATAGTGTTCATTGGTTTTATTTTAGAAATCTGTTGTCACTGGGTAAAAGTTCTTAAGTCAATTTTTGGCAAAATTGGGTTAAGTACTGAAACTACAAGTTAAATATCTATATTTTATTTTAGTAAAATGCCCGAATTCAAATGCTCCCTCCTTAACGAGAAAAAAAATTAAGAAATAGCGTTTAGCGTAGGAACAAGAAAATCTAACTCTTGTTTTCTCCAAACTAAGATTTTGGACTCCCCGTGACCACAGAAATATAGAATGCACTCTTGTCAGAAATTAGAGCAGAAAATAACCTTTTTTTTTCAAGAATAAACTAGTGGTGCTACAGAAATGCACAGACTTTCCTGTATTAGTTTTCTATTTCTTTTGGTCTCAGCTAGCTAATCAGACTTGCCACATATTCTTGCCAGCTGCCATCTATCGCCGCCCAAAGTGCATTTTTAATCTTTATTTATTTAAAATATTGAATTTTACTCTATTCTTACAAGATATTTCAAGTAAAAATTTCGCATTATTTTTGAGAAAATTTTGAAAATGTCCGGGGGCTTCATGTATCCCCAAATTTTGTAGAATCTTTTTGAAATTTCAAAGCTTCGATTGGAGCCAGATCGACAGAGGTTTCTTCAATTTGAAAAAAAATCCTATGAATTTTTTATGCGCTAGTGGTATTCACAGACGGACGGACGCACAGACAGACGTTTTGCTTTCAGTAGGTTTTTCGGTATCAAAACGGGGATTCTGGCTACACCACGTGTTAGGGAATTTTTTCTTAATTTAGCAACTAGTTATATCCACATTTTCGTTATCAGAGCCCGACTTTTTTTTCTGTCGAAAATTCGCCCGTTTTCTTGTTGCAGCATTACATAACTTTCTCTATACTACATATATTATTCAGTATATGGGTAGTATGTATACGGGAATGTAAAAAATATGTTTTAGCTTTGATATAACCGTCTTATTCAAATAAACATAGTTAATGAAACAATAGTTTATTGCTGTCATCTTACAAAAAGAATTCAGTATCATAATTTTGCGTTTAGCAAAACACTAAATTTGTGAGTACATCGTAGCTAAGCGAATTACGTTATCAGACGTAAACCAATTATAACACTGCGTGTAAAAATCAAATATGTATAATTAGTTGTAGTATATTTCACATTATTATATATCGACAACAAACATTTATAATTCAAAAGGCAATATTACTTGAACTGTATGTGACAGTCATGTTCTCGCCGATTGCTCTTTCAATTTACGCGCTATGGTTCGAATTGCGGCTTCTAATTGGCGGCCCCCACTCTTCGAATGAGTCTCATCCCCACCCTTCATCGATATTCGCATTTGCCCCCGAGCTGCTCGCGCGCAGCTCCTGACGTCAGTGAAAGTGCAAAATGCGGTGCAGGTCTGCTTTACAGTCTCGCTCTTCACTAGTAGCATATCGAGAGGCAGAATATAGTGATTTGATGATGTTGAAATAACTTTTATTTTCACCATCGAATGGGCTTCAGAAAGATGAGGAAAATGGTGAAGTCATAAATGATATGAATCGCCTTCCTGAAAGTATGTTTGAAGTCGGCTATTGAAATAGAGGTCAAAACAAAGAAACATTCCCCTGAAACGGCAATTGATCAGTTTTATTTTGTTGCACAAATTATTTCTTGAACAACTTATACAATACGAACACACAATTATCGACAATGATTTTGAAGATGTGGAAGATTATTATATAGCGAAATATTAGCAATATCAAATTGTCATGGCATTCATTATTATCTAATGTTAAGCTGCGGATTTTCGTCTATTTGCCTATTTTTTTCCTTCCATGGAAAATGCAATCTTTTAGGTTGCTTGTTCATTTTGAGGCATTATGAGTGTTTTAAGCGAATTTTTTAGTGCATATAAATGCGTATTTTGTGTTTAAGTGCCTAAATGTTGCCTATTTTCGTATCTATTGATCAAAATGCAGAAATTCTTTTAACAAATTAATCGAATATACGTTTGTTTGTTTTTTTCATTTTTATCCCGCAAAGTACTGAGAAATCCGACAACTAACGATAAATTTCTATTGCGTTTTTTTTTCCTTTTCTTTTTTTCTTTTTTTTTCTTTTTTCTTTTTTCTCTCTCTCTCTTTTTTTTTTTTTTTTTTTTTTTTTTTTCCTCATCAGAGCACGGGTATTTCGTATTACTGACTCTTTAAATTACTTGGAGTTATATAGAGGTGAGTTTAAAGTACACCAGTTGTTTCAGACCAGACGGTTTCATCCAATCGGGAGCTTGAACAACCCCATAGTGGCGTTTACTGTAGCGACACAAAGGCTTCCGATTGGATTAGGGCTCACCACGTTTTCGCTCCGTAGCGCCAAGACCGATTGCTCCCGGCTGTCAGCGGGCGGCCGGAGCCGGAACGGGAGCACTATACTTCGTTTTTTCTAACATGGCAGATGACATTAGGAAATTATTAGACCCCTTTTTTATAAAATGAATATTTTTCATTAATTCACGACCATCCTTCCTCAACTAGGCCCGTGGACTCAGAAATGTGCTTACCACTATTAAAAGGATTCATTTTATAAGGCAGGAGGTGTAATAATGACCTAATGTCATCGGCCACGTTAGAAACTAGTGGTGCTACAGAATGGCACAGACTTTCCCGTATTAGTTTTCTATTTTCTTGGGTCTTCGCTAGGTATTCGGAATTGCCACATAGTCTTTCTTGCCAGCTACCATCTATCACCGCCAAAAGTACATTTTTTTGGTCATTTTCTTAGTTTTTTCGGTTTCCTATTGGTAGAACGAAAATGTTAATTTTAGAATATTAAAGAACACAAAAACCTAGCCGTAAATGGCAATTTTCTTTTAAAAATTATGTGCCGTTTTTAAGAGAAATGGCGTTTTAGCACTTCTAAAAATACGAAATTTGAAGCTCATTTTCACAGAAAATGAGTTTTCAAAATACTTTATTTGAAGTTATTTGAATCACTTACACTCACTAATATAATAATGTTTATAAATTGCTCGTAATGTGCATATTAAAGATGTGAGAGATCTTTCAAAAAAAATACAATTATGTAATTTTTGAAAAAAAACAAAAAAATAACTCAAAATAAACTTTACGCTATACTAAAGAGTGTAATTAGCACTATCCGTTACAAAAGTTTCAAGAAAAAAATTGCAGCCATATACGAGAAAATGGCGTTTGAGCATTTCTGAAAATGCCGAAATTTGAGCTACTTTTCACAGAAAACGGTAGTGTTTTCGAGAAACTTTACTTGACATATTTAAAGCATATATACTCGTAAATATAATAATGTGAAAAAATCGCCGATAATGTAAATATTAACGACGTGAGAAACAAGTAAAAAATTTACATTTTGTAATTTTTGAAAAAACAACCGATAGACCAAATGGCTTTTATGTCATTGATAGAGTACATTTGCCACTATCCCTAGTTTAAAGAAAAAATTTGGAGCCGTTTTTGAGAAAATCTGGTTTTTGTATTTTTTAAAATTGTACATATTGCACGCAATATTGCACGAAAACTACCAAAATTTTGAAAAAAAATTACATGACCTTTATTAAAGAACTCAATATGCAGAACAAATTTTATTTGAAGAAAAAATCTCTATCTTCAATTTTGTAGTTGGAGAAAGACGCCGAAAAAATTCAAACTTTCAAAATTTTCGAAAATTCAGAGCTGTACGTGAAAATCGGACCTATGCCATGTTAAAAGCGTATTTTACTCTATTCATACAAGAAATTTAAAGAAAAAATTTGGAGCCGTTTTGAGAAATTTTTGAAAATCCCCGGGGGGCTTCATATAAAGTACCCCCAAATTTTTGAAGAATCTTTTTCAAAATCTCAAAGCTTCGACTAGAATCAGATCGACCGGGGAATATCCATTTTGGAAGAAAATCGTACGTATGGTTTAGGCGTTAGCAGTGTACACAGACGGACGGACGGACGGACAGACGGACGTTTTCCTTTCAATTGGGTGGTTGGTATCAAGGACCTAGAAAATAGGGTTTCTGGCTGCACCACGTGTTAGGGATTTTTTTTCTTAATTTAGCAACTCGTTTTATCCATTTAGTTTTCACGGCCCGGCAATGAATTTTTTTCCGCCAAAATTGGCCATTTTTTCGCGCAGCATTACATAACTTTCCCTATACTACGTATATCACTCCGTGTATACGTACGTATACGGGAAAGTAAAAACGAAGCATATGAGAAATTCATGTGTCAAACGCCGGGGTATGTGAAATGCATCGGTCAGTGCACGCTGTCGTTTTACGCTCCTTACTGAGGTGCTTTAGTCCGTAGACACGCGTGGAAGTTCATAAGCGCAAATACCAAAACGGCCAATATCATTGTCTGCGGATAGTTATTGTCGCTTCCAGTGACATTGGATAACAATAATTAAATAATTCGGTGAAGGAAATAATTTCAGCGATTACCCTTGAGAAATGTTGCGTTAGTAACAATTCCTGAATGTTGAAATGACATAATTAATATAAATGAATTTGTCTAAGAGTTGTAATACACACTATTTCAAAAAGTACATACAAAGATCTTACATACTATTAATTCTTTCTAGATTTTTTAAATATTTTTCTCGCATAATGCGTTCAATATTTGGCCACAAATGATTGAACGCAACTTAACCTCAGGGACATTTGCCAAGTTCTGATCTGTGAGAGAGCTCCTCAGTCTCGATTTACAAATTTTCATACGAGAAAAAAATTGCTCACAAATATACGTAGATTCAAATATACTTAAAATTTGGGCAGCGTGCTTGTGGAGGTTAGGAAACTGTCTCTGGGGAAGTTTTTGTAAAATGAAGATCTTCCTTGTGCTGGAATTTGTCCTTCAAATCCGTATCATTTTGAAGATCTAATATTTCCAGCTGTAAATCGTGACTTACGCTGTCAACATTCATGGAAAATGGCAAAGTAAAAACATTGATCTCTGATTCTATATCAGATATTTCATGACATCTATTTTCAAATTAGTTTTGCAACACGCTATTGTTGAGAAAGTGCTATTATTGTCAGAAGCACTGAGTGGGAGTGAAATTAGCGTCACTGCCTTACCACTGTATTGGTCTCCAGCAGAGATCGGGGTAATGAAGTATTACCCAATAACTTCTTGTGAGGTAGAAAGAAGTTTCTCCCAGTATAAAACCATTCTGGCAGACAACAAACATCAGTTCTCGGTAGAAAGTTTAGAGGAATACATGGTGGGTACTGTCATTCTTGTGAATGTTAATTGAATTACTTGTATATTGCTTGTATTACTGTGTGATTAAAAAAATTATAGTGTTAATTTTAAGTGGATATTTTCGAATTTTAAGTGCCTAGTTCTGAATTTTAGGTGCATATTTTTCCTGCCTATTTCTATTGTTTTTTAGTGCCTATAAATTCGCAGCTTATCTAATGTAGACTAAATAGGAATTGCTTGTGGGAGTAAACAAAAAGTTAACATTGATTACCCAAATATAATACGTAAATACATTTACTTGCGTTATTTCGTTTCGACTATCGCTGAGAGGCAGTGGCTTAGGCTCAAGAGTTGCGAGTAATGCGTCGCATCCCCAAGTCATTCTGCACTTTTAAAACTTTTTTTAAATGTTCAGGTATATCTCTGTTCCGTCTGTACATTTCGTTTCTTTCCATGCGCTTTCCGGTGGGTGTCTCTCACCTCCTTGGGTATGATAGGTCGAGAAACATTCCTTCGACAGCTTCACTTTGTAACCGAAGTCTTTGAACTTTCACCATGTGTGTGTACAAGATGCGAGGTTTCGGCTGGCGGTGATGTGACGCTGGCGTTCGCATCTCTTGACTTTTCATTGGCTGCTTCTGTATCCCCCCTCTAAAAGCTTCGTCAATGTCTCCTTTTAGTACCTTTTTCTTTCATTACACTTCTGGGAATCCCAGCGGTCACGTGCTAAAGACTGGGGAGGTCCATAGTGGATGAGGGGGAGAACCTCTTGACAACACTACACACACACACACACACACACGTTTGCCAACAGTCCTGATCCAGAAAGTGATTTACGAGACGTAAGTTATCGGTAGTGACAAGGTACTCTTACGCAATCGTTCTGTCGTTGTTTGAAGACAGGTTTTTCTCGTGTATTTTGTGTATTGTGTTGTATCTTGTTGCAAAAGTACTGAGTTTTTCTTGAAACGGCGTTATAGAGTTTAACGTGTACTTCCACAGAGAAAAATCATAGTTTCAAAACTGTAAACCGATAATTAGAATCCAACAAGTTTCGTGCGAAACGATGTGACATGGCGAGCCTAAGGTTTTGGCAGAAGTAGATGAGTTATAGAGACAGGAAAAAGGAGAGTGAAAACTCTCAATGTCCTATTAAAAACTCTATTTAGTTCTCAAGTTGTTAGCACATTTTCTCGGCGCGGATAAAGTAGCAGTGAATTTCGCCAGGTGGGCGATCTTTGTGGTCCTTCCCGCCAATTAAGGGAGTTCCATGGTGCACCAGTGTGTTATGGGGGCGCGAACATAAATTTCGCGCGTCCCACTTAAAATAATCAATTAATTAATTAAAAAATAATTAATCATTGTTTCCCCTGCGCCTCTACGCATGGAGCGCTGCCTCGTGCATCGGAAGGCGTACGGCTGATGCCAGGCCACCTCACGCTGACTGCACCGCCGCCGCCGCCACCGCCATCACTGTCACCGCCCCTCTCTCCCCACCGCCCGCACTGCCCGCTCGGCTGGCCCCCCTTCCACTCGCCCGGAGAGACCTCGGGGTGTGGTCGGGAGAGGCGGGGCCGGCAGGGCAGAATGGGCAAAAAGGCGGCTGAGGAAGAGAATGTGCATGGAGTGACACGCTGGACTATAGACCGCTGACCACGGAAGAGCGAATCCAGCCCATGGACATTTGCCGTCAGCGAAGGGCATTTGTGTGTGCATTTTAGACCCCCTACTAGACAGATGTGTAAAATGAGGAGCATTTTTACTAAGAGTGTAGTCTGGTTTGTAAAGTCTAGACAGGTGTTTAGAATAATTATTCATTTGTGCCTCGTAGGCTTCAAATACATTCTGCAATGTTTAACTAATTTCATTTTCTTTACTGTATCAGTCATGCAGCCTCGCCTAGTTAGTTGTGCTTTTCATTTAATGTCATCGCAACATTGCAAGAGTTTTGATAAATTGTTAAAGCTTTTTCTGTTCTTTGACCACACGTGTGCGCAAGAAGATACAGGGAAATTGGTCTCTAATTAAACAATTAGGTACTGTATATTGTTCATGACCCAACATACTACTGTGTATTATTGTTTTGTTTATTATTACCAGACCAAGCAATGCAAAATTAGCAATTTTTCATGAATGAACATTGAGTCTCGCGGGCCCACAACCTCCGCTTTGCTTTCTACCTGGGGGACAAGTCCCCGGGGTGGGCTCTTATGGCTCTTTGGCCTTTATCCTCAACCCCTGGTTGCGTACAAGGACGCCGCCGGGCAGGTAAACTGGATCCGGCCGGTACCCAGTTTGCGCTCACGGCAACCTGCCCATTCAATGCCTGGGTGGGGCCGCCCTGCCAGCTCAGAGCTACTAGCTATCCAGGCTAGTACCGGAGTCAATATTGCCTGTATGACAACGCGCCACTCACATGCGGCCAGGACACCACGTTCCTCCCCTTTGCCCAGAGTATCGGGCCACTGCCACGACGAAGCCAAGTGCCCAACTGTGGACCACCCGGGCCGAAGTCCGGGAGCCAGGGGCCCCCAACCCGCCTTCACACTGCCAACACTTAAGGCTATCTACCTGGGCGGGGCCGTGACCAAGGCAACCTGGCTGATGGTCGTCTAACAGACGGACTATTTATTTGTGTATTCCAGAGCACCCCGAGGGGCGTCCTTCACCCGATCCTGCCCTGAGGTCGGACGGACTCTAGGTCAACGCGCCAGGGGCCCGACTGAGGGACCGCCGTGTTGAAACCGACGGCCCGGAGCTTGGCTTTCCTACTCACTGACTACACCTTTAGGCTAACGACCTGAGATGGGGCCGCAAAACTCGAGGTCCGGGTGGTCGTCTGACTTCCACCAGAGGGCGTGGCCACCCTACGCAGACACGTCCCCCCTGCGAGGAATGTACAGATGTGCATGGAATACATAAAACATAGAGTACGATGTCGATTAGATACCTTAATTGGTCTATCTTGTCGAATCCGTAAAACGGATCGCATCCTCATGCTCACTGAGCAGGAGACGCCATTGTTGAGAGGTCGTAAGTGGTATGGTAATATCCACTCTTTGCCTTCGGCCTGGATGCCGTCACAATGGTTGGTTGCTAAAAAATTGAAGTTACAAAAAGATCTTATACTTATCTTTTTTATGAAGAGTTGATCGTTACTCGGTATTAATTCTCAATCATTAAATAAGTATTCGATATTACCAACAAAACAACATTTATTTATGCTAAATGGGCATACTTCTTTCTCGTATCATTTTTCTGTTCGTTTCTCCTTTTCAACAACTCCTTGGTTACACACTTTACACGATGCCATGGCTACTGTACGTATTCTCTGTGCAACAAAATCAACAGAACCGAGTCTCAAATACACGTATACAGAGTTTCGTAGTTTCAAGACCATTGTAGAGAATATCTTTTCAAATATTAGAATCTCCGGAAGTTAGTGTAACAACTGGAAATATTCGTAAAGCAACTCGAAAAAATACAACATGAGATTGTTGTCACAAAATAAATAGAAAAAATGCAGAACGGGCAACAATGAATTGCACATTCAGTCACATTCAATTTTGAACCAATTTGATCAAAAGTTGTAAATATGCTGTAAATAAGTAAATATTAATGTAGAATTCAAAATATTCATTCACGAAACGTAAAATAAAGTTTCGGTCTACTAGTACCATACACTCTTGGTCATAAAAAAGCTGCACCAGAAGGACAAGGCGTATTGCAATCATTTTTTGGCAGGCCGGAAGACGGTACCATGCATACCGAAATGATTACATTTTCACATTTGTAGAACCAATATTTATTGCGCTACATGGCCACAGATGGTACATGTTAGTATGGCGTGGGGCCACCATGTTGGCAAATACACGCGTCCAGACGTCGAGGCATTGAGTTGTACAGCTCTCGAATGGAGTCCTGTGCTAGCCCCTCCCATGCAGCTTGCACCTGAGCGCGCAGTTCTTGCAGGTTGGTGGCTATGGGCGGGGACCTGATCGCACGGTCCATAGCACCCCAAACATTCTCGATCGGAGAGAGGTCTGGTGATGCAGCTGGCCATGACAGAGTATCCACGGCTGCAAGGCATGCTCGGGAGATGGCTGCGGTATGCGGACGCGCGTTCTTCTGTTGAAATAGGGCATGGGCGTGGGCGTTCACGAACGGCACAGCCACCGGTAGCAGGATCTCCTGAACGTACCGTGCGGCTGCCTCGGTGCCCCCGAGAAACAACGGTGAACGAGCATCGTAGGCAATCGCTCCCCACACCATCACATCAGGCTGGCGGGACGTGTGATGGGAAACCGCAAACCGATCGTCGTGGCGCTCCCCTCTGGAGGGCGTCCCGATCCCGCATGTCGTGTGTGGGTGCCTTCCTCAATTCATTGCCGCCACCTGCGGGCGATGGTGGTGTCTGTACGACCGGTGTGGCGAGCAATACTGCGAAAGGACCAACCAGCCTCCCGCAGACCCACGATGCGACCCCTCTCGAACACGTCCAACTGGACAACTGGTTGTCGAACGCGTCGCCGAGGCATAATGTATGTTCAGGGTCTCTCTGGCTACGTTACCAGATGTCACAATGGCCGGCGAGGCCGTTTGAGGCACTCTTTATTTCGATAGGTGAGCGGCGACGTCACCGATTTTCATGTCCCTTCTATTCGTCTCCCAGTGAACGGTTTTAAATAAATGAGATACCAAGAAATGAGAAACAATTAGAAGTGGAGACAATCATGTATTCAGCAGATCGCAGCTTTCCTTTATTAATGAAAAGCTACAGAGTTTGCGTTGTTTGAAATCTCCGGCTAGAATTGAAACGGGAAGATGGCGTCTTGCGCATCTTCGCAAATTGGCGGGAAATGGCGGGAGCGAATGGAGCTCAGACCATGTGTTGCGTTGTGAAAACGATTGTAATTGTTACTACCGACGAAATTACGAATATTACCAATTGTAAGAATTTAATGAACTTTCTTATATAATTTCTGAACCCGTGTGATTACATCGCACAGAAGGAGAGCTGTAGAAAAGTGAAAAAGAAAAATACTGCATTTTCATATGTTTAAATGGTAAATACTATTATCTACAGAACGTTATGTAACAGATCCATGTATTTCGCTCTGTAACTATCACACGCGGTGCATTTCCATTTACACTTCAAATAATTATTTCAAATATTCACAGGGGCGAGTAGGTCAAATTGCTGATATACATTCATCACTTGTGCAATATCAGTGACTGAGTATATTTATTTAGTGTAAGTTACATTCCATTGGCATTTGGAAGCTTCATTCTATCGCATTTTTTGGTGGACATGTTGGCTGAAGTAACTGAAATGCTAAGTGCTATCTGTTAAGATTTTCAAGTTCAAACCTTTTCCGTGGTTTCTCCAATCAACACCAGGCGAATGCCGGAGCAGTACCCTAACTAAACGGGCCACGGACCGCGGGCGATCTTTCCTTCCTCTTCCTTGTCCTATCATCTCCTCTTACACACACACTTACACTAACATGCACTCCACTACCACATATGCCGGAAGACCGGTCGGGAGCTTGCAACTTGTCCCCGCTGGGGCGGTGCCCCGCTGGTGGGAGATACCTGGTTGAGGGGAAACCCCGCCAGTCGACGGTAGGTCGGCGCCAGATCTCGCCATCCAGCGGGGAAAAGATTATTGCCACCACCTCCCGGGGAAAACACGCGCTACACTTTCGGGACTAATGACATAAGTAGTTGACGCGCCGGAAACACGAATCAATTAATCAATCCATGTACAATCTAAATAATTATCTAGGACCGGATTCATAGTAGATTCTTAAGTAATAAGGAAATGCTTATACTGCGATTTTTCTAGGAAGAGCTCTCAAGATAACTCAAATCCCATCTTCGCGATGGAATATGTCACGGCATTTCGCGTCTTTTCTCGGTCTTGCCGGTAGAAGTCGCATGATCGCAAGCACTGCTTCATACGGTCGCGATCGTGCGAAATCTAGCGGAACGACTGTGAATGATACGAAATGCCGTGACATATTCCATCGCGAAGATGGGATTTGAGTTATCTTGAGAGCTCTTCCTACAAAAATAGCAGTATAAGCAATTAGGAGTTCATCAAATTCAGAGGTAACTTAAGGAAGCTTGTATTCAAAAACGTGGAAGCAGAAATGAGTATTCCTTAAGGTACCGGAAATGTTGCACCGCTGGCCTCAGACAAATTGAGGCCTCCTGGCACAACGCAATAGTCAGGATGGGGAAGTATGTAATCAGCCATTAAGATGACCCTCTAATGAGGCAGGTCATGAAATCTGACCGAAGAATGGGAAACAGAGGCATTGTTAGTGTAGCAAGAAGCATTGTGAAGAAAACTAGGCAAGACACATCGAACAACACAGACGCTGAACTTCTGATGCTGCTAAACATGAAATGTGAAACACAAAAAATGTTAAAGAAATCGTGGAGAGACAAACCACTCCACGGACAATACCTAAAAAGAATGGACAAGGAGCAGATCAATAAAGATCAATCATTTGTGGCTTAAAAGGGGAAGAATGAAGCCAGAATCGGAAACACTTATAATAGCCGCCCAAGATCAGGCTTGGGAACACGACATTATGATAAAGCGGTTCTCAAAATTTCCCAAGATGATAAATGCCGTATTTGTCAAGAACACTTAGAAACTATTGATCATATTGTCTCTGCTTGTCCAAGACCGAATACTTAAAAAGACACGACAGGGTGTATAGCTACCTCCACTGGCAGATCTGTACCGCCCTCGAAGTTCCAAAAAAAATGCCCCAAGTGGTACGAACACTCACCAAAACCGGTGACGTCTGTTGGATTGTGCACAATATTGTATGACCAACAAATTCAAACTGATCGCACGATAGAGGCAAACACATCGGATATAGTTATCCGGGATTTAGAGAGAAAATAGTGTCTACTTGTCGGTGTTGCTGTACTTTGCGCTGAAAACGTCGTTACCAAGGAGACAGAGAAACGTCTTAAATACAAGAGTGTGGAATAAAAGACGCGAGTAATTGCTCTTATTTTGAGCAATTTCTCCATTGATGAGTAACTACTCGGCCGAGGAGCAATTGCTTACTTTTCATATAAATAAAATCGAGAATTTGCTTCTAGTATGAAGCAGTTACTTCGAATTTTCAGAGCAACCTCTGTAGGTGACTGAAATCGTATTGAATGGATACAAGAGCGGTTATACACGACTGATGTGAACTGGTTGTAAGGTTTTAGGTAGTGAGTGACTGAATGCTGGAAGATTTCCTAAGATTTCGCCAACTATGCACGGCAACTGTACTACTTAACCTAACATGGTCAACATCAGGAACAAGCGCCCGTCGCCATGATGGAAAGACCACGCGCGACGCACCTTGCGCGACGCGCGGTAACGTATACAAACAAAACAGACGAAAATCGACCAATCACAACAAATCAGTTAGTGAGCAATTACTTAGAGAAGCAAATGCTCCAGGTTTCGCAGAACTTTTTATTCATATGAAAAGAAGCAATCGCTTTTGAGAAGTAGTTGTTCCTACTTGTACTCGTGAGCAATTACTTTCAAGTACTTACTCATTTTTATTCATATCACCCAATGTTTCTTAATTTAGCCACTGGATTTATCCACTTTTTCGTTATCATGGCCCGGCAACGAATTTGTTTCTGGCGAAAATTGGCCATTTTTTCGCGCAGCATTACATAACTTTCCCTATACTACGTATATTACTCCGTATATACGTACGTATGCGGGAAAGTAAAATGAGAAAATATCAGTGCTCTCGATATTCAATTACAATAGTATCGACAACAATCGATAGTGAAACAATCTATGTTTAAGAAACACTAATGAGAGGAACAATATTTACAACTGATTTTACGAAAACGAAAGCACCTTCAAATTGTTCTTTGTTGCATATTTCCAATGGATTATCGGCATCTCTGATATACTTATTCGTTACGCGGACGATAGTTTGAGTGTAAAACTCAAAATACTTCAAGAAATCATCGTCATTTTTTGCCATGACCTGCAAACTTAGTAAGTGTTCGTAGACTTCACTTAATCAAACCTGGCGAATGAGGAATTCTTAACGCCACCAGCGACCTTCCTTATACGAATGAATGGTTACTCATTCGTCACTCATTTGAAAATAAAGACTCTTTATGAATCGGAATCTCTTACTTAAGGGACTCTCATTATAAGAAACGACTATGAATTCGACCCTTAAAATATTCACAGGGAGGGTATGGTTCAAATTGCTGATGTATACTCATCGCTTGTGCAATATCTACGACTATATTTGCTTAGTATTAGCTACATTCCATTAGGAGGTATAATAAGATGTGTTGGTGTACATGTTGGCTAATGTTATAACAGTACACTGATTTGATTATAATATTGATGATAGATGTATGAAGAATATATTATTTTATTTTGACATCTAGTGAAGAAATTACATCCACTATATATCCAATGCCGAGATGACAATACGATTGGATCCCAGATGCAGCAAAGCATTGAAAATCATACACGTTGATGATATAAACTTGTATATTCATGGAAATGCTGTCTTTCCTATGATAACTTTTCTACAACTCTCCTTTTGTGCGATGTAATCGCGAGGGTTTAGCTAGTTCTTCATTGTATAGTGCCCAAAGACACTTCCAAGTGTCACCTATTTTTCTAAAAAATTGTTATATATTTTTTCTGGTGAAATCGGAAAAACGGTGTTATTATGAGCAGAGCTGAACGCAGGAACTGAACGACTCGTCTTGTTCCGTGCGGTTTGTGTTCCAGGCTCGTATGTCGTGCGACAACTTGCTGTTTTTCGAGCACACACGAGCTCGTGGCAGGCATGTAAAGCCAATGTATGTGGGTATTCAGATCGAAATACTCCTGAAAATGACGGTTTAAGTTTACTCTGGAACATTATTTTGAATGTGTGTGTTTATTCTGCACATTCAAGCATTTGGTTTCAATGTAGTAAACAGAAGAATATACCTGAAATCAAATATTTTGGTTCTTCCTTCCAATGTGTAAAGACTACTTACTATATGTATGCTCTTGGGCGTAAGCATTATAATTGTTGTGACCAAAATGAACCAGAAAACTTAGGTACAGGCAAAGTTCCAGAATCCAAGTAGGATAGTCCGTGTCGTTTCCAAAATGTCCAAAGTCCAGGAGATATAACAGAAACAGCGACGGTCGTAGCGAAGTCCAGAAGATGTGCCGGGAATGTGCGTAGTGTAGCCGTCTTCGAAATCACCAACCAATAGCCGATACTCGCAACTCGCCGGGAAGACTCGAACTGCCGGCCTCTCCTGACGGGGGGTGATTTATACCCCCTCGGGGCTGAGGGATTGCCGGCCAACCCGCCCGTAAGGGCGGGTGCGAATTCAGCTGTGCTGACCGGGAGCGTGACGGCTCGTGCGCCTTAGAGTCCCTAGATACATTATCTAGGGACTCTATGCGCCTCTAAGCCGCGCGCGCTCTCCCGGGCGGCAAAGGTACCATGTGGGCGCCTCTCCGCCTCGCTGCCCCGTTCCTGTGGCGGCCCTTTTAAAGGTGCGCGGGCGACCACCACAATAATAATTCCAAAAATTATAAACGCAGTAATGCGGGCAAAAATGATGACGGAACAAGGCGGATCGCATGTGCGTCGATGCAACACCCCCTGGATATAGAAAGCCTCCACACTGATTTGT
>JAHLJT010009436.1:58333097-58379645 GCA_031308135.1 Acheta domesticus
GAGTAGTATTTGCCTCCCCCATCTTCCTTGTATTAGTAGTTCAGAATCTTACATGAACAAAAAATTCAAAAACCCTTTTTTGTTTTCAGCATTGCTCATCTTCATTGTAGTTCAAATTAATATTTTGGTTAATTAAATGATCTGTGTTAATAATTGGCTTTACATGAACTTCATTTACTAACAATTAAGTCAATTTTTCTAATTTTGTCTGAGATTAGTCAAAATCTAGGAGGTAATACAATAGTGCCACAGCAGGTTGAAGAAATTCATTTCATAATTCTTCATTCTAAGATGATTATCTCAGTGTGATTCTACAACTTGGCACATCTATAATTTGATTCTGTGTATGTGTTCATGTGTGTCTCAAATATGTAATGCTGCTGTGAGAGATTGAATTTACCTCATGTTACTTGCTTGCCCTTCAGTGAGAAGGGAAAGATAACCTACCTTATGACCTCACGCACTTTGCATGTTGTGCAAAAGCCACCTTCTCTCCATCAGTGCATGCAATGTTTTGCTGTTGATGAAGAGAATTCCAGTGTTGCTCTGCCTGGTTGGAGGGCTGTGTCATCCACACCTTTCAAGAATGATTGTCTGCATGTAGCATGGCATTTACTTAGAAAATTGTTATTTTGTTATTTGTGTGTGTCAAAACATTATTTGTGTTAAATACACTAACATTAAAAATAACCTAATTAGAATAATAATAGTTACAATACAAACTTTCTTGACAGTTGCTGCCAGGTAAAGTATGTCGGGCATTTCCATTTCAGCATTTTCCAAAGATACATAGTGTGCAAATATCTATTTCTTTATCTCCTATCCCTGTTTCTAATCAGTAGTCAAACTCATATCAAAATCTCAAACTAAAACTAATTACTGTTCCTCATATTTAGGGAATAGTTAAAGTAAAATACACTGTTCTCAATGGTACCTTTTTCAATAAGAAATCTTGTGACTTTTTTTGCTAGGTCAAGTTTTGTAAATAGTTCAATTTTAAGTAATGAAGAGAGAATATTATTAGATACATTTCAAGTGGCTGTGTTTATTGTTGCTCTTGTAGTGGCTTCTTGGCATATTTTATCATAAAATTCTGATCTGAGTAGTAAGTACAATTTCAGTTCAGCTTCACTTCTCTGTTGTAGAATCTTTTCAAAAAGAGGATAGTGATCTTTGTAGTAATAGTAGCTTTTTGTGGTATCGACTTCATTTCAATATCTGTTTAGACAATGCTATTTCATTGCATAGACTTGTTCCAAAGCATTGTAAAACTAAGCTTCAAAGGTTTCCAGCAGTTCCTGTTTTAATCTCGTTCTGTTCTTGATGAAACAAATTTTAATGTTTCTGGTAACATTGTGTAAATCGTATCAAAAACATAATGAGGAGCATCTGTGTCAGCATTTCAGTTTTTTAAAATGAATGGAAGCCTCTAAGATTACGTTGAAAAGTTGGATCAGCATGCCAAGGTATCACAAACCATAATTTTAAATGATTGATTGAAAATTCTTCCCTTCCCTCCTTTCTTTTCTTTTCTCCAAGCTTTATATCAAATGTACTTACTTTTATATAGTATTAAACATATCTAACAATTGAGAGTAAGGCTGACAAAAATTAAGTTAATAATGTATCCTCAGGAATTTGAGACTTACTAAATAGTGAAAAATTGAGTATTAAATTTACTAATCAAAATGGAAAATGAATGTTGTTTTTATTATAATCCTTATTTTATTAATTATTACTTCCATTTTGCATAAAAGTTTACACGCATCTTCAGCTCATCTCATACTGAAATATATAACATAAAATAGCATTAAAACACACATACCTGGAGATAAAAACAAATGTAGTGTAGTAAGTGCAAAGTTCAAGTTTGGGAGAGACTTTCCAAAGATTAAAATCCATTATCACTAAGAGACTTTCTTAAAATTCATAACAGACAGCACCAATTCAAATAAATCCATGGAAGATAAACTTCAGACAAAAAAAACCCAAAGCACTGTCATAAATAAGAAACAGAGCAGTAAAGTTCCGAACACTCCTTGTGAGTCTCCAAAGAGACTGCAGGATCGACTACATAGTGACACATAACAGATGGTTCAGGATGACTATGCCAGAGCAAAGGTAGAAGTGAAGGGAGTGTATTAGTCTGGGGTTTAATTCATTTAGTGAAGTATTACATTATGATTATGAATGTTTATATATTCATACATTGCAGATCCTTGAAGTTTGACAATAATTTATTGGTGAATGTCTTAAACTTATATTGGCAAAAACATATTATAATAATGCATGTGAATTAATTTTATTGCAATGGGTTTTTCAAATTTAAAATGTTCAGTGGAAATACGCTTTTTGCACCCTAATATTTTAAAGGAATATAAATTATTGAATGCTTTTCACTAGAAAAAATTAATAGTTATATTTTTGTGTAAAATAGTGCAGCATCTTATTTTACTCTTAAATGTTTAAAACTAAGTTCACTTAAATTCATAATTGATTTTTTCATTTGATAGATTTAATAAAAAATTTGGCAGTTACATGATATTAATTAGTGAAAAGACATAAAATATATGCATTTATTTTACTGGATATCCATTTAATACAAAAATTACTGTATAAGTATGTAGTATGCAAATTGCTCAAAGTATATATGAATGAAAATAACAAAATATGAAGAAAAGAAATAGTAGTAGGCAAATAATCCAGATTCGTGATCATATACCACATTATAATGAAGTTTTCTTAAGCCCACCATAATCAGTTTTTACAGCATTGTACAAAGAAAGTCTGACTTTTTCTAGTAGTTTTTTGTGGAACCAGAAGTTCAACGTTAAGTAAAGTTTTTTAATTTTTTTAAAAAAATTTTTATATTTTGTTTAAAAATTTTTATTTTATTTTATTTTAAAAAATTGCAGTTGCATAAGATTGTATCTGATGATATCAAGAAAATGAGGTCGCTTCTGTCACTATGATATGAGTTTTCAATAATTGATAAAGATCAGAGTAATTGTGACAAACTCAATGAATGTGTTATTCCGATGATAATAATATATAATTCTGAGTTAAATGATGTTTTACCTCCAGTACCTCAGTTTGAGAATCTGTAAATAAAATTTGTTGTCAAAAAATCGACACTCCATTGGTGTTGTGATAAGTGATTTTGAATAGCTTCCATTTCTTCCTTAAAGTTGTGAATGGTAATAGTTAAAATAATTGGAAATGATTTAATAAAAGTTATGAAGGGAGTTTCGATATGCAGACCTTTGTGCTTGCATGTAGTGTGTTTCATATTGAAGTAGTATTCATTGTATTGCCTGTTCAATCACTTGAGCAATTTTTTTCACACTCATTGATGCCAAAACAAATTGTGGAAGTCGGTGCTTAACACTTGTTATTCACATTTTGACATCACAAACATTGGCTAACCTATGATTGAGCCATTTTGTTCTGAATTATTCTTGTTATTTCACCAACTAAAGAATTTTCATAAGAGAACAATGTATTTATATAGATAGATGCAAGACACAGACCACCAAAACTTTATTTTTAAGAATATTATTTTCATGCATAATTCTGTGATTTAAATTCAGTCTATTGCAAGTTTAATTAAGGTGTGATGAAAGTTAATAACATGACCTCATTGAAATTAAATATTTTTGGCCTATTCAGTTTACATCTGTGTGATGACTTAATCCACTGTCGTACATATTTTCATCTGCTGTTTGATATGATTTGTGGTCTTAACCTTCGTTTGCACGATTTTTTTCTTTTAAGGTCAAACTTTTTTGGTGATAATTTGGAATGTGCAGATATTGGGAAAAATAGTTTAAAAATTCTAATTTACATCTGTGACATAAAATTGAAAATTTTTGCTTCTTTGCATATATGCAAAGATGCGCGTTAAGTTATACATTTTGCCTTTGAATGCAGCAATACTGTGGAATAGTGAATATGACACGTATAACACCAAAGTGCTTGCAGAAAAGTTTATAATAATTACCCATAATAATTTTTATTCATTATCATATATTTTATCAATTCAATCATTTATTGTATATATAAAAAGATATTCTTCGATATCCTCCTTTGACTGACAATATACTCCTTATTTATTCTGTTAAAAATGTAATCATGAAAATTAGTAAAAATCAAATAAATTCGAACACAATACGTAATCTCTATAAACACCCTTGAGGTCGCGCATGATATATAATACAACTTGTCGAGCTTTATACTCGGCACAAAAGCTTTGTACTCCGTATAACATTTACTTACAATCTGGCAAAAACGTACATTGTCGGCAACTAGGAAGCGGCCAAGCTTCCAGATTTCAGTGAAAGAGATAAGACAAGAATAGCCCGGTCTCATGAAAGATATCTTCTCGAAAGGTTGGCCAAGAGCAACAATCTCATTGAGTGTTCTCAGTACACCGTGACCCGACCACTGGAAGCTCAATGCAAACTTACGCGCACTTTTGCAGATATGCAAAGTCCAAAAATCCGTCTTTAAAATTACAACTATAAACAGAAACTAGATTCCAATAATTCAGTTCTTACAAAAATCTTCACTTTTAAACCACAAAATATCCCCATTCAATTAAAGTAATTAACAACCACGAAAAAAATCGGTCAAGTAGGGCGACCAGCACTCCCGGAGAGAACAATTACTCACCAGAAAAAAAATTTCAAAAAGACTACTCCATGTGCAAATTGTCGAGTACCCAATGACCCTAATGGTACATAAACCCTTTCCGAATATGTCATAATGCACACAAAAGCTTATAATACAGAAATATAACCAGAAATCACTTCCAAAAGTGGCTTTGCATATCTGCAAAGCTGTGCAAAGAAGGGTTTAAAATATTCATTTTTGTGGCAATATTGTAACAGTATAAATTACTCATGGAAACTAGCCTGTCGTCCAACTTCATGAACCTGCGACTTTTTTGTCACTTTGAATGAACAGATGGCTGGCGGAATAATACATTCTTGCAGAGCAATGCAGTCTTGGCAGTGCTCAGCTGGATTAGAACCTGTCAGAAAACATCCACTGGCTGTAACAAAACTTTTCTCATGATACGGCAAAATGTCATTACCAACAAGAACTAAATTTTACAGGAGAGCTAGGAAACTACATAAGCTTTGAGATTCAAGATAGACTGAATTACTAAACTTACTTTACGTAGTTAGTTTCATACCTTATTACAATGAATAGAGTTTGATATTTTTTAATTGTTTTTATATAATGTGGCGTACAACATTTGGTCTGAATATTACAAATTATTGGTATAAACTTTTTTTTAATAAAATTAAAAGGCAAATATTATTTTTGGAATATTACGTTTTGTAAGGTTACATTCCAGAGGCATTGAAACTTTTTCATTTTCTTAACCCAGCATAAACAAACTAACTATTTAGGAAAATTATCTATGAATTTGTGGTTTTACGAGTTCACTCATCTTTGTTTGCAAACTCAGCTGCTTAGGTGGATTGTGATAAATCATCACATCAATATACCACAGTTACCCGAGTATTGATGATCCCCTTGCATTTGAAGAGGCCTCCTGAGTTGTTTTTTAAATTAATTAATTAATTAAAATTAATAAATTATAATAATATTATATTAATAATATAATATTATATTAATAAAATTAATTAATTAATTAATTTTTACTATTTAGACAAGATAAGATTCTTTTGCCTGAGCTATCTCCGTATTCTTATTCCTCAAAATCATAATTTGTGTCATTTCCATCTTTATCTTTACATGCATCATTGTTTCTTCTTTTTTTTGGTTCTTCTCCCAATCTAGGTCATCCTCTTAGCTTTTTAGCCGCCACGTATCCGGAAAGTTTTGGGTTTTGAAATTGCGTTCTTAGTCATTCATCAGACTCCATCTGTACTGAGATTTTTCTAACTTTGCCCCCTCAAGGCCCGTCTTCCCGATGGAATAAGTCACGGTATTCGCGACGTTCTCAGTCGAGCCGCCAGATATTGCGACCGTATCAAGCAGTGCTTGCGATCATGCAACTTCTAGCGGCACGAGGAAGAAAGACTCGAATGCCCTGTGATATTCCATCGTGGCCGTAGGGGTTTTGAGGGGCAGAGTTAGAAAAAACGCACTATAAGAACATTCTCTTCTCTAATACCAGATTTTCTCCCTGAGGTGCTCGGTTTCTGTAACAACCAAAAGCTGGTGGAATTTTTGGTAACTTTTTTTAAATCATTATTTCTCTGTG
Organism: Acheta domesticus; assembly: GCA_031308135.1. Lineage (NCBI taxonomy): Eukaryota > Metazoa > Arthropoda > Insecta > Orthoptera > Gryllidae > Acheta > Acheta domesticus. The sequence continues at coordinate 58,339,336 of JAHLJT010009436.1, forward strand.
GTTTGATGTAAAAATGCATATTTCTATCGATGTATTTTTTTTTCTTCTCTCCCTTCTTTTCTGGAAAACCCCAGAATCTAAACTATAATTAATGAATGTCTCTTAAAGAGGGATGGACTGAATGAAGTACTCAATGGTAATGAGTAGATATCGGATGTTTAGGAAATGCCTATTTTTTCTAGCGAACTTATTTAAAGGCTGATAATGTATGTGCACGAATCATGAAAAATGATGACATATTTACAAAGTTTTATAATGCTTATTTTTGCTTATTTTCACTTAAATGCCTTTTCTTTAGAATTATTGCACGTTTTTTCCTTTTATATATTTTTATATACAATGCTAAGATATAAAAAATCGACCATGGTCCAACCTGACCATTCATTACGAAACCTTCAATTCACGTATTGTATTTTGAAATACGAGAGAATTCTTGAAAGTATACCAACATATTTTTTTCGATTTCCCTATTTCATAATACTAGCCATGTTCTGAGAAAATGGTGGATTGACAATACACCGAGGCCACATTTTGAGCGGATATAAATGTAAATTTCCAGAAGGTTTCAGTGTTGCTAATTTTTGACTTCTAAAATATATGCCAGACACATCAGTAGACTTTCAGAAATTCTTCGCTGTATTCAAACTGATTTAGTCTCCCAATCGTTGCAGATTTGAAATTGCGATCCTTGAAAAGTTACTGGTAATATATTGCAATGGAAACTATTAAGAATAAAATGAAGAGTTGTAAATATGTATGGAGTTTTACTAATAATTTTATTGCGAATGTAATTTATGACAGTGCCTAAACATCCGATGTCTAGTAATGACATTAGTGACAAATGGAAGTTGTTCTTCAGTACATTACATCATCATTTGAATATTGCATGTTCATTATTGTATTGATGTAGTGAAGTAACCCAAAATAAAGCTTCCTAATGAAATTCCGGTTCTCAGAAACAAAATGAAAAAACATGTATGACCTGTTCAGCAGTGGCGTAGCGTGACGCGCGTTTGGGGGTGCTCAACAATAACGCGAACTGAAGACATCATGATTCTTTATGTTCTCTAGAATCTATGTTATTGAAACAAATGTTACACTACTTCAACAGATTTATCTCAGGAGAATTCTTGAAAGCAAATTATGAAATAGCTCAGCTTTAGTTCTCATGCGCGATTGACAATGAGATCACTTATAAATTGATATATTTCGAACAAAAATAAAATGTAATATTTAAGTAAGAATTATACTTCTTAAATATTAATTGAGACTTAATAGGCAAGCACCATATCTACTGTTTGTGCCCATGACCAAGAACAGAATCAGAGTGAGAAAGAAAAATATTCTCTGACAACCGCAAGTGTGCTGCGCTCTCTTGCACAAACGAGCAACTTGCTCATAAGCCTTCTCTCATGGTGGTCATATGCTAGCTTTTCGGGACTCGAGAATCCATGGGCAGGGGTGAAGAGGGAGAGGAGAACTTCGCAGTGTGCCTATGCATCATTGCTCGTCGCAATCTCGCAGCAGACGTTAGAAACATTTTAGCGTCCAAGCAATCAGAGGCCAGCTTGTGTGAACATGCGGAATTCAATCATAGGAAATCACTTCAAAATTAATACAACAACGTGTTTCGCTCAATGTGTTTTCACATACTTGGAAGATAATCAACACTATATTTTGTCTTCTTTGATGAAAATTTTACGTGGGGATGCTCAGCACCTTAACGTCCCCTGACGCTACTGCCACTGCTGTTCAGAGATACAAAGAAACTAATCTTACTGTGTTAAAAGTTATTTGTTGATAAATGAATTGAAATTAAACCTTGATAAACTCTTTTAATCAATTTCAAGTTTCATTACAGTTACTTACACCAAACATTCAAGGGGAAGTATTCAATGGATCTTTGAATCACAAGTTTTGAGGAATATTCATAGATCAAAACCTAACTTCTAACGAACAGGTCAACACACTTTGCAGTAAAATAAATGCAAATATATTTATCTTGAGCTACTTTTCCAGATACCTGGAAACAGAAGCACTTCTTTAATCTATTATTGCATATTCTTCTCACAATTTCAATATGATATTGAAATACGGGGAGGTATAACACATATACAAGGATAGATTACACATATACAAAGATAGATTGATGGTCCTACATACAGGACTATTATGTACATTATAATTATACGTTAGGATTATTGGTTCAAATGTGTTAATTGAAAGGTCGGTTTTTAAAATGTTAATTTATGCGCGCGCGCACACACACACACCACACACACACTCTCACACACACACACACACACACACACTCACTCACACACACACACACTCTCACACACACTCTCAACTCACACACACACACACTCTCACTCACACACTCTCACACACACACACACTCACACTCACACTCTCACACACACACACACACTCTCACACTCTCACACACACCACTCACACACAATGGAAATGTTAAATAATTCACATGAATGTGGTACATTTTAGAATTTTTAGAAACTATCATTTGTTGTTGTTTTTAATACTTTTCTCGTTTCTATTATTTCAATTGATTGAATCTTTGTTATAGGTCAAAGATATAATTGTTTTCCAATTCATTCATTTAATCATTTTCATTATGAGACAGACCCCCTATGAATGGAGTTTCCAGTAACTTTCATGTAATTCTATCTTACTGATAAAATGTTTGACATGTAATCAAAAGATGAAAAATTAAATATAAACTTTTGTTCCAAAAATGACTTTATGAACAATAATACTATTTCACTTTCAAAGTCAAATTTTTAATTATGGATTCTGTGAGTGTGTTGCATCGCAGTGAAGCCTGTGTGTGGTGGCGGGTTAAATTGCCTAACTTTCATTTATTTAGACCTTTATTTTCAATTGTATAAAATTAGTAATAAAATAGTTGTTGACAAATAATTTTCAAAATCTGGTAGAAAAAATATTGTATGTTCAAATATAAAAACTTGTACTATGTTAATTTTGTTTATGACTGACTATGTTAATTTTGTTTAATAAAAATACATAATTCAGCCCTATCAAAATTTCAATACTGCCCTATTAAAATTTGTAAATGCTGATGACCTTTTAAGTACATGTATGTGTGTGCAAAAGTAGTAATGGTATTAAACATTTTTCTGTTGTTATTTTCTTTAAACTTTATTTATGATGTACTCTTTTACTTCTGTCAATTTCTGTAATGTGATAACCTGCCTTGATATCCACTCCCAGCTGTTCTAAATTTTAGAAAGTAAATTGGTACAATTATATATCTTTGCATGATAAAGTTTAATGCAAACAAAAATATACCTACAGGTGATAAAGAAAAGAAATTGTGTGAATGGTGTTTTAGCACTGGTGTGGGGCGTGGCCCACCTGTCTCTCCGGCTGGAAGCAACCGTCAACCATTCCCACGAAATGTACCGAGCCGCTCAACGTTCCACAGTGGCCAGAATAGGCGCAATCACACTACATACGGACCAGCAACACCTCTGCCTCAAGATACTTCTGCTATTAGTCACTCTGGAAGAACCTCATCCTTTTTCTCCAAACTTTCATCCAGATTCTCCAAGCGGTAAGTACACACCTTCAACCCACAATGTAACAATTGCCCTGCATTGATTGCTTGCATTCCCCTTGTTTACATTGTTATTCAGCAGTTTTTAATGTCATTGTTTGGCATTTCCTGCTGTTAAGTAACTGGTCACTTATTCCACCATTGCTTTCCAGTTTATTTTATATTAATATGTTGTCAGAATGGCTTTTTCCAGTATAATTGAAGAATTCTACTGATTAAAGTCTCTTTAAGTATTCTGTATGCACTATATACAGATCTGAAGACAGTGTGAATTGCACATCTGTGCTGTTAGAAAAATGTTTGCGCATTTTCTATTGTTTTAGTGTTCCTAATTACTATCTAATCCATTTCTGTTCCCTTTTCTTTTCTTGCTGTCCTCTCCCCACCATTGTATTGGGACAGTCCCGAAAGCAAAATTTTATAATGCTTATTATTTTTATTCATGAAAGTAACATATACACAATTTCTTAAAGTAATGCAACTGCTGATTTAGCACTCGATCAAAGTTTTCTTCATAATTAAGTCTGAAAGAGGCATTTTATAAGGGGGAGACACACAGACCTTCATGTAACATTCTCAAGATTGATTTGGCCAGTTACATACTGGGCACGGTCCAGTAAGCAGGGGAATTGAGGAAAGGGCTCTCTCCCAACACACTGCATGACAGCATTCACAAGACTGAGGCTTGTAGCCGAAGAGTTTTAAGATATGCATTTGTAAATGTTCTCAAAAGTGTTACTTTGCCATTGTCGTAGTATTAAAATCATAATTTTAATGTTACAGTTTACTCCAAACTTTTAATTCAACTAGTGCCATTGTTTCAGGAATGTTAATCTGTACTAGAAAGTTAAAAATCTACATTATTATGTTTCTTTAATTTTATGAAGGGGGCCAGCAAAATTTAGTCTCTTAAGCAAAGAGTTGCCTGGGTCACATAAAGGCCTTTCCGATTTCCTGAAGGATGACAGAAATGATGTTTTGAAGTTCAAAATAATGTTCAGCACATCAAAACTTAAATTTTGTGACAATATAGCATACACTTATTGAGTAAGTAATAATTTGGTTTTGAGTTTCCATCATCGCTCATACGCATTGTAAATTTCAGATTTTTGAAGCTTCTATATCAGTACATCAATTACTTTCATTAACAAGTAAAAATTTATAATCTTCAGAGCTGTAAATTTCAGTAATTCTGATTTATATAAGAAAATTAAAAAAATAATGATTGTGCTAGAGTTTGAATTCGTAGATTTGGTAGAAGATATCAATGATGCTTTTACTAAGTATTGAAGTTTGGCATCTTTACTTGTGATTTACGTGCCGTGAACCTGAAAACATTGAAAAATTGTTTAGTAAAAAAAAATACCTTGCATGTATTTCATGATTAAGAATGGTCCAGGACAGAACTAGTGAATGTGAACCTTATCTTTTCCTTCTACAAACTAGAGTCTTGATAGCAGAGTAAACATTTTAGTGGTGAAAAATTGTTTCCAAATTAAGTACACACCTACGAAAGTATCAAATAATGTAATAATGTCCTTTATATTTGAAGTATTTTACATCTGTCTTAAATTGACTGTAAGATGTGTAAAACGTCAAGTGGGGACTATTTTTAATAGATTTAGTCAAATGACAATTAGAAAAATTTAGAACACATGTAAATAGATACCTAATTTGAGAACTGGGTTTCTTTAAAAATATCCACCTCCTTGCTCACAAAATTTATTTTACAAAGTTAGTGCAACGTTACTTACATATTGAATGCATTTGAAAAGTGTGTATTAATATTAAACTTCTGTGGCTCAAGATGGCAGCTTGTAAGGAAGGTTTATCAATTTCACTTCCCAGTTGTAAGCATGCTTAAAATATTTGTAATATTTTGACCTTAAAAAACTACGTTGACAGTGAGGTTCACAGGTTCACTTCACATATTTCTATTGGAATCAGATGTATTAATAACAAGTTTATTATTAATTGTTATTATTACTTTTATCTTCATAACTAATAATACAGGATTTTATTAGACATGAGCATGAAAGATGTTTTCCTCAGTGCTGTAATAAGTCTTAGTAAGTCATCTGGGCCAGAATTGATCCACCTACTGTTGTTTATTTTGTCTCTGGGACTGTTTGCTGACCCCCTGATTTGTTATTATTTGCAATCCTTTTTATTTATTTCTGAGAATTTTCTATTTTGTAAATAATCTGGAGAAAAGAATTATTTTTTAATTCTTGTTTTAAAAGCACAGAAAGCATGAAAACACTCTGTAGGCAGAATTTAATATGATGTTTATCATGTTCAAATTATTTTGAATGGCATTTGTCGAAATATTGTATTAAGAAAAATGTATGAAATAAAATAGTACATCTGTACGTTTTGTAAGCAGTAAATGCAAAAAAAATTTACAAATTTAATTTTCTCAACAATGACATTTCAAAAGCATTTAAAAAAGAAATCTTCCCTAAGCACCATTTAAATTATATCAAAAGAGAAAATTGTAAGCACTTTTTTTTGTTGAATAGACTAACAGTCAATATCTATGCACATTGCTGTTGATGTCTTGTTTCTTCTTTTGTTGATGTTATATATTCTCTACATATTTTTCAAATAGAACATGTGTAAAACAGTTTTGAAAAAGACTGGTATGTTGATATAGATTAGGTACAAAAGAGACTGGCAAAATATTTTATGAATTATCCCTGTAAAGGTTTTTAATACTCCTCTTCATTAACTTCTTATAACTTGTAAAATCATATTTTAATATGTTGAAGCAATATTAATATAACACTTCATAAAAAGAATAAAACAAAATTTTTGGGGGCAGAAATAAATGTACATTTTATATATTTCAAATTTCTGCTTATGTTGCTTCTTACATTTTCTTTTATGTATGCGTTTTAAATTTTTGTAATATTTTAGAGGTTTTTGCAGAATATTTTTGCATGAAGATTTTAACGAAGTAAAACTTATAAAATAGACTGTCAGTCTCATTCAGTGCATAATAAAATGTTTGGTCAAAAGAAACCAATAAAGAGATTTTTAAAATTGAATTTCAGTATTATCTTCTTCAAAAAATCTGTGGAAGTTTGAAGGAGAATCTATGATGGTGAGAATTTCTCTTCGGTACCAAATTTTTATTTTTGGCCGAATATGTTGAAGATGTAGTATTTATGAAAAAAGAACTGCAGGACTATTAAAAAAGCCAATATTATAACCACAAATTTTTATATTTTAAATTATAAATATCCATACAAGTTATATCAATTTAAAATGTTGCTGTCCATGTACAAAACTTTTCATTTTTAAAATGTGTCGACTGCTAAGAATTTTAGTTTAAAAAATAACTTACATATTATTCATTAATTTCTACTTCTAGTGACAAGTGGTTAAATTGGTACAAATTAGCTCCTGAGTTCTGAGAATCGTTAGTGATAACTAAGGAGTTCTGTTGCAACTGAACTGAAAATACTCCTGTAAAAATATTTATCCTTGTGACTTCAGTTCTCTTGTCTCATCTTAGACACATATCTGAAAGTTGTATAGCAAGATGATTATATTCTTGTGGGACGTTTTGTATTAATGGACCGTTGATTGTTTAAATTGTGACCAGATAGATAGTCAGTGGTGTATACTGCAGAGCAAATTGTAGTTTGCGTAATGGAAGGTTTTGATACTCAAGTCTTCAGATTATTGGTGCTTGATGAGACAGGTAGATATTGTTTAAGAAAAATAAGATTGTACAGTCCTTTTTTTCTACTGTGATAAACATTATGCATTGCTTTTCCTGTTCCTGTTGATGGTTCAGGGAATTTTAAACCAAAGTATGTTTGTCACTTAATAAAGTTACATGTGCATAACATATTGTGTATTTATTATAAAACTGTTTGAAAAGGCCTTCCCTTCCAGTTTTGTTCCAATAACTCACTGTCTGTAATGACAAAATGGGTTAGTTTTTTCTTCAGTTATATTGTTATTATTCATTTAATTCTATGGAATTTATACCATGATTGGCATCTGTAGAGCAGTGATTCCTAACCCACCTCCACCTTCACTCCACAGGCAAGTTTTAATTGATTTCAAATGCTACTTACTAATGATAAGTAGCGTAGTGTAGTATAAATTAGTTAATCTTGTATCTTTGGTGCTCATATTTTGAAGAAAAAATGCTGAGTATTCACTTTTATTTCATTTCTTTTTAAATTTTGTCACAGCACAAAAGATTGTTCTACATACTCCTAGTGACTGAATGGTGAACCATCTGTCGACCACTTCTACTATTCTGTGGAGGAAGTGGTGTGGGAACCAGTGCTAACAAGATTGAAATGTCTGAAGTAATGTGCTTAAAGCATATCTGTGATTTATGGAAAAGCAATGTTGATACTTTCTGTGCTTTGGTAATAAATGTCATCATATTACATAAATTTTAATTTTGAAGATTCTAATTTAATTTTATAATCTCAACATAATGGTCTTTTTAAAGAGTTCTAAACAATTTGATATGGTGGATTTTTTTCCTTAAAACTACCAAGTTGTATACATATTTTTCTCAAACCGAAGAAAGTTTTAGGTTCAATACTTACACTTTTAAACATTTGATGAAGTTTACTAACTCGCGGTTCCATTACTTCCAATGTGTTTTAATAATGTTCTTGTGATTTTTTTTTTCTCTCTCTCTCTTTGTCCTTTTGCACTTGTATGTTTTATTGTATTTAATAACAGGTCTTATCTTTTTGTGTTGTCTTCGTTCTGCAACTGACATTGATGTGACCCATGCAGTGTTGTTAAGGGCAAAGTTTCCTTAAAACCACTTTAATAAGTAATTAAAATTGTCAGTAAAATCACTAACTTGTGAATGAAACGTAGTGCACCATGTATTAAATATTCAAGCTATTTTTATTACCTGAATGCTGCTGTCTTACTGAAATAGAATTGCAGAATAGTAGTAATATAATATTGAAAAATGTTACTTTCATGATTTGATTGAAGATATGAAGTTGCTCTAACATTAAAATTCTGTGGCAATTTGCCTTTACATTTATGAAACATATCTCTGTGGAAGCCATTCTGTAGTCTGATTAAATTTCTTGTACCTTTTAATGTTTTTTTCAACTGCTCCCAAGTAAGTTTTGGCTCTTCTTTTATGTAATTGCAGGCATGGCAGAAGATAATTGTTGATACGCATAGTTGTTAAGTGTCCCTAACAGTTTTGTTTTCCCTTTCTTTAAAATGCAGAAGAAGTTCACCTTTAATTTACCCTCCAATTACCTTCTCATAATGTTTCTTATTTTCTCTTTCTTTTCTGCATTTCTATGTTCAGTGTATGAGTCATGTTCAGCGTGTATGCAAGTGTGATTCTGATTGTATGTATTTAAATTTATTAAGCTTAACCCAGCCATTGTTTTTAGATTTGCCTTCTTTTTTTAAATTTCAGACCCATGGATTCGGTCCCTAAACATGTAGTTAGGTATGTTAGAACTTTTTTGTACATTGACCTTTAGAATATAAGGACCTTACTATGTAAGTTTTGAATCCAATATTTATTTTACTTCATGCATGCATGTTGCAACTTCATTGCATTCTTGTATAAAACTGCTTAGTGCTTTTATAGACAGAGTTCTTAAAGATTTTATGAAGTTTTCCTAATAATAGCTTTTAATGTATGTGAAATTGGATTCTTTAATGTGCCATGTGAATATTGCATGTGTACAAGTGTAATTGCTTGCATGAAGCGTTCCTTATGTTCAGGTTTTTTTGATCCCACTGCATTTGCAATCTGATACAAATTTTTGTAGTAATATACGTTTTATAATTCTGAGTGTATTGACAGTATATTACCCTTTTCAAATTATGTAGTTCATGTATGCAGTCGTGACAATTTGGTTCTTTGCTATAATTTTAGTCATAATCTATAGTATTAAATAAAATAAAGTATGTGGAATTACAATTTTGCAAATAAAATGGGTTTAATTTTTCATCCAATGTTATTAGTAACAAGTACGTTGTATTAAACATTGAATTTTGTGTGGAACATTAAAAAATAAATGAAAACTTTAGATCTTAATATTAGTAAGCGAAGATTAATACAAAACTTTGACAATAGGAAAGTTGACTACTTTTCAAGATTTTATTTTGTTCTAAAGTTTCCAGTAGGATTTAATGTTAGTCAATTTTTAGTGATAATTGTTCATTAATGGATAGAATTCCAAGCTGCATTGTACTTCAGATTGATAGTTGCCAGTTTTGTAGTGTGTGATCATTATTAACTTCAGTTCTGTACATTAACCACTGGTTTAGTTTTAATCCGTAACTTAGGGAATGTGGGCTTTTTTACTCTGCATATTTGTAATTTTTATGAGAAAAATATTTACTCTCAGTTTGGTGGAATTTATGATTTAGTTTGGATTTGCGTGCTCATTGTTGATTTTGCTGACTTGTTACATACAAATTTTCTATTTGGATTATCTTGAATCACTAACTGAATATTTATATATTTACAGCAGTACTGTGAATGACGATCAGGTGAAACCTCGTTCTTTGCGATTCACATGGAGCATGAAGACTACTTCATCACGTGATCCTAATGAAATAATGGCCGAGATCCGCAAGGTAGGAGTTGGGCAAATGACAACCTTCTCTGGAGCAACACTTGCATTCAGTGCTCCTGAATCATTTATTCAAATTAGTTGGGATGTAAAATTTGGATTGTACATATGAGATGCACAACTCCAGGCTCTTTCAATGTTGAATTTTAAATAACATCCTTTAATTAAATCGCTGAAAAACTTTTAATTTAATATTGCTTGTATTTGAAAAAAAATTGTAATGCATTTAAGATATATAATTCATGGTATAATTTGATCCAAATTGTTCATTTCCAGGTTCTAGATGCCAACAATTGTGACTATGAGCAGCGAGAAAGGTTCTTGCTGTTGTGTGTACATGGAGACCCCAACACAGACTCGCTAGTTCAGTGGGAAATAGAGGTGTGTAAATTACCCCGTCTGTCCCTAAATGGAGTACGATTTAAGCGCATATCCGGCACCTCCATTGGCTTCAAGAATATCGCCTCCAAGATAGCCAACGAGCTGAAACTGTGACTACCCGTGTTGGAGGGGGTTTGCATCGAAGAAGAGGGGAGCGGGCCCCCTCCAGCTCCACCAGCTGCAGCACCATCGCGGGGCTGACGGTGGACGCTGGGCCCCCGGCGGCCATGGAGACTTCGGCGGTGAACCCGCTTTGCGCGGGGCATTGTACTTTAAAAGGGTAGTCTTCAGTGACGGGGTGCTGTATTAGCAGGGTGCTCTTAGGATGAAACTTGTGAGGTTGCTGTCTCCTTGTGACCAATGATGACCTCTTGTTTCTCCGGCCGTTATGTTTGATTTGTCAGTGGAGACGGAATTCTCCGTTAAGCAGGCTTCGGACAAGATCGTCTCCAGTGCAGCCATTCACTGTACTAGTTTGCTCGCTCACTTGACCATTGCACTTCGGTAATAAACTTCTTAAAGGAGCTGTTGCCTGGGCATGTGTTTTGGATCAGGTTTTAAATTGCCTGTGGCTGCTGGCTCCCATGGCTCCCATAGTTCCCTCTTTCTATTCTGGAATGTTGAATTGACATTGAAAAGATAAAAAGATGTGGAAATGCTGCCGAGGGCTCTGTGAGTCATTTAGTGATGTAATAGTTTTTTAATAAATGGCAAATGTGTAAAGTTGGAAGGCAGTATGCCAGTGGATATTGGTTCATCTGAATTTTAGGAACAGGCTGTGATCTTTTGAAAGCAGCATTTGTGTTAGGTATTTCAATATCTGCTATTGCATAATGACTGTAAGGCATTAAAAATATTTTGCCATTCAAACCCACCCTATCCCCCTTTTCTTTCTGAAAAGGACTTGTATAAATTCCATTCTTGTATATATGATTTAAGCAGATATGCAATATAAAGAAATAGAAAATTTGCAATATACATAAGCATTATATATATATATAAATATATATAAATATATTTCAGTAGTGAGGTTCCTAAGGCAAGCATGTGATGGACTGTGCATTTCAGTGTGTTCAATAGTGCTGTTTTATTTGCAGAATACCATCCAGCAGAAAAGTGACTCTTTAAAACATGATCCAAAAAAATATTAAAATTTTTGGTAAGCATGCTTCAGGTGCTAACCACAAAAACTGTCAATGTATATGGCAACATTTGTTAATTTTCAACTATTCTTAATTTTTTCGCTCAAGAATGTAGACATCACACTAAACACCTATGCAAAGTACGTTTGACATTAACTCAGTCTATGCCACATTTTTTATCTTTTCTTGCTGTTATCTCGAAATATTGTGTATTATGTGTAGGGGTCATGCAACATCAGTGTGAACTGGTTTTGGTACTACTTAGTATCTCCTTTTGCTCAGTTTCCCCATGTATTATTTATAACTTTTTATAGTGTGTGCGTGTGTCTCTCCAAATTTGGAGGAACTTTATGTGGATTGGAGCCATACCAAGTTCACAATTGTGCCCTTCTCATGAAGATGTGTCATCATCCTAAGATCATATTTTTAAAAAGTGTGACATAGATTGAGAAATGGCTTGTAAAAAGGTGATTTCACCTAATACTTCCTCACAGGCTTAATGTTTTCAAGGAATCTGATTGTTATGTATTCTGGATACCCTGGATTATTTTCTTCTTTGAAGATAAAGTTTATACATGTTAAAAAGACCTAACTGCCAGTATTGATAAAATCAATTCTTGGTGTGTTGATAAGCAAAATTGTGTGCTTTTCAAGAAGTCGTAGGAGAATGCTTGAAGGGAGTGCAAGCTAGAGCAAGCTCTGTTGCTAGAAATGACTGCAGTGAGTTGTGGGTGGGCTCCTTAAATGTGATCCATGCCAACCACTGTCTACTCTGCCTGTCCCATCTCTGTGTGTGCTATATGTTATCAAGATGCTCACCATTGTATTGTACATAGTGAATGTAACCCATATCCACTGTTATTTAGAAACAGTGGTTATTTGTTGCTTGCTTTGTTAACTTTTCTTCCATCTTTTTTATCTTACTTGGTGAATAAATAAAGGAAAGAGTTAAATCCGTATTCTTCAGTTTTTGATGATGTAAATTGAAAATATCTGAGATGAACCAAAACAAACAAACCAAAAAAAGAAAATTGCAATTTTTGTGTGGAGGATTCTTCTTCTTTCCTTTTGCAAATAATGTTACAGTCTATTGCCATTTTAAATATGCTGGTTATTTTAAACTTTCAGGAACACTTCAGAATGTCAAATTTCTTTCCTTCTTTATCCATCCATTCCATTTCATCATCCTTCCTATCTTCATTGACTTTCTTTGTGTTGTGTGTTAATCTGCCTTCTTATTCCTTCACGTATTTTCATATTCTTTTAAAATTATTTTTGCACATCATTCACATTACATTGGAAAGATAGCATTGGTGTCTCCTATATAAAGTGATATTGAAGATTGAATAAAAAGTAATTTATGTCTACTGCAATGGTACAGTGACTATTAAAAAATGCACCTTTTTGTTTTCAGTCGTGCATAGCCTACAGAGCATTTGACCATGTCTCGTGGATTTTGTCTCTGTTTACAAAATTCCATATTGAGTACATGGTTCCAATTTAAAGTTGAAGGGAATACTGCACTTAACTGAATCTTCAGGGAATAAAAAGTAGTCAAGTATAAATTATATTTTTAGTGTTTCTACTTTTTTTTTTCTTTTTTTCAATTTTAAACCTTCCCTTGTAGCTTCTTTCATAATACTCTAATAGAGCTTTTTCCTTTCATCCTTTGTGGGATCTCTCATAACTCTCCTTCAAATGCTCAAAAACATTGGTGCAGTACTTCCCAGTGATCTCAATATAATAAAATGAAATTACAGAATTCAATAAGACCTTTTTTAATGTGAAAATACAACTTTAAAACGACCATGAATTGTAAATGCAAATATATATGATATATTATCATTTCTAGCATTGAAGAAAGGTATTACACTTTGTTACTCTAACTTGCACACGTAATATTAGATAAGCAGATTTTTAAGTATGAATTTCTGGTGATTAGACTTTTTTTCGGTGTATAAAAGTCACATTGTGCAAAGTCAGAGCAAGACTTATAACTAATGCTCTACTATTCGTACATTACAGAATACAAGTCGACTCGTAAATAAATAGATAATTGTGTATTTTATATGCTATGCACTGAGTTTGCTCGGCTGCAAGGTTCATGTCCTATGTCGTGAGTGGATTTTGCAGATTGACTGCTATAAGCCACTAGCTGCGTTAGAAATGTGACCTTGAACACAGAACCTTCCTATGCTTTGTTAGAATAGATTCCGGTGTACGTGTGTGGGTGTAGGCATGAGTGTTGGAACAAAGATGAAGATTGAAGTGAATTTGATAATGAGCTAATTCATTAATTTGGAGTTGCCAATTATGCAAAATATACACTGTAATAATATTAATATAGATAAAATTAAGTATGTTGAAACATGTACAAGTGTGAAAATGCAGAATTCTCAATATGTGAATTTATAACATTTATCAATTCTAGATCTAAAATGAGTATTTGACCTGTAAAGATGTAAGAAGTGTGATTCTCGTCATGGAGTATGTGCGGTATGTCAAGGCATATATCGGTAACATGAATGCTACAAAACTTCTAAAATAAAAAGGCTTGGGATATTGAGTATTTTGGTATGTTTTATTTTTCAAGCTCGTAGGGAAATTGAATCCATTTATTTGTCCTTGATAAAAAACCTTCATAAATGACCATGAAAATGGGTTTGCTATTTCTCCACTTAAATTTTTCAACCATTTGTCATGAATATCTAGCCATATTAGAGACACAGTTCCATTATCAAAAGTTTGGAGTTTGAGACTACAACAATTTTTCAATTCTTCATTGTTCTAATTATTTTGAATTAATCTTGAAAATAGTAAAGCTTGCAATTTTCAAATATTTTTTTTCTAAATGACTACGTATATATTAAATGAAGTTCAAAGTGGTATTACATTTACTAAGGGAAAAGGCATTTACTTGAAAGTTCAAGTTACAAGCAAATCTGCCAAATTTAACATTTTACAAGTTGGAAGAACTTATCAGCAACAAGGATTCTGAGTTATTTCAACTATTGCGGATACAGTAATTGGGATAGTTGAAATTATGTATTATTTATTTTATGATTGATTTGTGTGATAATTACGGCACGAGGAAAAGGTTAAAGATATAGTGAAACCCAACTTGTAGTGTGACACATCAGCAAAAAGAAGTATTTTGAAAGACTTGTGGTTTTCTTGGAAATGCCACAGGTTCTAAGAAATATCAGCAGTCCTGCATTTCTTTTTTGTCATAAACATGGAAAAGGAGGGAAAATAGTTCACAAATTCCTTAGAAACTCCAATGGGCTCCCCCAAAGGGGTTACTATGAATATAAACAAATATTTATATATACATTGAATAAACATATATACGGCGTATTACTATCATTATACTGCGATTTTTGTAGGAAGAGCTCTCAAGATAACTCAAATCCCATCTTCGCGATGGAATATGTCACGGCATTTCGTATCATTCATAGTCGTTCCGCTAGATTTCGCACGATCGCGACCGTATGAAGCAGTGCTTGTGATCATGCGACTTCTACCGGCAAGACCGAGAAAAGACGCGAAATGCCGTGACATATTCCATCGCGAAGATGGGATTTGAGTTATCTTGAGAGCTCTTCCTAGAAAAATCGCAGTATAAATACCTATTAACTTTGAAGAAGGAAATAAAAAGCAATGAAATTGAATATAAAAATGAAAAGTTCAAATATTTTATTGTGAAATATCGCCCATTGTAGTAATGCGTATACCGATTGAAATCTCATAAGCAGTGCGCCACTCGTTATTGTTCGAGTGATACTTTACTACTTTCCAGCTGGGGGTAGGATAGAGCAATGTTGCCTCTAGCTCGAGCTGCAGGCACGTGGTCGTACTCGCAGTAGCAAGAAACAAATCGCAATGCGGGGACACTACAGTAAGCGACACAGAGTTGCACAAACGATGCAGAACCAGAGTTACTCAGACAACACGTTATACTAGGTTGTCTTAGCTGGTGCCATGTGACAAGGTTCCAAGGAAGGGGCTGCACCATTAAATGTATTCACGTTTGTGTTGCGTTACGGAACAGCAACTTTTTAATATCAGGTTGACCTGCGAACCTTGAAAACCGAAAAAATGGGAATATGAAAAAAAACTTTGAACTGGAAAATCTAGGAATTTTATTTGAAAACCGGGATTTTTTGTTATTTTTAGATTTATCCGAACATTTAGCACAAATTCACATTGGGCATCGTATTCAGTAATGTGTTTGGTTCAACTCGGTATATGACGATGGCGAGTGAAAATCGAAATATGTATGAGAAGTGACACATGCATGCCTCAGGGTTGCGTTGTACTTGACTCACGCATCACACAACTTCAAACACTGCCGCGTGTGTAGGTTCAACCAGAGAGTATATATGGGTTCAACATTAGAGTATCCTGCGGATGTCAAAATTCCATTTCAATCGCCGACTACAAGATCAAAATGTCTTTTAGCACAAAAACTTAAAGCTATCAAGCGCTGCGTGGGCGTTAGAGGCTTATTGCGATTTGAAGGCTATTCCAGACGTGGTTCTATTTTGTCTAAAATCTTCAGGGCCAAATTTCAATTTATTACATTGTGAAAAGAAACATTATTTTAAACAATGTTAAAATCCTTTCTTAATATCCGCGCGCGGTTTCTTGACATTGTACATCTGGTTACGAACTGAGCATCGTCCAAAAGCCATAAAAATATTTTTTGGAAAAAATTACTTGTTCTGGATTAATTTTTTTTAACCAGAATTAAAGTTAAACAAAAATTCGATGGTCACTGGGGAAAACTTGATAAGTCAAAATTTTGTGGAAAATCGGGTAAATATATTTTATGGAAGATAATCATAATTTCGACTTATCAAGTTTATCCCTGTGACAATCAGATTATCTCCTTTGTTAACATTTCGCACTCGCGCGGCCATTCGGAGGAGGTGTAGGCTTACTCGCGCGCTGGCGTCTGTAGTTTATTTCTGAACATCGTTAATACACTATTTCTTATTTATCTACTTATAAATTGTAATTTAATACACTGAGAAAAGAAACATTATTGTGCCCTATGTTAAATATCTTATTACTATCCACGCGCATTTTCTTGAGCCCTCACTTCGCTAGATGTGAGAGTAGAGGGTTGATTATTTTGATGACAGAATTCTAATATCAAAACTGTAGCTCGTTTTTCGAAGCAAATTAGTTTCTTTTGTATGGGAGCGAACATTTCTGGCTATCGGATTTTGTTAACGATGTTCGTTTCCACCACTTATTCATAATTCAACTAATGCAAATACTACGAATAAAGACAATATAGGACACTTCGCGATATATCGAGATACATCCATCTGGTGGCAGAACCTGGTAATAACTCATACACCCTAACCTCAATACTCTGTTGGTGTTAGTTGTCTGCTTGATTTCTTTTCATTTTATTGTCTTTCTGGTCGTTTTCTGGAAAACATATTTTACAATACTGTTCTTTACATCATTCTACGTATGGCAGGAAACAATTCTGTAGTTTTTGGCTTTATTATAAAATACAGCAGAACTCGCGTTCGTTCTTCACATTTCCTCATGATAAAAATAGGTAACTAGTGGTGCTACAGAATGGCACAGACTTTCCCGTATTAGTTTTCTATTTCCTTGGGTCTTCGCTAGCTATTCGGAATTGCCACATACTCTTTCTTGCCAGCTACCATCTATCATCACCAAAAGTACATTTTTTTGTCATTTTCTTAATTTTTCGGTTTCTTATTGGTAGAATGGAAATATTAATTTTAGAATATTAAAGAAGATTTTCACAGAAAATGATTGAGTTTTCAAAATACTTTATTTGAAGTTATTTGAAGCACTTACACTCACAAATATAATAATCTTTACAAATTGCGGATAATGTGCATATTAAAGATGTGAGAGATCTTTCAAAAAATTTACATTTATATAATTTTTGAAAAAACAAAAAATAACTCAAAATAAACTTTATGCTATACTAAAGAGTGTAATTAGCACTATCCGTTACAAAAGTTTCAAGAAAAAAATTGCAGCCGTATATGAGAAAATGACGTTTGAGCATTTCTGAAAATGCGAAATTTTGAGCTACTTTTCACAGAAAACGGTTGGGTTTTCGAGAAACTTTACTTGACATTATTTAAAGCACTTGTACTCGTAAATATAATAATGTGAAAAAATCGCCGATAATGTAAATATTAACGACGTGAGAGACAAGTAAAAAATTTACATTTTTGTAATTTTTGAAAAAACCAACCGATAGACCAAAATGGCTTTGTCATTGATACGTCATTGATAGAGGTATAATACGTCATGATATGTCATTAATAGAGTACATCTACCACTATCCCTACCAAAAGTTTAAAGAAAAAATTTGGAGCCGTTTTTGAGAAAATCTTGTTTTTGTAATTTTTAAAAATTGCACATATTGCACGCAATATTGCACGAAAACTACCAACATTTTGAAAAACATTTACGTGACCTTTATTAAAGAACTCAATATGTAGAACAAATTTTATTTGAAGAAAAAGTCTCCACGCAACCGATGGAAACAAGTTCCCACTAGCGATCCTAGTCAGAACCTGGTAATGTAGCGCCAAATAAAAATGCCAATATGATTCTTACTGAAGAAACAAATATTTTTTATTCTACCTACCGAAATAAGACTAATTTTTACCTACTCTCGCTGTGATTTAATTATATTGAAGTGTGGAGAGGGTGCTGGCCAGGTGCGGTCTCGTGGCCGGCGTTGGGCGCTTGGGCGGAACAGGGCGGGCTGGGTGGAATGCGGCATGTTGTAGATGTCATGTGTCTGGCCTAACCTGTGGCTATGCCTTTGCTTCAATAGAAGTAGTGAGTAATGTTAACAACCACTTGCCTCGGAGGAAACGTACTCCACAATTTTAATAATAACGTCATAGTCCTCACAGACCATCCAATTAGCATACGGATGAATAAAAAAAATTGTTTCTGGATTAGGTTGGTGTGAAACAGTAGCTTGCGCATTAATTGTGGTTTGTTCCTAGAGCCTTCGATTGTGTCAAAATCTTGGTTGTATTTTCATATTCAGTGCGCAATGTCATTTATCTTCAAAATTAAAATATTTTTGCAAATTTTCAAACGAAATGAGTAAAATTTTTACTTGCGAAACCTCAATAGGCGTAATTTTTGTATAGAAGAAAAGTTTTTTGAAGACCGAATACCTGGCGAAATATTTTAAAATCGAATTAAAAAGTAAATATGAAATATAGGTAAATAAAAACAACAGCTCTGAATTGGTCATATCATATATGTAATTGTTATATTTTTATTAAAACTTTGCCAGATAGTATATTGTATGTAAGCATTTTACTTTTCAATAATTTCCCAATCAATAATATTTGCTCCTTGACACCTTCATGATTCACTGTTGTGAATTTACAAAATTCATCTGAAGTCAAGTGACCAAAAGTCGTGGAACCTGATGTGAACGTGTAAACGCGCACTGTCGACTTTCACGCAGTCACGACTTTCAAGTTGTGACTTTCAAGGGTCGTGGAATATGCTATGACATATGGCACGTGTGGAAACGGGCCTTTATGAGCCAACCGTCTGCCCGCGACCATAGAGTAAAGATGAATAGTCCTTAATCCAGGGGTCCCCCAACCCTAAGCCCGAGGGCACCGTGGCGTTCGCAAACCGTTTTAAATTTGCCCGCGGCTCATAAAGCTGTCGCTGCACTGTGCGATTGTACGGATTTTACGTTTCGGTTTCGACATGAGTAGTGGGGGTGGCGGTGTGAGTAATGGATGCCAGTTTGTACTTTGAGTTGTTAAACGTGCATTCAACGTATCTAGTTAATTTATTCTTAGTTACACGCTCATTTGGTGTCTTCTACTTCGTTGTTTTTAAATACTTTGTTATTTGAACCACAAAATGAGTGGCAACACTAGAGGCAGTTCATTGTGGCAGCCGACCGAGACACATCGTGCTCCGATCGCGTCCAGTGAAACGCAGTTTCTATCATATTGTCTTTCAGTCAGTGAATTAAGTGGTATTTACTTAGTGGCAATATTCTTGTTCCACGAGTTGTGAGTGCCTGTAATCAAGTGTATGGTCAGCCGGTGCAGCGGCTACCCTGCGCAAGGATGGAGCCCTCGGACATCGGGGCTCCCTTAACCTCAATCCCGCAACCTCAGGTATCTACTCAACCAAATATGAAAACCTACGCAAATGTTATGTCAACTGAAGTGTTTCCCACCAAGGACCAGGCCATAATCATTGACTCACAAGAAGGCCTCACCATTAAAGATTACGTAAACAGTTTATCCGATATTATTGACCCAAGTGAAATAAGGTTCATATCCAGAATAGCAAACAACAGAGTGTGCATCTTTCTAAGCTCCCAAACTATAGCTGATAACCTCACGAACAACCACAAAATCATAAAAATCAAAAACCATGAATTGAAATTGAGACCACTCTTAACAAAGGCCAAAGAATAATTATTTCAAACGTCTGTCCCATCATCCCACACTCAGTAATAGAGAATGTATTCACCACCAACAATATCAAACTGGCATCCAAAATTTCATTTGTTAAAGCTGGTATTCCTGGACAGGGTTTCTCTCACATTATGAGTTTCCGCAGACAAGTGTATGTTTCCCCTGAAGATATAGATCGACTAACTGAATCAACTACTGTGTATTATGATGGCGCAACATACAGGATATTTTTCACAACAGATGAAATGTCATGCTTTAATTGTCACCAAACAGGACACTTAGCTGGACAATGCCCTACACCTAATACTTCTAATCAACAAAAGACTACCAATCTAAGAAGTACTCCCATGGAATCTGAACACATTAGGGAGAAATCTTGTGACTTGCCAGATCCAACAACCAATGGAACAAACACTGAAGTAGCAGATATACAAAGTAACCATGATCTCACTACAAGAATGCCCACAACTGATTTTCCACCACCTCCTAAATCTCTACTCTCTACTAATGAAGCTAAAAACAATGAAGAAATTCCAACTAATGACAACATAGTCTCCCTTAATACCAATAAAAGATGCCTCCAGACTGACTCTTCCTCACCCCCCATGTCTGTAAGCAACACAACTGAAGCAAATAATAGTGAAAAACTCTCAAAACAACCAAAAAAGAAAAAAAAGAAGAAAGAGAAAAATATGGAAGAGCTTATAACCCTATCAAACACATCATTGAAGACTCTCAAAATAACTTCCCCCTTACTTACATACAATTTAAATCCTTTCTAGAGAACTCCTTCAGTGCTAATGATCCTATACTTGTAGCCAGTAACTACACACAAGACATATCATCCATCACCAAAATGATGCATAGTTTATATCCGCATCTCACCAATAAAACCATAAAAGGCAGATTCACCAGGATTATCAGGAAAATCAACTCAGTACTTCATACTGCAGATGAATCAAGTACTGAAACAGACTCCAGTATAGAAATCAACACCAGTCAATGAAAATTCTTCAATGGAATGTAAATGGCTTTTACCCCAGACTAGAAAGTATACAGTACCTATGTAACTTAACACACCCTGATATCCTGTGTATCCAAGAGACCAACTTCAAAGACTCCAAGCATGGTATATCAAAGGGTATAATTGCTCCTTCAAAAACAGATGTAACACCAATCATGCCAGTGGTGGTGTAGCTATATACATTAAAGACCATATTCCATATCAAGAAGTGATTATTCAATCAAACATTGAAGTTAGTGCTATAAGGATCCTATCACCTGTGCAAATTAATATATGTAATATCTACTTACCAAATAGCTACAAGTTTGCTGAACAAGAAGTAACTGATATTATTAACAAGATGCAAAAGCCATTTCTCATTATGGGAGATTTCAACAGCCACAATCGAATTTGGGGCTCTAATAAAACTGACAGTAGAGGAATTATGCTTGAGGAAATTTTTGATAAACTAGATACAATTGTTCTTAATACTGGAGAACCTACTCACATCAATACCAGTAACAACAGTTACAGTGCCATCGATATCTCCATCTCCTCCACCCAATATTCCTATAAATGTTCATGGAACATCTTAGATTACCCATATGATAGTGACCATTTCCCCATTTTTATAAACATAAACAATACTCCCAATACTCATAACCAAGATCAAGCAATCCCAAGACGGAATTACAACAAAGCAAACTGGAACCTTTATAATAATTTGATCAAAAAATACCTACCTAAAATTAACGACCTTCTAGAAACAGAAAATATCGATACTATTATCAATTCATTTAACGATGTCATAACTAAAGCTGCAAATGGATCAACTGAAACAATCAATTTAGCAAAGAAACCCAAACTAGTGCATTGGTGGAATGAGAAATGTAAATTGGCACTTAAAAATTCCAAACATGCCTTCAACAAATATAAAAAACATAATACAGAAGAAAATAAAATACAATACAAAAAGATGAGAGCTGTTACAAGAAGAACCATAAAAGAGAGTAAAGCAAACACCTGGCGCAATTATGTCGCAAGTCTATCAATACACAATAATATAAATGAGTCATGGGCAAAAATAAAAGCTATCGAAGGAACAAAGAAAGGTAACCAAATACATTTTTTACTGTCAAATAACCAAATCATTACAGACCATAATGAAATAGCAAATTCAATTGCATGCTGCTTTGCCAAAAACTCTAGTTCAAAAAACTATACAGAAGCCTTCTTACAGCACAAAAAAGAGCAAGAGAACCTTACAGAACCTACAAATAATCAAGACTTGGCTACTTATTACCATATTAATGACCCTATTGGAATTCAAGAACTTAATTCTGCTATCAACAGGACTAGGAACTCCTCACCTGGACCAGACAATATTCCATATATTCTTTTAAAAAATCTACCCCTGGAAGGAAAAGAAACTCTACTAAGAATATATAACATAATATGGAATAAAAATGTATTTCCTAAATTATGGAGATCAGCTATTGTTATACCTATACCAAAGCCTGGGAAAGACCCCACTAAAACTGAAAATTACAGACCCATTTCCTTAACATGCAATATGTGCAAAATCCTGGAAAAAATAATTAACAAAAGACTCAGATGGTTTCTAGACTTTAAAAACATCATATCCCACAATCAATTTGGTTTTAGAGCTGGACACTCAACTACCTCTCACCTAGTAAGTATTGATAATTACATCCAAGAAGCCCTTGCTAACAAACAACATGTTTTAGCAGTGAGTCTAGACATTGAAAAAGCCTATGACATGGTGTGGACCCATATCATCATGACAAAATTACAGGAATATGGACTTAAAGGCAACATATTTCAATTCATCAAGAATTTCACCAAAGAAAGAACCTTTAATGTGAGAGTTAATGGTAGCCTATCATCAGTACAACACTTGGAGAATGGACTACCACAAGGTGCTGTACTAAGTGTTACTCTATTCCTGTTGGCCATCAATGATGCAGGCTCTGAAATCAATCATCCGGTAATCATAAGGAAATATGCTGATGACATTACCATTCTCTGCAGAGGATCATCTATTACAACCAGTCAAGAAATTATACAATCTGCCCTAAACAATCTACTTGAATGGTCTCTCAAGTCAGGCTTTAAATTTTCAGCTTCCAAAACCCAATGTATAGTATTCTCCAGACAAAATATGGAGAGTCAGCCTACATTAAAAATGGACCTACATAACCTAAAACTTTATCAAAACATTAAAATATAAGGCATGCATTTTGACTCAAAAATGAACTGGAAAAGGCATATACAAATCTTATCTGAGGAATGTAAGAAAAGACTAAACATACTCAAGTGCATATCCCATAATAACTGGGGAGCAGATAAACATCTCCAGCTGATGACCTACAAAGCAATAATTCGATCCAAAATCGACTATGGATCCATATTATATGATTCAGCTAGCAAAAAAGACCTACAAAAACTTGATGTTATACACAACAAAGCTCTACGAATAAGCACTGGTTGCTTACAAACCAGCCCCATTGGTAGCATCCTAATAGAAGCCAAAGAACCAACCCTAGCTCACCGTAGACAAATGCTAACTCTCAAATATGCCATCAAATCAGCAGAATCAAAAAACCCTATAATCTACCACGATATATACCCCAAACTTCAAAATTACTACAAAGAACAAAAATGCTTTTCACCAGTATATACCAAAGTCAAAAACCTTCTGAGACAGTTAAACCTTCAGGAACATATACTAATGGAAAAAAGAAATAATAGTATACCACCATGGACAATTCCTGAAATAGTAACAGATACAACACTAGACACTATTCAAATAAACAAAATGGCTAAAAACTATAGGAAAATAAAACTTAATGAAATAGAAAATAAATACCAAGACTCCTATAAAATCTATACTAAAGTTACCAATAAGAGAGATGGAAAATATGCAACTACAATTACCAAAGATGTTAAAATTATAAACAGACTGCATTCCTACTCTAGTACTACTACAGCTGAAATATGCTCTATAATGACAGCCTTCAAAATGTCACAGAAACTCAGAAATAACAAGTTTGTCATATTCTCCACTTCTCTTGAAGCAATAAACAACATTCTCAATAACTACCCTGGCCTACCAATGATAAACATTATTCATGAAATATATCATGACATTATACAATCTAAAAGAAGTCTTATAATTGCCTGGATACCAGATTACAAAACAACCCCTGAACATAATACAATGAGTCTTGAAGAAGAAAATGTAAGCCCTGAAACAGGAAGTATTTTAACAATATCACACACTTGCAAGGATTTATGGACCCACATCAAGAAAGCAATGGATGAAAAGTGGAGCAACCTCTGGAAAAATATGAAATCCAGCCCTCTACACAAACACGTCAACAATTTTTACTCCCTGAAAACCTCCAAAAAATTTTCAAGAAAAGATCAGGTGACAATAACAAGAATAAGAACCGGTCATTGCAAGTTCAGTCATCAACACTTGCTAACTGGAAATCCCCCACCTACCTGCCAGAACTGTGATACCATTCTTAACTTTGAACACATTTTAACTCAATGTCCTATGTTTCAGTACAGCAGACACACATGCCTAGAAGATGAGAAGAACCCTGAACTGATGCTATCATCCATCGACTACCAAAATAAAATATTAAAATTCTGTAAAGACAGCAACATTCTTAAAGAAATCTAATTGTAATAGGTGTATTGGTATGGATACTAGAAACTAATTCTGTAACATCAAAATACCTGTAATGTCTGTGTTTACATACTCACATATATTGTAATATTTGTAAATTTTCATATCTATTGTAAAGTTGCCATGTTAATATTGTAAAGTTGTACTTAAAGTAGTCGCTAATGACCTCAGTAGTCGATGCGACTTTAATAATAAATTAAAAAAAAAAAAAAAAAATGAGTGGTTCAAGTAAAAGAAACCGAACCTACAACTGTAACACTGATTGGAAGGAATTGTATTGTTTCGTCAATGTTAAGGATAAATATGTTTGTTTGTTGTGCAGTTGTTGTGTTGCAGTCGCAAAAACACACAATGTGGAACGTCATTCCAAGACAAACCATGCCACTTTTAATACCAATTATCAATTCATCAATCAATCTGAATTTAAGAAAGAAGAAAATAGCTCAACTAAAATTGAATCTGCCTGCCCAACAATCTGTTTTTACTAGGCCTACTGTAAAATCTAAAAATGCCAGGTGCAGCAATAAATATACCTTGAAAAAATTAATAGTGCCCGCCGCCTTAGCGGCATCATAGTATGTGGTCTTTAGTGCAAAAAGTTTGGGAATCGCTGCCTGTGCCGCGAGCCTGCCTAAATAGACGCTGGCTATGCCGGGCATGCCGGGACTGGCCGGGACAGCGCCGAACATAGCTGCGATATATACTCTCTGGCGCCGAAAGTGCAAGTAGGGGGGAGTACGAAGCTTTGCGGGGAGGGGAGGAATGTGACGTAGCACGACGCGGCGCGTAAATTGAATGCCTGGGTGTCTAATACAATATCCATGTTGAAAACTTATATTCCCATTTGTTTAAATGGACAATGACTAGTATTTCAAGTTACAAGGATCATAATTCACTGTTTACGTTCTGTGAACTGCTGCGTATTCACCTTTGTATTCATCACTGTAAGCATTTTCCTTTTTTAATTAAAAAAATGAATATGCTCGTTGTGACTCTTAAGTAATATTTTAAAGCAGTAACATTTTTAAAAACTTTATTATTTATTTCTAACTAGCAAAAAATTACAATTTCAAAATTGGTTGTTCGCTAGGAAAGTTATAAGGTCTAAATCATAAAAACATGAAAATTAAGAGAACAATCTCATGCATCAAGATTGACAAAAGCAAAATACGAGGCAATTCCGCGTAGGGTAATGTTTAACAGCACATATTTGTGGCCATTTTCCTCAATATGAAACTGAATAAAAGAAATCAACGAACAAACCTCTGTGACGATATGTTAAGGGCAATCATGTGATTATCATGGGTTCTTGTTAAATAGAATGCAAAGGGCTTAATATTTTTATAGGATGTCGTAAACGATGAATAGTGTTCATTGGTTTTATTTTAGAAATCTGTTGTCACTGGGTAAAAGTTCTTAAGTCAATTTTTGGCAAAATTGGGTTAAGTACTGAAACTACAAGTTAAATATCTATATTTTATTTTAGTAAAATGCCCGAATTCAAATGCTCCCTCCTTAACGAGAAAAAAAATTAAGAAATAGCGTTTAGCGTAGGAACAAGAAAATCTAACTCTTGTTTTCTCCAAACTAAGATTTTGGACTCCCCGTGACCACAGAAATATAGAATGCACTCTTGTCAGAAATTAGAGCAGAAAATAACCTTTTTTTTTTCAAGAATAAACTAGTGGTGCTACAGAAATGCACAGACTTTCCTGTATTAGTTTTCTATTTCTTTTGGTCTCAGCTAGCTAATCAGACTTGCCACATATTCTTGCCAGCTGCCATCTATCGCCGCCCAAAGTGCATTTTTATCTTTATTTATTTAAAATATTGAATTTTACTCTATTCTTACAAGATATTTCAAGTAAAAATTTCGCATTATTTTTGAGAAAATTTTGAAAATGTCCGGGGGCTTCATGTATCCCCAAATTTTGTAGAATCTTTTTGAAAATTTCAAAGCTTCGATTGGAGCCAGATCGACAGAGGTTTCTTCAATTTGAAAAAAAATCCTATGAATTTTTTATGCGCTAGTGGTATTCACAGACGGACGGACGCACAGACAGACGTTTTGCTTTCAGTAGGTTTTTCGGTATCAAAACGGGGATTCTGGCTACACCACGTGTTAGGGAATTTTTTTCTTAATTTAGCAACTAGTTATATCCACATTTTCGTTATCAGAGCCCGACTTTTTTTTCTGTCGAAAATTCGCCGTTTTCTTGTTGCAGCATTACATAACTTTCTCTATACTACATATATTATTCAGTATATGGGTAGTATGTATACGGGAATGTAAAAAATATGTTTTAGCTTTGATATAACCGTCTTATTCAAATAAACATAGTTAATGAAACAATAGTTTATTGCTGTCATCTTACAAAAAGAATTCAGTATCATAATTTTGCGTTTAGCAAAACACTAAATTTGTGAGTACATCGTAGCTAAGCGAATTACGTTATCAGACGTAAACCAATTATAACACTGCGTGTAAAAATCAAATATGTATAATTAGTTGTAGTATATTTCACATTATTATATATCGACAACAAACATTTATAATTCAAAAGGCAATATTACTTGAACTGTATGTGACAGTCATGTTCTCGCCGATTGCTCTTTCAATTTACGCGCTATGGTTCGAATTGCGGCTTCTAATTGGCGGCCCCCACTCTTCGAATGAGTCTCATCCCCACCCTTCATCGATATTCGCATTTGCCCCCGAGCTGCTCGCGCGCAGCTCCTGACGTCAGTGAAAGTGCAAAATGCGGTGCAGGTCTGCTTTACAGTCTCGCTCTTCACTAGTAGCATATCGAGAGGCAGAATATAGTGATTTGATGATGTTGAAATAACTTTTATTTTCACCATCGAATGGGCTTCAGAAAGATGAGGAAAATGGTGAAGTCATAAATGATATGAATCGCCTTCCTGAAAGTATGTTTGAAGTCGGCTATTGAAATAGAGGTCAAAACAAAGAAACATTCCCCTGAAACGGCATTGATCAGTTTTATTTTGTTGCACAAATTATTTCTTGAACAACTTATACAATACGAACACACAATTATCGACAATGATTTTGAAGATGTGGAAGATTATTATATAGCGAAATATTAGCAATATCAAATTGTCATGGCATTCATTTATTATCTAATGTTAAGCTGCGGATTTTCGTCTATTTGCCTATTTTTTCCTTCCATGGAAAATGCAATCTTTTAGGTTGCTTGTTCATTTTGAGGCATTATGAGTGTTTTAAGCGAATTTTTTAGTGCATATAAATGCGTATTTTGTGTTTAAGTGCCTAAATGTTGCCTATTTTCGTATCTATTGATCAAAATGCAGAAATTCTTTTAACAAATTAATCGAATATACGTTTGTTTGTTTTTTTCATTTTTATCCCGCAAAGTACTGAGAAATCCGACAACTAACGATAAATTTCTATTGCGTTTTTTTTCCTTTTCTTTTTTTCTTTTTTTTCTTTTTTCTCTCTCTCTTTTTTTTTTTTCCTCATCAGAGCACGGGTATTTCGTATTACTGACTCTTTAAATTACTTGGAGTTATATAGAGGTGAGTTTAAAGTACACCAGTTGTTTCAGACCAGACGGTTTCATCCAATCGGGAGCTTGAACAACCCCATAGTGGCGTTACTGTAGCGACACAAAGGCTTCCGATTGGATTAGGGCTCACCACGTTTTCGCTCCGTAGCGCCAAGACCGATTGCTCCCGGCTGTCAGCGGGCGGCCGGAGCCGGAACGGGAGCACTATACTTCGTTTTTTCTAACATGGCAGATGACATTAGGAAATTATTAGACCCCTTTTTTATAAAATGAATATTTTTCATTAATTCACGACCATCCTTCTCAACTAGGCCCGTGGACTCAGAAATGTGCTTACCACTATTAAAAGGATTCATTTTATAAGGCAGGAGGTGTAATAATGACCTAATGTCATCGGCCACGTTAGAAACTAGTGGTGCTACAGAATGGCACAGACTTTCCCGTATTAGTTTTCTATTTTCTTGGGTCTTCGCTAGGTATTCGGAATTGCCACATAGTCTTTCTTGCCAGCTACCATCTATCACCGCCAAAAGTACATTTTTTTGGTCATTTTCTTAGTTTTTCGGTTTCCTATTGGTAGAACGAAAATGTTAATTTTAGAATATTAAAGAACACAAAAACCTAGCCGTAAATGGCAATTTTCTTTTAAAAATTATGTGCCGTTTAAGAGAAATGGCGTTTTAGCACTTCTAAAAATACGAAATTTGAAGCTCATTTTCACAGAAAATGAGTTTTCAAAATACTTTATTTGAAGTTATTTGAATCACTTACACTCACTAATATAATAATGTTTATAAATTGCTCGTAATGTGCATATTAAAGATGTGAGAGATCTTTCAAAAAAAATACAATTATGTAATTTTTGAAAAAAACAAAAAAATAACTCAAAATAAACTTTACGCTATACTAAAGAGTGTAATTAGCACTATCCGTTACAAAAGTTTCAAGAAAAAAATTGCAGCCATATACGAGAAAATGGCGTTTGAGCATTTCTGAAAATGCCGAAATTTGAGCTACTTTTCACAGAAAACGGTAGTGTTTTCGAGAAACTTTACTTGACATTATTTAAAGCATATATACTCGTAAATATAATAATGTGAAAAAATCGCCGATAATGTAAATATTAACGACGTAAGAAACAAGTAAAAAATTTACATTTTTGTAATTTTTGAAAAAAACAACCGATAGACCAAAATGGCTTTTATGTCATTGATAGAGTACATTTGCCACTATCCCTAGTTTAAAGAAAAAATTTGGAGCCGTTTTTGAGAAAATCTGGTTTTTGTATTTTTTAAAATTGTACATATTGCACGCAATATTGCACGAAAACTACCAAAATTTTGAAAAAAAATTACATGACCTTTATTAAAGAACTCAATATGCAGAACAAATTTTATTTGAAGAAAAAATCTCTATCTTCAATTTTGTAGTTGGAGAAAGACGCCGAAAAAAATTCAAACTTTCAAAATTTTCGAAAATTCAGAGCTGTACGTGAAAATCGGACCTATGCCATGTTAAAAAGCGTATTTTACTCTATTCATACAAGAAATTTAAAGAAAAAATTTGGAGCCGTTTTTGAGAAATTTTTGAAAATCCCCGGGGGGCTTCATATAAAGTACCCCCAAATTTTGAAGAATCTTTTTCAAAATCTCAAAGCTTCGACTAGAATCAGATCGACCGGGGAATATCCATTTTGGAAGAAATCGTACGTATGGTTTAGGCGTTAGCAGTGTACACAGACGGACGGACGGACAGACGGACGTTTTCCTTTCAATTGGGTGGTTGGTATCAAGGACCTAGAAAATAGGGTTTCTGGCTGCACCACGTGTTAGGGGATTTTTTTTTTAATTTAGCAACTCGTTTTATCCATTTAGTTTTCACGGCCCGGCAATGAATTTTTTTCCGCCAAAATTGGCCATTTTTTCGCGCAGCATTACATAACTTTCCCTATACTACGTATATCACTCCGTGTATACGTACGTATACGGGAAAGTAAAAACGAAGCATATGAGAAATTCATGTGTCAATCGCCGGGGTATGTGAAATGCATCGGTCAGTGCACGCTGTCGTTTTACGCTCCTTACTGAGGTGCTTTAGTCCGTAGACACGCGTGGAAGTTCATAAGCGCAAATACCAAAACGGCCAATATCATTGTCTGCGGATAGTTATTGTCGCTTCCAGTGACATTGGATAACAATAATTAAATAATTCGGTGAAGGAAATAATTTCAGCGATTACCCTTGAGAAATGTTGCGTTAGTAACAATTCCTGAATGTTGAAATGACATAATTAATATAAATGAATTTGTCTAAGAGTTGTAATACACACTATTTCAAAAAGTACATACAAAGATCTTACATACTATTAATTCTTTCTAGATTTTTTAAATATTTTTCTCGCATAATGCGTTCAATATTTGGCACAAATGATTGAACGCAACTTAACCTCAGGACATTTGCCAAGTTCTGATCTGTGAGAGAGCTCCTCAGTCTCGATTTACAAATTTTCATACGAGAAAAAAAATTGCTCACAAATATACGTAGATTCAAATATACTTAAAATTTGGGCAGCGTGCTTGTGGAGGTTAGGAAACTGTCTCTGGGGAAGTTTTTGTAAAAATGAAGATCTTCCTTGTGCTGGAATTTGTCCTTCAAATCCGTATCATTTTGAAGATCTAATATTTCCAGCTGTAAATCGTGACTTACGCTGTCAACATTCATGGAAAATGGCAAAGTAAAAACATTGATCTCTGATTCTATATCAGATATTTCATGACATCTATTTTCAAATTAGTTTTGCAACACGCTATTGTTGAGAAAGTGCTATTATTGTCAGAAGCACTGAGTGGGAGTGAAATTAGCGTCACTGCCTTACCACTGTATTGGTCTCCAGCAGAGATCGGGGTAATGAAGTATTACCCAATAACTTCTTGTGAGGTAGAAAGAAGTTTCTCCCAGTATAAAACCATTCTGGCAGACAACAAACATCAGTTCTCGGTAGAAAGTTTAGAGAATACATGGTGGTACTGTCATTCTTGTGAATGTTAATTGAATTACTTGTATATTGCTTGTATTACTGTGTGATTAAAAAAATTATAGTGTAATTTTAAGTGGATATTTTCGAATTTTAAGTGCCTAGTTCTGAATTTTAGGTGCATATTTTTCCTGCCTATTTCTATTGTTTTTAGTGCCTATAAATTCGCAGCTTATCTAATGTAGACTAAATAGGAATTGCTTGTGGGAGTAAACAAAAAGTTAACATTGATTACCCAAATATAATACGTAAATACATTTACTTGCGTTATTTCGTTTCGACTATCGCTGAGAGGCAGTGGCTTAGGCTCAAGAGTTGCGAGTAATGCGTCGCATCCCCAAGTCATTCTGCACTTTTAAAACTTTTTTTAAATGTTCAGGTATATCTCTGTTCCGTCTGTACATTTCGTTTCTTTCCATGCGCTTTCCGGTGGGTGTCTCTCACCTCCTTGGGTATGATAGGTCGAGAAACATTCCTTCGACAGCTTCACTTTGTAACCGAAGTCTTTGAACTTTCACCATGTGTGTGTACAAGATGCGAGGTTTCGGCTGGCGGTGATGTGACGCTGGCGTTCGCATCTCTTGACCTTTTCATTGGCTGCTTCTGTATCCCCCTCTAAAAGCTTCGTCAATGTCTCCTTTTAGTACCTTTTCTTTCATTACACTTCTGGGAATCCCAGCGGTCACGTGCTAAAGACTGGGGAGTCCATAGTGGATGAGGGGGAGAACCTCTTGACAACACTACACACACACACACACACACGTTTGCCAACAGTCCTGATCCAGAAAGTGATTTACGAGACGTAAGTTATCGGTAGTGACAAGGTACTCTTACGCAATCGTTCTGTCGTTGTTTGAAGACAGGTTTTTCTCGTGTATTTGTGTATTGTGTTGTATCTTGTTGCAAAAGTACTGAGTTTTTCTTGAAACGGCGTTATAGAGTTTAACGTGTACTTCCACAGAGAAAAATCATAGTTTCAAAACTGTAAACCGATAATTAGAATCCAACAAGTTTCGTGCGAAACGATGTGACATGGCGAGCCTAAGGTTTGCAGAAGTAGATGAGTTATAGAGACAGGAAAAAGGAGAGTGAAAACTCTCAATGTCCTATTAAAAACTCTATTTAGTTCTCAAGTTGTTAGCACATTTCTCGGCGCGGATAAAGTAGCAGTGAATTTCGCCCAGGTGGGCGATCTTTGTGGTCTTCCCGCCAATTAAGGGAGTTCCATGGTGCACCAGTGTGTTATGGGGGCGCGAACATAAATTTCGCGCGTCCCACTTAAAATAATCAATTAATTAATTAAAAAAATAATTAATCATTGTTTCCCCTGCGCCTCTACGCATGGAGCGCTGCCTCGTGCATCGGAAGGCGTACGGCTGATGCCAGGCCACCTCACGCTGACTGCACCGCCGCCGCCGCCACCGCCATCACTGTCACCGCCCCTCTCTCCCCACCGCCCGCCTGCCCGCTCGGCTGGCCCCCCTTCCACTCGCCCGGAGAGACCTCGGGGTGTGGTCGGGAGAGGCGGGGCCGGCAGGGCAGAATGGGCAAAAAGGCGGCTGAGGAAGAGAATGTGCATGGAGTGACACGCTGGACTATAGACCGCTGACCACGGAGAGCGAATCCAGCCCATGGACATTTGCCGTCAGCGAAGGGCATTTTGTGTGTGCATTTAGACCCCCTACTAGACAGATGTGTAAAATGAGGAGCATTTTTACTAAGAGTGTAGTCTGGTTTGTAAAGTCTAGACAGGTGTTTAGAATAATTATTCATTTGTGCCTCGTAGGCTTCAATACATTCTGCAATGTTTAAACTAATTTCATTTTCTTTACTGTATCAGTCATGCAGCCTCGCCTAGTTAGTGTGCTTTTCATTAATGTCATCGCATCATTGCAAGAGTTTTGATAAATTGTTAAAGCTTTTTCTGTTCTTTGACACAAGTGCGCAAGAAGATACAGGGAAATTGGTCTCTAATTAAACAATTAGGTACTGTATATTGTTCATGATCCAACATACTACTGTGTATTATTGTTTTGTTTATTATTACCAGACCAAGCAATGCAAAATTAGCAATTTTTCATGAATGAACATTGAGTCTCGCGGGCCCACAACCTCCGCTTGCTTCTACCTGGGGGACAAGTCCCCGGGGTGGGCTCTTATGGCTCTTTGGCCTTTATCCTCAACCCCTGGTTGCGTACAAGGACGCCGCCGGGCAGGTAACTGGATCCGGCCGGTACCCAGTTTGCGCTCACGGCAACCTGCCCATTCAATGCCTGGGTGGGGCCGCCCTGCCAGCTCAGAGCTACTAGCTATCCAGGCTAGTACCGGAGTCATATTGCCTGTATGACAACGCGCCACTCACATGCGGCCAGGACACCACGTTCCTCCCCTTTGCCCAGAGTATCGGGCCACTGCCACGACGAAGCCAAGTGCCCAACTGTGGACCACCCGGGCCGAAGTCCGGGGAGCCAGGGGCCCCCAACCCGCCTTCCCACTGCCAACACTTAAGGCTATCTACCTGGGCGGGGCCGTGACCAAGGCAACCTGGCTGATGGTCGTCTAACAGACGGACTATTATTTGTGTATTCCAGAGCACCCCGAGGGGCGTCCTTCACCCGATCCTGCCCTGAGGTCGGACGGACTCTAGGTCAACGCGCCAGGGGCCCGACTGAGGGACCGCCGTGTTGAACCGACGGCCCGGAGCTTGGCTTTCCTACTCACTGACTACACCTTTAGGCTAACGACCTGAGATGGGGCCGCAAAACTCGAGGTCCGGGTGGTCGTCTGACTTCCCACCAGAGGGCGTGGCCACCTACGCAGACACGTCCCCCCTGCGAGGAATGTACAGATGTGCATGGAATACATAAACATAGAGTACGATGTCGATTAGATACCTTAATTGGTCTATCTTGTCGAATCCGTAAAACGGATCGCATCCTCATGCTCACTGAGCAGGAGACGCCATTGTTGAGAGGTCGTAAGTGGTATGGTAATATCCACTCTTTGCCTTCGGCCTGGATGCCGTCACAATGGTTGGTTGCTAAAAAATTGAAGTTACAAAAAGATCTTATACTTATCTTTTTATGAAGAGTTGATCGTTACTCGGTATTAATTCTCAATCATTAAATAAGTATTCGATATTACCAACAAAACAACATTTATTTATGCTAAATGGGCATACTTCTTTCTCGTATCATTTTTCTGTTCGTTCCTCCTTTTCAACAACTCCTTGGTTACACACTTTACACGATGCCATGGCTACTGTACGTATTCTCTGTGCAACAAAAATCAACAGAACCGAGTCTCAAATACACGTATACAGAGTTTCGTAGTTTCAAGACCATTGTAGAGAACATCTTTTCAAATATTAGAATCTCCCGGAAGTTAGTGTAACAACTGGAAATATTCGTAAAGCAACTCGAAAAAATACAACATGAGATTGTTGTCACAAAATAAATAGAAAAAATGCAGAACGGGCAACAATGAATTGCACATTCAGTCACATTCAATTTTGAACCAATTTGATCAAAAGTTGTAAATATGCTGTAAATAAGTAAATATTAATGTAGAATTCAAAATATTCATTCACGAAACGTAAAATAAAGTTTCGGTCTACTAGTACCATACACTCTTGGTCATAAAAAAGCTGCACCCAGAAGGACAAGGCGTATTGCAATCATTTTTTGGCAGGCCGGAAGACGGTACCATGCATACGAAATGATTACATTTTCACATTTGTAGAACCAATATTTATTGCGCTACATGGCCACAGATGGTACATGTTAGTATGGCGTGGGGCCACCATGTTGGCAAATACACGCGTCCAGACGTCGAGGCATTGAGTTGTACAGCTCTCGAATGGAGTCCTGTGCTAGCCCCTCCCATGCAGCTTGCACCTGAGCGCGCAGTTCTTGCAGGTTGGTGGCTATGGGCGGGGACCTGATCGCACGGTCCATAGCACCCCAAACATTCTCGATCGGAGAGAGGTCTGGTGATGCAGCTGGCCATGACAGAGTATCCACGGCTGCAAGGCATGCTCGGGAGATGGCTGCGGTATGCGGACGCGCGTTCTTCTGTTGAAATAGGGCATGGGCGTGGGCGTTCACGAACGGCACAGCCACCGGTAGCAGGATCTCCTGAACGTACCGTGCGGCTGCCTCGGTGCCCCCGAGAAACACAACGGTGAACGAGCATCGTAGGCAATCGCTCCCCACACCATCACATCAGGCTGGCGGGACGTGTGATGGGAAACCGCAAACCGATCGTCGTGGCGCTCCCCTCTGGAGGGCGTCCCGATCCCGCATGTCGTGTGTGGGTGCCTTCCTCAATTCATTGCCGCCACCTGCGGGCGATGGTGGTGTCTGTACGACCGGTTGTGGCGAGCAATACTGCGAAAGGACCAACCAGCCTCCCGCAGACCCACGATGCGACCCCTCTCGAACACGTCCAACTGGACAACTGGTTGTCGAACGCGTCGCCGAGGCATAATGTATGTTCAGGGTCTCTCTGGCTACGTTACCAGATGTCACAATGGCCGGCGAGGCCGTTTGAGGCACTCTTTATTTCGATAGGTGAGCGCGACGTCACCGATTTTCATGTCCCTTCTATTCGTCTCCCAGTGAACGGTTTTAAATAAATGAGATACCAAGAAAATGAGAAACAATTAGAAGTGGAGACAATCATGTATTCAGCAGATCGCAGCTTTCCTTTATTAATGAAAAGCTACAGAGTTTGCGTTGTTTGAAATCTCCGGCTAGAATTGAAACGGGAAGATGGCGTCTTGCGCATCTTCGCAAATTGGCGGGAAATGGCGGGAGCGAATGGAGCTCAGACCATGTGTTGCGTTGTGAAAACGATTGTAATTGTTACTACCGACGAAATTACGAATATTACCAATTGTAAGAATTTAATGAACTTTCTTATATAATTTCTGAACCCGTGTGATTACATCGCACAGAAGGAGAGCTGTAGAAAAGTGAAAAAGAAAAATACTGCATTTTCATATGTTAAATGGTAAATACTATTATCTACAGAACGTTATGTAACAGATCCATGTATTTCGCTCTGTAACTATCACACGCGGTGCATTTCCATTTACACTTCAAATAATTATTTCAAATATTCACAGGGGCGAGTAGGTCAAATTGCTGATATACATTCATCACTTGTGCAATATCAGTGACTGAGTATATTTATTTAGTGTAAGTTACATTCCATTGGCATTTGGAAGCTTCATTCTATCGCATTTTTTGGTGGACATGTTGGCTGAAGTAACTGAAATGCTAAGTGCTATCTGTTAAGATTTTCAAGTTCAAACCTTTTCCGTGGTTTCTCCAATCAACACCAGGCGAATGCCGGAGCAGTACCCTAACTAAACGGGCCACGGACCGCGGGCGATCTTTCCTTCCTCTTCCTTGTCCTATCATCTCCTCTTACACACACACTTACACTAACATGCACTCCACTACCACATATGCCGGAAGACCGGTCGGGAGCTTGCAACTTGTCCCCGCTGGGGCGGTGCCCCGCTGGTGGGAGATACCTGGTTGAGGGGAAACCCCGCCAGTCGACGGTAGGTCGGCGCCAGATCTCGCCATCCAGCGGGGAAAAGATTATTGCCACCACCTCCCGGGGAAAACACGCGCTACACTTTCGGGACTAATGACATAAGTAGTTGACGCGCCGGAAACACGAATCAATTAATCAATCCATGTACAATCTAAATAATTATCTAGGACCGGATTCATAGTAGATTCTTAAGTAATAAGGAAATGCTTATACTGCGATTTTTCTAGGAAGAGCTCTCAAGATAACTCAAATCCCATCTTCGCGATGGAATATGTCACGGCATTTCGCGTCTTTTCTCGGTCTTGCCGGTAGAAGTCGCATGATCGCAAGCACTGCTTCATACGGTCGCGATCGTGCGAAATCTAGCGGAACGACTGTGAATGATACGAAATGCCGTGACATATTCCATCGCGAAGATGGGATTTGAGTTATCTTGAGAGCTCTTCCTAGAAAAATCGCAGTATAAGCAATTAGGAGTTCATCAAATTCAGAGGTAACTTAAGGAAGCTTGTATTTCAAAAACGTGGAAGCAGAAATGAGTATTCCTTAAGGTACCGGAAATGTTGCACCGCTGGCCTCAGACAAATTGAGGCCTCCTGGCACAACGCAATAGTCAGGATGGGGAAGTATGTAATCAGCCATTAAGATGACCCTCTAATGAGGCAGGTCATGAAATCTGACCGAAGAATGGGAAACAGAGGCATTGTTAGTGTAGCAAGAAGCATTGTGAAGAAAACTAGGCAAGACACATCGAACAACACAGACGCTGAACTTCTGATGCTGCTAAACATGAAATGTGAAACACAAAAAATGTTAAAGAAATCGTGGAGAGACAAACCACTCCACGGACAATACCTAAAAAGAATGGACAAGGAGCAGATCAATAAAGATCAATCATTTGTGGCTTAAAAGGGGAAGAATGAAGCCAGAATCGGAAACACTTATAATAGCCGCCCAAGATCAGGCTTGGGAACACGACATTATGATAAAGCGGTTCTCAAAATTTCCCAAGATGATAAATGCCGTATTTGTCAAGAACACTTAGAAACTATTGATCATATTGTCTCTGCTTGTCCAAGACCGAATACTTAAAAAGACACGACAGGGTGTATAGCTACCTCCACTGGCAGATCTGTACCGCCCTCGAAGTTCCAAAAAAAATGCCCCAAGTGGTACGAACACTCACCAAAACCGGTGACGTCTGTTGGATTGTGCACAATATTGTATGACCAACAAATTCAAACTGATCGCACGATAGAGGCAAACACATCGGATATAGTTATCCGGGATTTAGAGAGAAAATAGTGTCTACTTGTCGGTGTTGCTGTACTTTGCGCTGAAAACGTCGTTACCAAGGAGACAGAGAAACGTCTTAAATACAAGAGTGTGGAAATCGAGATCAGCCGAATGTGGGGAGTAAAAGCAGAGGTCGTCCCGACAGTCATCGGAGCTCTGGGATTTGTTCCGCAAAATTTGTGTAAGAACTTGGCTAAACTTCCAGGTAATTCAAAAAACTGGGAAGTGCAAGAAATTGCTTTATTTTAAACAGCCCACATTTTGCGCAAAGTATTGTAGAGGCACACAGTCCCTAGATTTGCTCCTTAGGTAGCTGGTTGCAACCTGGAGTATATTTTATATTCAGCCGACACTTAGCATCTTTAGTCGTGATATACAGGAATAAGAATAGTAATAATAATAAACTCCACCTAGGGAGTACACGACTTTGCAGTTGGTGGTGGAGCTTCAGTACCCCCATGAGCCTGAGAGCTATGTTAGTGGTAGCCTAGCTACCGGTAGGGCCCCCTTTGCTGAATAGGTTGAAGGTGAGGGGTCAGACGAAGAAGTACTCCATTTTGAGGAGAGTGGGAAGTAAGTAGAGAGGGAAGGGTCATGAACCTTTGGACTTCCTGTGATCAGCCCATGGAGGGTACAGGAGAGAAACTGGTTAGTGAGCCTAGAGTGGTGGTGAAACTAGAGTGGTGGCCCGAATCTTGCTTTAGCCAGCGAAGGAGGCTGCCTTCAACAGTCGGTGAAATTCCCGTAGGGTTTAATAACGCCGACTGGCGATCGGAGGGACACCTTGCTCGGCTCTGTAGGGGGTATGTCCCGAGGCCATTGTGGGTCGCAGTAACGGATGGCAGGAAACAAACCAAGAGTTAAGTGTGTTCTGTGAACTCGAACTTGCGTCCTGCGAATCTTCACTTAAAACCAATGAGCAAAATGGATAGAACAAGAAATGTAATGAATCTTAACGAGCCTTGTTCTATCAATGTCCCCATACCTGCTCAGAAATCGAGCTAATGTCACCTTGTCGATGTCTGGCCATCCCACGGATGTTAGTCCCAGGTACCCAGAGCAGGCAGTAGCTCGAAGCCATCATCAGAGATGGACGTGGGATGAATTGAAGGAGGTGATGTGGTGCTTTTACTATGCAAAAGCGAAAAATGGGGGTTCAGAAATAGAAGTTTTCACATTTACTCATAAATATAATGTGAACAAACTGGCGCATAAGTCAATATTAACGAAGTAAGAGGTAATTCAACAAAGTTACATTTTTGCAATTTTAAACAAACAAAAGAATATTGCAGTATGGAGTTTAAGTCATCTCAAAGAGTACATTTAGCACTATCCATACCAAAAGTTTAAAGAAAAAATTGGAGCCGTTTTTGCGAAAATCTTGTTTTTGTCTTTTTTTAAATTGTACAAATTACACGCAATATTGCGCGAAAAGTATCAATTTTTAAAAAAAAATATACATGACCTTAAAGAAAACACTGTGAAGAACAAATTTTATTTGAAGGAAAAATCTCTATCTGCAGTTTTGTAGTTGGATGAAAACGCCGAATAAAATTCAAACTTTTGCAATTTTCGAAAATTCCGAGTTAACCGTGAAAATTGGACCTATTCCACCTTAATAAGTGCATTTTACTCTGTTCTTACAAAAAATTTAAAGAAAAAATTTGGAGCCGTTATTGAGAAAATTTTGAAAATCCGGAGAGCTTCACGAAAAGCACCCCCAAATTTTATAGACTCCTTTTCAAAATCTCAAAGCTTCGAATCGAAAGATCGACCGGGTGTATTCATTTTGGAAGAAATCGTTCGTATGGTTTAGGCGCTAGCAATGTTCACAGACGGACGGACAGACAGACAAACGGACAGACGGACGTTTTCCTTTCAATTGTTTTTTTTTCGGTATCAAGGACCCACAAAAGAGGGGTTTTGGCTACACCACGT
>JAHLJT010009436.1:58387372-58413968 GCA_031308135.1 Acheta domesticus
GATCTTATTTGCGATGTTCTCTAAATTTTCGAAAATTGCATATTGGAAATAATGGGTGAGACACGTAGATTTTTAGGCGCGTTCCAAATTGAAACGCGACAGCGGCTGCCTGATGTAGCGGAAAGGTGAATGGCGAGAAGTTCTGTGGAAGAAAAGCTTACTATTTAATTGATGGCAACTACAATGAATTATCTGCTTTTTATCTTTTAAAGACAATCAAATTTAACATTTATTATAATTTTATACGGCATTCGAGATCTCTTGAAATAAAAGATTGAAATTTACTCTGAATGCATGAATGTACCATACGGTCTTTTTCAAATAATGTTCGTAAGCGTACGAATACTTCTCAGATGCTTGTCTTCTGAAAAGGATTCCACGTCCGGTGCCATCGAATTGATATCTTATGTACCTCCATTATTAATATGTTTTTGGCTTAAAAGTCCGAATAAATTCCGAATATTTCCCGGAATGTCTCCGATTATTTGATATTTTGTGTAATTGAATACATTACATCGCGACGCGACTGATCCTCGCTAGGTTTCGGATGAACCTACGCTCGCGACTAACAATTTCAATCAACTTATTAATATTTTTCTACCCAGATACGAAACTATCCTAATATAAACCCTTCTGAAAATACGAAGTCTATTTAAATTAAATCAACTAAATTTAATTTAACACTTGAAACACAACTAGAGGTGCTACAGAATGGTACAGACTTTCCCGTATTAGTTTTCTATTTCTTTGGGTTGTCGCCAGCTATTCGGAATTGCCACATACACTTTCTTGCCAGCTACCATCTATCACCGCCAAAAGTACATTTTTTTGTCATTTTCTTAATTTTTCGGTTTCCTATTCGTAGAACGAAAATATTAATTTTAGAATATTAAAGAACAC
This sequence comes from Acheta domesticus, assembly GCA_031308135.1. Taxonomy (NCBI): domain Eukaryota; kingdom Metazoa; phylum Arthropoda; class Insecta; order Orthoptera; family Gryllidae; genus Acheta; species Acheta domesticus. Next base: position 58,388,273 of record JAHLJT010009436.1, read on the forward strand.
AAAAACCTAGCAGTAAATGGAAATTTTCTTTTAAAACGTATGCGCCGTTTAAGAGAAAATGGAGTTTTAGCACTACTAAAAATGCGAAATTTGAAGCTAATTTTCACAGAAAATTTTTGAGTTTTCAAAATACTTTATTTGAAATTATTTGAAGCACTTACACTCACAAATTTAATAATCTTTACAAATTGCGGATAATGTGCATATTAAAGATGTGAGAGATACTTAAAAAAATTTACATTTATATAATTTTTGAAAAAAACCAAAAATAACTCAAAATAAACTTTACGTCATATTAAAGAGTGTAATTATCACTATCCGTTACAAAGTTTCAAGAAAAAATTGCAACCATATATGAGAAAATGGCGTTTGAGCATTTCTGAAAATGCCGAAATTTGAGCTAGTTTTCACAGAAAACGGTTGTGTTTTCAAGAAACTTTACTTGACATTATTTAAAGCATATATACTCGTAAATATAGTAATGTGAAAAATCGCCGATAGTGTAAATATTAACGACGTGAGAGACAAGTAAAAAAATTAAATTTTTGTAATTTTTGAAACAAACTAACCGATAGAGCAATTTTAGAGTACATTTACCACTATCCCTAGCAAATATTTGAAGAAAACATTTGGAGCCGTTTTTGAGAAAATCTGGTTTTTGTAATTCTTTAAAATTGCACATATTGCAGGCAATATTGCGCGAAAAATACTAAAATTTTCAAAAAAATGTAGATGATCTTAAAAAAGAACTCTCTATGAAGAAAAAAATTATTTGAAGGAAAAATGTCTATCTTCAGTTTTGTAGTTCCAGAAAGACGCCGTAAAAATTTTAAACTTTTGCAATTTTCAAAAATTCAGAGTTATTGTGAAAATAGGACCTATGCCATGTAAATAAGTGTATTTTACTCTATTCAAACACGAAATTTGAAGAAAAAATTTGGAGCCGTTTTCGAGAAAATTTTGAAAATCCCGGGGGGCTTCATATAAAGAACCCCAAATTTTGAAGAATCTTTTTCAAAATCTCAAAGCTTCGACTAGAATCAGATCGACCGGGGAATATCCATTTTGGAAGAAATCGTACGTATGGTTTAGGCGCTAGCAGTGTTCACAGACGGACAGACGAACAGACGGACGGACGGACGGACGGACAGACGGACAGACGGACAGACAGACGGACGTTTTCCTTTCAATTGGTTTTTCGGTATCAAGGACCCACAAAACAGGGTTTCTGGCTACAGCACGTGTAAGGGGATTTTTTTTCTTAATTTAGCAACTAGTTTTATCCACTTTTTCCTTTTCACGGCCCGGCAATTAATTTTTTCCGCCGAAAATTGGCCATTTTTTCGCGCAGCATTACATAACTTTCCCTATACTACGTATATCACTCCGTGTATACGTACGTATACGGGAAAGTAAAAATCACAATTATAATTTACGATTTATAATCGATCGTTTACGATTAATAACGATGTATAAGAATTAACCATCAAAAATTCGCCTCAATATCTTTTACCAAATAACCCAAGTAACAATGAAAACTAACATTGACACTTACCATTTATCATTAGATGTTTACAGCTCCACTGTTTTCATAAGAGTGAGAATATTTCACTTTTCGCATAACCAATACTTCCAAAGCCTACTTCACATTTGTAGCATCTCATGACCACCGGGCCGTGACGAAACGTCATATTATCGCGCCTTGACATGGAATCTCTATATTTATTGATAAGTTGCCTTAACAACGTTTATTCTTTGGCTCCGGAACGTCCGAACTACGTACGATCCCCTCGTAATGGCAGGCGTGATACAATTAATTTTATGCCAAATACCGTGGGGTCTTTTGGTATATCATAGTATACCTTCATAGCCTTTGAAATTTTCCGCGACAAAGGCACTGGCAGCATAAATTTCCGATTCACCAATATTTTTTCAATCATTAACGAGGGAAGTCCGCTTTTCATCTTTTCTTTAATTAAGGTGTTTGTAAACGTTCTCGTGTAAATTTCAGGTTTGTAAACCTCTCACAACTGCAAAAAAATCAGATAGTTCCCTTTGTACTATACTAGAAGAATTATTTTAAAATTTCATCAGTTTATTATATTTGAAAATATATATGTATCATTTATGTTTTCGCAATATACATTCCAGTAATTCTATATTACGAGACCTGTACATGGCAACATATAACGTAACACCCATGGCTTCGTAACATTCCTAGTTTAGTGCATATATAAGAAACAGGATACCATCATTTTCTTCACAGGAGTATTTGTGTACTGAATGTTCAACCTGCAGTTTTTTAACTAACCATCAAGACTGCGTTTTTCTTAACCAAAAGAAAACATTGCAAGTGGGTTAATATATGTAGTGATAAGAGTGAGCGTCCTCGCGTCTCTATGCAATACATTTTAGTTTTCTTATTAGAAAATAAAATCGGCATTTTAACACTTTTTAGAGGTGTCATGATGTCCATGGTCTACCTGGATTTGCTGCTGTGTGGGAAGTCAATTTATGGCAAAGAGAGTTTTAAAGTTACAGAATGTTAGATTCGGCGCCATGCGTTGTTTCAGCTTTCTATGGTCGAGCAGAATCAATCGTTCCGCTCTACATCCAAGAGTCTGTGAACCTTGCCGGTTGAATGACGTCGGAAAGCCTGTGAAGCTAGTGAGGCTTTACTGACGAGATAGCAGGGAATAGTTACGAAACGAAACAACGCAGAACAGGAAAGGATTTTTATTTCGCGAATTTGTATTCTCTCTATTCTATGTCTCGGGGTTGGGGTATGATTATCTAGGATATTTCCCCGTCATGCGAAGCAAGATCGAGCAACCTCCAACCTGGTAACGCACGCAGCGATAGCTCAGACCGCTAAGTGTTGTCATTTAAGATATGAAAGATAATTCTCGTATTCTCGTAAACCTTTACCTACGAAGTCACAATCAGAAGGTAAAATGTTTTCATGACTTACGCTTGATTCTAGCCCAAACCCTGAACAAAAGCAATTATCTCCGCACACATCTGTGATAGACGGATTGGTTTCGTTGGAACTTTGGGGTTGAGGCAACGTGAGGGTATCATTTCTCATTAGTCAACATAACATTTATCAATTTCTATCGCGTCGTCTTTTGGGCGTACAGTCGGTGAGTGTAGTGAGGTTGGATATTGAAATTACTGTTCTGATTGATCATTCTCAAAATAGTTTGTCAACTCTGTTGCAACTGTCATGTTTCTAATAAATTTTGCAAAGAAACATTTTGACTTCAATGCAAAAGACTGTTTACCTTCAGGGGGCTGCCAGGTGGAGCACAAGACATAAGGCTGACATTGAGTCGTGCTCTAGGAGACAGGAATTCTTGTGGTCGAGAATTATGTTTACGGATGTAGTTACGTTAAGGGGACGTATTTACTGTATTTTCTAGGTACTATGTTCAATTAAACTTTGGAACTTGCAAATCGGCGGACCCAAAATTTTCCCCAATATTGTAAAATGTGTGTAGAATGAATCGTCAGGTTCAAAGAGTAGTTCATTTCATTTACTTTGTTATGTAAATTCAAGACTCGTATGCTCGGGTTTCAGCTCATAATAGTTGTTTGGTAACTTCCAAATGATGTTAAAAATATGAAAAAAAGCATTGTAGCATTCGCCATAAATTTATATTTTCAAAATTGTCCCCTTATAGACATTGATAAAACAATAAAAAAACTTTGTTGTTCTGTTTTAAATAGGTTGGATCTCAGGTTGCGTGAAGATTCTGAGTAACTTCGACTTTCCCTGTTGCAGGTTACCGAGCTGCAGCTAGGCAGGTCGTTTGCTGGCGCTTCCATCTCATGACACTACAACCTGCAAAAATTTATTTTCAGAGATAGCTTCTTTTCGCCACAGAGAATCACTGACTAAATATATCCTCCAATCAATAGGATACACAGTAAGAAGTCAATAAAATATCGTAACAGACTCACCGCTTTCAGGCTACCCAAACAAATGCTAAAATATAAAGCACTGGAATCGAACAGTGAACAGACCTAGAAAATGATGGCTGGCTTTGTGAAAATGTAGTTGTACTCCAAGAAGAAGAGGAAGAAGAAGAAGTAGTTTGTACTCCCAGAATAATAATATTTGAAGATTTTCCTTTATACATTTTTTGGGGGGCAATTACTGCAATAGAAGTTTAGCGGTTGCCTTTTTTTAGCAAAACCACAATTGCAATCGGGATGTACGGTTTAATGACCGCGGGTCCGGACACACTGGATAAACGACTGTAAATGACGCAGTACGGATGAAAAACAAGCTCATATTGCTCGGTTGTAACAAGAGCCAATATCTATTGAGGTATTTCACACACTGACCTTCAAAGGCAATAAAGACTAAGACGAAACCTAATGGGATTTAAATGTCATAGAAATGTATAAATTAAAACAGAATTAAATACGTCTACAGTTTCACGGAATGCAGTTTGATTGGTCTATATTTCACGCACTACTGATTTTAGTTGTTTTAACTAGAACATTCACATACATATTTCAAGACTATTTCAGTCATAAAATTTAAACTAATAAGAATTCCTCCACTCTGAACCTATCAGAAGCGTGTTACTGTTCGCGTCCGATCTAGGATGTACTTGTAAATAATGTAGCCATATTTAATACAGAACACAATTACACATTATTTGTGTCCTGCAGCAGAATAAGCTGCTCATTTATGGTGATACATTGAAACTTCCATTGACCAAATTTTTTTTCTTTCCGTCCCACAGCGCCACAGCCCAGTGTAGAATTTGATTTAAAACTCGCTCACTCGCACATATGATTTTGCCGTTAACATTAGTTTCGAATATAAATGGAATTTGTTCATACATTTTTACTTTCTCGTCCTTACTCCGTAAGAAGTTTTGCAATCATGCGCCCCAAAATGGCGAATTCTCCACATAAAACCTCTAATGGGATTAGGCCGGGTCCTGGTATCAATATTGTTCCTAAATATAGTAAATCACTTCCTTAAATACTTTGTATAATCTGAACCCATGTTTTGTGGGACCTTGATTTCGAAAAATCGATTGATGGCGAAACCTCTATCTGTTTTGTCTATCTGCAGTCAGCGCTAGCTCCTAAACCATTCAGCCAGTTTTCTTCACAATTGGTATTCCCTGATCGATTTAAATGATTTAAATGAACTCGAGATACTCTGAGATTGAAAAGTATATTTTGATCTTGGAGGTAGTTTATACGAAGCTTTAACATCATTTTCATAATTTTCTCAAAAATTGCTCCAAACTTTTCAATTAAACTGTGTCCTCGGATTGCGAAATGACGCTTAATGCACTTAAAAATGCGTCTTTTGAAAAAAATAGTACGTATTATGTAATTTGTCCTTGAAATTATAGTAATTTAAATAACATTTTCTCAAAAAACGCTCGAAATTTTTCATCAATTTTTTTCATAGACAGAACAAGGAACACTTAAAAGAATGTCGCAGGTCTAATTTTTATTGAATTCTGTGATTTTTTTAAAAATGCAAATTCTGAAATAATTCAAGAAAGTATGTTGTTTTAGCATCAATAGTTTTCTTTTCCACTTGATCTTGCCTTAATAAAGAACTAAACGAGACATTTTGCAATTATGTAGATGCTATTGTTTTTTGCAATGTTAAACAAAAAAAGAATTAAAATTACCATGTGAGTAATTTTAGAGATAAGGGGACAAATGTCAGTTTTCAGAAATGAGCGTCGAATTAATCCTTTTATCTGCAGTAATTTCCGAGAATATTGCAGAGAAACGAAAACAATCCTGGCTCAGCTTCCAGAGCTTATTCATAATTTTTCATAGTTAATATATTGAGCATCATACGAATCTCATCGCCCACATGCAGAATAGCGTAGTAAATTGGCCAAGACCTCCCAAAGAAATTTCACAAACTTTGAGCACGCGCCAGCAAATTTCATAAAGTTGTCCTTATTTTGAGGAAACTTATCAGAAATTTAAAACGTATGATGATGTAGAGTGCCGATCTCGATTGCTAATGTAGGCAGGGGGGAGGCTGACCTCTATTCTCCTTTTCTGGTCCGATAATGACGATGGAGGTTTGGCGTTGTCTTCTATTATTCGGATACTGGAAAAGGTGATACTTAACTCGCTACGAGAACTGATGTTTCTATGATTACCTTGTGTCTTTATGTAGACACATTTTGGAAGCAGGATACTTCAGGCTACAAGTCCCTAAAGTGACCTATCCTTTTCCATACCTTGCAAGTCGCCCCAACACGAGAGTTCACGGTTGGGTAAATGGCCCTTTCCTTTTTACTTTCTCGCACTTACTAACGCAAGAAAGGAAAGTATTTTAAGTATTAACATTTCTCAAAAACCGCTCCAAATTTTTTTCTTTAAATTTTCTTCACATATGTAATAAGGAATGGTAAGAAATATGGCGTTAGTCTCATTTTTGGAGATTGCTCTGTTTTTTCTAAAATTGCAAAAAACATTTCAAAACTACAAAATTGAAGAAAGAGATTTTTTCCTCAGACAAAGTTTTATTGAACACAATAAGCTCTTTAAAAAACAGTCATGCAAAATGTTTTGAAAAGACGGGCAGTTATTGCGTAATTTCTGATTGCAATTAATGAAATATATACAGCTTTCATGTCAGCTATGTGCCATGAGAAAAATTGAATGAATATGAAAAATAATTAATTTAATTTTAATTATAATTTCCTATTGAAAATGCCAAAATTAATTCTATTTTTACTTTCACGCACTTTTACTTTACTTTATTCTACAATTTGTATTCTCAATGTGTTGATGTATGTCTTTAAGGTCTGCCGACGGTACAATCGCTTTCATCGTTCCTTCGTACCGGAGGCAAATAATTCTTAAGGAGCTAGGTTGTTTAGGCCATCATTCATAAAATTATAATATTGTCCAGTTTAAGATACCGTACAACTGTGGAATATAAGCAAAACGTTCAGTGCAAAGCAAGCAACAGCCAATATTAATTCTATTTTTACTTTCTCGCTCTTTTACATTTAATTACTTTGTTTGTATTCTCGATGTATTGATGTATTTCTTTTCAAGCAATCTGCAAAGCTTAATAGAAATTTCGCAACAATGCCGCATCGATATTTAAGAAGCTAATTTTTGTCGAACGTCGAGATGGTGGCGGTATCAAGATACAACTGTTTTATTTAGCCCTGCTGGTGATGGTATAACTTCTAGACCGAGAGCCAATACTTCCGTTTGCGATGAATTGTGCAGCAGTTTTTTATAAATTACTCTTGAGAATTACCGATGAGGTATGTTATATGCCATTTAATATCATCTGATCCCTAAAAAAATTTTCTGCGTATTGAATAAAATAAAAACTATGAGACGCTACCGGAACTCTTATCTTATGACGAAAGGCAACTCATGAGTGAGCAAAATTTCCGTAATTATTTTGATGTCAATTTCATATATTCTAATTACTGTATTGATATTATTAGCCAAGCGAATGCACATAGTTTTGACAACACTGCGCTGGTAACAGTGAGTTGCTTGCTTCTTGGTTGAATTGGACGTTTCAAATAATATGCAAGATGTTAATAACGCAGAAAATGTAATATTTCAATATGACGTAGCTGTTTCCAATAACGCGAGAAAGTATGTGTAGTTGTAGCACCACTAGTTAAAATACCCTTTGTACTAGGTCTCATGGTCTTCGGTCTGTTACCTCCATCTTTTTCTTTGAAGAAAGCGACCGAGGTTCCCCATGCGACTAAGTACGCCGATATCGAGTAATGAGCATCTGTCTACAAAGGAAAGCTCCGGGCTTACAAGATGGTGTATGGTGGTTTTGTCAGTCTCACCATACTTCACACATACACACACACACACACGCAGAGAAAAACAGGAAGGATCCACTTTATGAGCAACGCATACCTGCTTCCCATATTGTGTTCCTTCGCCACCCGGACGAAAAAAAAAATACATTGATTTTCTAATTTCCGTGATTCTTATACTGGTTATTTTTGCAGTGTGATGGTTCAAAATGCAGCCCTTGACCAACTTTTCTCGAGCAATATGCATTTCCTCCGAGTGTTCCAACACATTCGTCATTCCCCAGATGCCACACACATTCGGCATCCATCGAGCAGCGAGCTACTGCTCTCCCAATCTGAACAGCTGATGTGTTCGGCGAATGTTCGCTCCCTTTGTTGTGTCCTAAAGACCGAAATGCGGTGGGTAGGGCGAGCACCGAATGTTCGTCGTTCGGCAAACAGCAAGCAACTCATCAAACTACTCTGGATTTGGCGAGCGGTTGCTCGATACTCGCCGAATAATGAATATGTGGAGCGGACCATAATGAATAATGAATGTGTGGAATGACTTGAGCGGACCATAAACGGACGAGTAGCCGACTCTTCTGTCCGTCTGTGATCAAAGCTAGCGACAAAACCTTTCAGCTTATTTTCTCAGAAATTGATATACCCTGGTCGATTTAAATGAACTCGACGCCCTCTAAGTTTCAAATGAATAATTTGATTTTTGAGGGTACTTTACATAAAGCGTCAACATTTTCTCAAAAATGGCTCCAATTTTTTAAATTTAGCTTGGTGCTAGAATAGCGTTGAAAACATCGGTATCGATGTCGGATCCCTCACTTGTGGGTGGTGGGGTGCCACGTTGCCGGCATCAGGTGTTGGTTGGCGTCGCCGCGGCGCAGCGTCCTGGTCCTGGCCGGAAAGCTCAGATCGTCGCCAGGCAGTTAAAAGTTCGTGGCTACAGCGGCGGCGCGACGACACCGTCACTGGTGGGGACGGCAACGGCAGGAAATGTAACGGTGAAGACGGGAGTGCCGACGGTGGTAGTGATAGGAGGGACGGTGGTGATGACGGCGATTACGACAGCAGTGGTGATAGCGTCGATGGGATCACGGTAGCGGTGATGGTGGCAGGAGCGTCGGCAGCAGTACTATTGGTGTAGTGATGGTGACAGGAGCGGTGCCGAGGGCGGCAGGTGTGGTAGCAGGGGCGACGCGGGGGCGGCGGCCGGGACAGCTGCAAGGGCGACAATACTGGAGGTAGGGGCGCGGTGGCAGCTGCGGGTCGAGGGGTGGGTGGCGCAGGCATCCTCCAGTGGGTGCGGGGCGGCGCCCAGGTGGCGCAAAGGCTGTCTCGCCGGCGCTGGTGACGCCGGTCCCTTCAAGGGGAGGGCGGCTGGCCGCCAGCGCCCGCGCTACCTGCTCCGGCGCCGCCTGTGTGGCAAGGGCAGGGTGCCGTCGGGCGACAACCCTCCTCACCTTCCGTGGACACTTGGGCTTCTTCCGAACCACCTCCGCGAATATGATCCTTCACTCGCTTCACACTATCTTGTCCGTAAAGCGTGCTTGATTTCTTGACCTCTATTAATAATATTATGGACTGATTCTTGAGATTAGGTCATTGACAAAACCATTTTCAACCTGCCTACGTTTCGGCCTTTATTCAGCCTTCATCAGGGCACATTCTCCGCATCTTTCGGTTCAAACCACGATCCACCCCACATTCTCTTTATACACTTATAGCCTCTGCCACACACATTCCTTCAGCCTTCCTTGTCCGTAACCCAATGCCTTCTGCAGTAGGCGAACCTACTGAAGCATTGCTTATGAATATAACAGAGCAGCGATGTACAAGGTGAGTGAACCAGACTGCAGTTTTATCACGAGATTAGAGCTCTATAAAGCTGCGCCCACACTATGCCTCTTTTCGTTCAATTTTGCGCACGAGTCTAAAGCACGAAATGGCGAACGTAGCGCATGCGTTTCGGCCATGCGTCTTTTCTCCATAAAAAAATAAAATAAAAAAATACGCATGCAATAGCGCAGGGATTCCCGTAGTAGACGGGAATTTCGTGCGTCTTGACATTGCGTTTTCTCCAAAGAGCAAATAGTTTGCGCCCTTCAAAGTAATTAGCGTACATTACTAGCCCTATTTAAGCTTCATTGCTATATATATTAAGCTATATATATATATATATATATATATATATATATATATATATATATGTATATCGAGAGAGAGAGAGGGAGGGAGGGAGAAGGAGAGAGAGACAGAGAGAGATCTTATATCTTTTGACGTTCTTCGTCAAAAAGAAAAGAAAATATTGGCAAAGAATGGCCGAATATGTACAGTGAAAAGTGAAGACCGTCTTTTTAGGTTTGGTAATAAAATCAATATAATACAAACGATTCCAGACCGGTGAACAATAATATCCCGTTGCACCAAATGGAAGAGAATCGGATCTTGTATAATAGTGGAGGAGGACTAAGGTGCATCGCAAACACGAGATCAACCGGTTTGGTATGTGTTCCACCTGTGCCAATATTTTCGTTACCAGCAGTGATTCGGTCAAATTTTCAAGACAGCGTGTTCTGTCATTAAATTGCATTTGCAAAACAATTTGCAGAAAACATGTCAAATGATTTGCAAGAAAACTAGGAGGTTAATTCTTATTTGGTAAATTAGTTTTTATTCCTGTCTTTCCGAACGACCAGGAAGCTGTGTTCCTTTCCTTCTTGACTTTTAATTCACATTGCCTCACCACACGATTTCTACGGTGAATGCAAATGTGTGTGTATGTAAAAGCCACATCCTGAGAGATAAGAACAGATATTAAAGCGCAGAACCGATAAGGTTATCACTCGAACAACTGAGTTTTGGGATATGACTCCTAACTTAGAATTCAAGCAAGTGCACAAATTTTAAAAGTATAAAGTAGAATATGTTGAAATTAGATTTAGATATGACATAGTAGAGAGTAAAATAGGCCAATGTCCTTTTTCATAAAAATTTCCATTTTGTAAACTCGGCTGCTGGCTGTTTAACTAGATACCAAAGAAAATGTCAAATTGATTATTTGATGTTTTCGGGGACGTCAAATCCTATGGTTATTAGTCCCGTTAGTATGATAGATATTTCATCCTGGTTTGTGGTATTGAACCTTCCCTGGGTGGTGAGATGCGGCGCCGACCTACACGTGGGCTTGCGAGGTCATTACTTCTTCAGGAATCTCTCTCCATCAACGTACCGCCCCGGCCGCTATAAGCTCTAAGCTCCCGACTGTTCTTTTTTGTAGATAGAAACTTTATTCTACAATTGGGCTGATGTTGCCCGATGGCAGAATATATAAGTATGAAACGTCAATTACAATTACAAATAAAAAACAATAAATCATATTGGTCACTACATAGCACATGCAGATGGCATTTACATACATATACCACAAATGCAAATACATATATACTATTGTTTACATAGACAAATTTACATTCTATACAAACAACATCAGTACATACATACTGTAACAAATCTCTTTTACTGAATGTCTAATCTTAAAATTTGATTGCCATTATCTACCATTTGCTTACCACTTACTGCTTGGGCAACCCGATCCGCCCGCCATACGGGGGACGAAAAACATCTGAAAGTTGTTTTTTCTATTTGGCTATTGATTGCTAGCTACTAATTATGCAGAATCGCATAATAATCATTAAATCTTGTGTTCGTTCAAACATTAACGAACTGGTTTATTCAATTTAAACTTTTAAATCAACGGTGATTGCAATTCCTCTTACTAATGCAACTATTACCATTTTAATAAATGTTCAGTTCGGTCATGACACTTTAGAAAATGTCTGATCAGTTTTCACAATACCAGAGCTCTTTTCTCAGACGGCGCCACGAAGATCTGCGGACGACGAATTCCAGGCGTCGAGATGTCCACTCTTCTCTCTTCTACAGCGATCTTCGTTACCTATCGCCGATACTCTTAACCTGTTGCGAACACTGCTATCTCGTGCATCAGGTGAGCACCTAGCCGCGAACTTAATGATTCGAACTCCGCTAACCTATCTACGATTTATTCCCCGCTTAATTTTACAGTTTGTGACAAAAATCCTATTATCACACCTCTGTTACTGTTCCGTCCTTGACTGATGAAAATTTAACACTCCTTATTAACCCTTATTAAATTACAACATCGATCGTACCAGCTATAATAATCCACAGTCCTATTATTCTTTCACGAACAAAAGTTAAAGTTCAAACTCCTTAGAAATTTCCGACCTCACACGCAATAATCTCTAGCACTAACCTGTTCGGTTTGCTGTCTCGTAACAGAATGGGCGAGTCAAAACTTTCTACTTCCCAAGTAACAGACTTCAATTCTTTTTCCAAAGCCCCTCTCATATCCGGTCATTTTTAATTATAATCGACGAACGGTCCCGGCATGTACACCTCCACTGGTTTCAACGCCCCTATGATTGTAAGATGAACCTCGCTCATGTTTGTCGGCTCCCTAGCAATCATATGTGATCGTCTACTCTTTGCCTGAAAAAACCTAATATGCCATCTTTTTCGTAATTATTTCTTGCCTAAATAATTGGTATATCACAACACACAGAGCTATGAACCCACGCATACACACAAGCCTGCACCTCTTCACTCATAAGCATGTTCAAACAAATTGGGACAAACAGTTTTTACCTTTAATACCACTGTATAATAATATTCAATATTTATAATTATTACATTTTTAATACGTGAAACTCTCTTTAACATAAATAAATACCAACGTATGACAAAATAGCCTAGAAAAAAGACGGATGATAATACCAAAACAATGAGGGGGGAATAAAATCACCTCACTTTACTTAAATATTAACTTTTCAATACATTTTAACAGTACACTACCCAATTATCGCTCCTTTCACTTCACTTCACTTTCACTACACATTTTCATCCTATTTCACTTTGCGGCAGGATTAACTGATGTAAGGTTGTATTTTTAAGTTCAAACATCTAGTTTAAGTAAAAATCTCGGTAATGTTCAACGGTAATGTTCTCGGTAATGTTCAAAAAATTGAATTAAGCAGAGATTGGTCAATTCAGTTCTGCAGAAATGCGAATAATAGAGTAAAGCTAAAAAAATGAAATAAAAATATCATTTACGAATTTTTTTTAATAAACATAATGTACCGAAAACTGTCAATCTCGACCACTTACACTCAAACTCCAACAACTCCAGCACATCATTCTGAGGAACAAAATACTTCTTTTACAATGTTATTTTTCTGCCAAAATCGATTCGGATAATGAGATTCTGAAAATTGTAGTTCTACTTTTATTGCGCTAGGGTGCCTTCACATGAAAGCCACTCGGTGGCGCCACCGAACAGTGGCAGAGCCCTTCAGACACAGCCACCACCGCGCGCCACCGCCCGCGAGAGGATTTTACATGAGTCCACGGTGTAAGATATATAGGTGTGTCAACTAGCCGCCTTTTGGACAACATTTTTGAAGCCAGTTTGAGGCTAGTTCCTCGCTTATCCGTACGGTGCGCACGATCGAGTTGGGCATTCATGATGGCGTCTCGCGATTTAGTGGCTTCCACCAGAGGTTACAAAGCTATTAAATGGATCACTATCTTGTCCCAAAAATGCCCAAGTCGTTCGCAGCGCTTACATAGTGAGAACTGTGAGAACTAGCCTCACATTAGTTTCAGTTTTAGACCGGGAGTGAACCCACCTATATCTCTTACACCGGGATGAGTCACATCGTTGTGGACTCAGGCGGCCGAAAGGCCGGCAGCAGGCAAATATCGGTTCAGTGGCGCGTCTAGTGTGAAGGCTGCCATTTAGAATTGTGATCTGGTGGCGGTGGCATGGACGCGCGTCTGTTCTGCTGGAGGCCGGATCTCGCCACCGACCGACACAGCAGCGCGACTTGTGTGAATATCCTCCATTTTAAACGAATGCTTTGCCAGCAGACGCGCCACTCGGGAGCTGTGCTGAGTGGAGCCTTGTGAAGGGACCCTTATTCACAAGATCTCATTGTTCTTATTCGAGTTTACCAACGAATTATAGCCGCATAATTTCTATATAACCTAAAATTACATGGAACCTAAAAAGATATAGGGGAAAATTGCTGAATTTGAACCGCTGCCTAAACTGAACCGCATCCATATTTCTATTCGTCAGAACATTGAGATCATATAAGTTAGTACTAATGCATGGCAGCACCCGTGAAATTACTAGACAACTAGAGGATGTAGTAATCCTAGTGAATGGGGACAGCGTTATCAGTGGTTTTCAGTGGGTCCTACAATTTTTATGCGGTATATCGTCAGCTCCTGTGAGTAGTGGGGGTAATTGCAACTTTTATGCCACACGTTACAAATATTGTACGTTGTCTCCAAATATGGATAGGAAGAGTAATGTTGTCTTTAATGTTCTTGCGCAGTGTTGTTTCTATATTTGGAGTTTCCGAAATCGGACCTCAGATGTTTGCCTTAATTGAACTCAAATTAAGTTTCTGTTCACAGGATCATAAAGGATAAGGCGATGATGTTGAATCTAGCCGGTTTTGTATCATACGTGGTAAGGAAAAGGATGAAGGTATCATCTAGTGTCTAGGTCTGAAATGTATATTAAGGCACATAGCGTGCGTAAGTGAATCCCAGCATTAGGAACCATTTGTGCATAAATTGCGATAATGAAAACTAATCCTACTAGCCATCATATTTGTTGTATACCAACTTCTACAGCCTGTTCTTCGAAGATTTTTATTGTTTAAAAGGGGGCAGTACAATATGCTTCTTTTTGTACCAACGTCGAATATCCTTCAACTTGAAAAATGTAAAACCTGTTAAGTTAGCTTAGTTTAATATGTTGAAGTTATTCTTCTAGATATTTTAATTTTAGAATGAGATTCATAAAGAAAACGAGTGAACAGTTTATATTTTCACAAGAAAACAGCAATTTTTTCAAAAATAATTATTTCATTATTTATCGTGCAGAAGCACTGCATTAATATATTGTTAACTGTACATTATTTTTCACATTATTATTAATATTAATATTAATCCATTTATTTTGAGGTTCAAAATAATTCGAATATTTTTAGCAACTACTAAAAGCGATTACTTTTAGGGCACGCACAGCGTGCAAAACGTTCAATTTTTAGCGCTAGTGTCAAAAGTGAGACGAGGCTCACATGATAAAACTGTGAATGCAACAAAGAAAGCAAAATACTTACGCAAAAGACGGCATCATCTTCTTCTGACCTGCATTTAATATACTCGTAGACATAATTCAGTGATTACTACGAGGAAAATAAAATCACTTCTAACACGTGTTCATAGAATTATGCTTGCGTATGCTTGAATTAAAATACAAGTAATATGGCTATCTAAAAAAGAGTCTATGAACACGTGTTAGAAGTGATTTTATTTTCCTCGTAGGATTCCGCCACTCGACCTATCGACCTCATGTCGCAACCTTTCTCACTCGCGAAATAGAATACCGTTACAACTAATACCAGACATAACTATTATAATGAGAGTTCATAGATTGCTGGGTTGTTTTGAGAAATATTGTGAGCATGGAAATTAAAAACACAAAATTATCTAAATTAGGCAACTTTCCCCTGCTGCATTGGCTGTTAGAGCCTAAAGAACCTGGATTATGCGAGAGAATATGCAAATGTGTGACTAAGTCGTGTTATTTGTGATCTGAAGGTATAAGAAGAGATTTGTAGGTACAAGAAGAACACAATAAAGACACAGTAGTATCAGTAGTATTGAATGCTATGTGATGTAGTTTTATTTTCTCGTATACTACTGAAGTAGAATAGATAAAGAATTGTAATGCTGCAGCCAAAAGTGGCGATTTAAGGGTCCAAGATACCAAATTGGTGGATAATTCTTGTTCATATATGTAGGAAATTCTTGTTCATATATGTAGGAAATTCTTGATCATATACTATAGGAGCAAGAATTATCCACCATTTTGGTATTTTGGACACTATAGTCAGCGTTGTCAGAGGTCCCACTTTTGGTGGACAGCTGGACGCGTCGTAAATTAGAATGTGCAACTTTGTATATTATTTCTTTGTTCGTTTCTTACATTCGACCTTTTGTTATACATTTACATATTAATCTTTTAGAAATTATTTATTTTGAAATTCGCGCTCGCGAAACGGAATTACGTGTGCTTGAATGGCGTGTGAGTGAATTAGGTGTCATTGTTGTGACTTGATGTAGCTGTATGCAAAGGAGTTATAATTGTCTTTATGTTGATATTTGCATGAAAATATTTAGTTTTTGTACCAAATGCTGTACCATTTGTAATGAGTAGAGTACTTTTTGCATGGTTTTTAGAATACTCTTCTCTAATCATGGCCCTATGAAATACATTTCTATATTGTCGAGGGCATCAGGCTTCTTTTTCCAATACAAGTTTACAAACCTTTTGTGTTATATTTTTATGCAGTTGTACAATTCACATGGTTAGGACAACATTGCGAAGGAACCAGTGAGTTGTTCGCTTCCTGGTTGAATTGGACGTTTTCAAATAATAGGAAAGATGTTAGTAGTGCAGAAAGTGCGATATTTCATTACAACGTAGCTGTTTCCAATAACGTGGGAAAGTATGTGTTGTTGTAGCACCACTTGTTTTAAAAGGTCCAGAGTTTGATTTCTATTTTCAGAATTTGATTTCTATTATAGAGAGATATTACTGCTAAAGATAACAACTTCGTGCTCGAAATTTCGGGGGGGGGGGGGGTGAGAGGATTTACGGTCTAGAAAATGGGAATGAAAATGTCTTTAGTAATTTGCTTTTACAATATTTGGTATAGAAGTAATGATAACCTATACAAAATCTACAGTGACTATATAACAGCAATCACTCTAAATTCATAGGGAATTTTCTACTCTAAGTACTATTTGGTTTAGAGTCTCATTAATGTAACTCAGTGGCAGCTGGTGTCCAAATAAACTAAAGCTTGCAGTTCCATCGAATGACGGAAATGTAATTTCTAAAATTCAGAACACTAATTTACAATAAATTGTAAGCAATTCATGTAAGTTAATTAAAACTAAGTTTAATAAAAAACTGTATTGAAATATTGCTTACATATTTTTTATGTGTTTTGCCTATGACAGGTGTATTCACCTCCCGTGCACGTAGTTCTGGCTTTGATTTCCAGTGGTGCACAAGCACTATTGTTTGGACACGTATTATACAAATAAAATTATTTTATTTTGAAAACTCTACTATCTTGGTATATATTGCAATAACGAAAGATCTACATATATTCGTATTCACAAGAACGCTCTAAAACTGCTGGCAAACTGGCTTCCGCGAGACACAAAGGGTCTTCCATCCACAGCGGCCAACTTAACACAAAGAACTCATCAAAAGTACGTTTTAAATGAACACACCTAATAACAAATGAAAATAAATTCTTCAGCAATAAACAATGCATTTAATAACGTCAATAATTGACTGAACGTATTTTCTTCCAAAAAATTAAGTTGCGGAATTCATAAAATTGCAGCTAGTCAGACGAAGAAAGAATATTGGTATTCCCCTCGGACTGCCTCGGTCGCCGCGCAGCGCTCCACAGCGGTCGGCGACGAGATTCCTCACCCGTTTGGTTGCGTCAACAAAGGCCTTACGTTCACCCGTGTTTAAGCGAAGGGCCAACGAGTAAATGCAGTAAATCCAGTAATAGAGCCAAGAGTTGTGCAATACTTGGAGCCACCGGACGACGGAGGAGAGCGCCAGTTGGACGCTCTTAGGTTTCAAAATGATTTCATTTACACTGATATTGCTGCAATGTATTGAATATTGAAAACCAATAAAAGGAAAATGTATATTCGTAAGATATTATAAGATCATTTTCGATTATCTAGGAGTTGTACAACCGTGCAGCCTAAGCATGTGCCGCCACTGATGTAACTGCATGAATTATCGTTTTACGCAATATGATTAATAAGCGATGGTATTAAGAATCATATAAAACAATTAATGATTATTAGTTATTTGGTCAAACGATTTATTATTATTCTGGCAATGAATTATGCCTATATGAAAAGTTAGTCAAAAGACAATATGCAATGTTTCGCGAGATAGAGAAATTTCTTCATGGGCGATCCTGGGCAACCTGATGCACTTTGAAAGGACAACTGGGCTAATAATACTCGGACTCTTTGGTTTAATGCAAAGAAAATTCAAGACAATTTTTAAAATTTATTTCATTTATTTAATTCCAAACTCATTGTCAGTGATCCGATCAGGATTTTCTTGATTGTTAATCAGCTGTAGCCGCTACTTGTGAGGATTTTCATAAAGATAATTGCTATATCAAATTCATTGTAGAAGCATTATATGTATTCGTTCAATAGAAATGCCCTGTTGCTCAGTACATAAAATATCTCAGCAAAGAGTATATATTAATACAATTATTTTTCAATTTTACAATATTAATCTTTGAATTTGAAAGTAAATATTGCAACAACAGTCATTTAGAATATGTCAATAAATTTCTAATGCACATTAAGTCAATAACAGTTACAAAATTCATCTCTTAACTTCTCATAAAAGATTAACACTTGCATTGCCTAAACAGTAATTAAAATATAACATTAAATTCACAATATTCAACTGCAAAAACATATAATGCTATTTTAGTATAAAAAAGAAATGTGCATTTGCACAACATTCTTTTCAATTAATTTCTTCTGTACATTCAATCTCCATTAACAGCAACAGCAAATAAAATGTTCAAAAGGTAACCATGAATGTCTATCACATATGAAAGTTCATATCAATTCAAATTGTAGTATAGGTTTATGCTTGTGACAAGCGGAAAAGTCATATAATTAACAGTTAATGAATACTTCATCATTGTGGTGTGGCGTTGCCCAAATCTGGTGTCTCGTCAATTTTGTAGCCATATGTTTCTAGTTCTGTAACATTAAAAAGACATGTGTAGCTCACAAGTACGGGCTAAGTTGGCAGCAAATTGCTTAACTTAAACACTCCCGACAAATTTAGAAAGTTGACTCATGAGTCCAAAAAGACCAGGAATTAGGGGTGAATTCAGAAATTATTTAGTGGGAGGGCCATTTCAGTTACGACCTCCCGTAAATATTTTTGAAATAATACGAAAATATTAGTATGAAATTTAAAAATTTACCAGTATATACATTATTGAATTTCTGCTCTGGATGTGTGATATGGATAAATAGTAATTATTTTGAATAAATTGAGTAAAATTAATACAAATGTTGACTTCAAGGGAGCCATGGTCACCATGGTCCGCATTCGTATCGCTTATTTTCGGCATGAATGAAATAACTCAAAATTGATAATAATGACAATTTATTTAATTAGTTAGATAATTATCACATAGCATGAATATACGGGAAATGGCTCCATGACCGTAGTTCCTAAGCCAGGATCTCAATATAGCTGCCGGCGGGTTCTTCCTGTCGGTAAAGGCGTTTGGTATAAATATGTAATAATAATAATAATAATAATAATAATAATAATAACAACAACCACTCCACCAAGAGAGTACACGACCTTGCAGTTGGTGGTGGAGCTTGAGTACCCCCATGAGCCTGAGAGCTATGTCAGTGGTAGCCTAGCTACCGGTAGGGCCTCCCTTGCTGAATAGGTTGAAGGTGAGGGGTCAGACGAAGAAGTACTCCATTTTGAGGAGAGTGGGAAGTAAGTAGAGAGGGAAGGGTCATGAACCTTTGAACTTCCTGTTGTCGGCCCATGGAGGGTATAGGAAAGAAACTGGGTTGGCACACCAGGCCACTGATTAGAGTGGAGGGCGGAACCTTGCATTAGCCAGCGAAGGAGGCTGCCTTCAGCAGTCAGTGAAAATCCCGTAGGGTTTAGTAATGCTGACTGGCGATCGGAGGGACCCTTTGCGGGGCCCTGCAAGGGGATGCCCCGAGGCCACTGTGGGTCGCAGTAACGAATGGAAGGAAACTACGCAAGGGTTAAGTGTGATCTGTGAACTCGAACTTGCGTCCTGCGTGCCTTGTTCTACCAATGTCCCATACCTGCTCAGAAACCGAGCTAATGTCACCTTGTCGACGTCTGGCCATCACACGGATGTTAGTCCAGGGACCCAGAGCCGGCAGTAGCTCGAAGCCATCGTCAGAGATGGACGCGGAATGAATTGAAGGAGTGATGTGGTGCTTTTACTATGCAAAAGCGAAGAATGGGGGCTCAGAAGTACAAGTTTTCAAGGTATGGAGAGAGCGGAACCCAGATATGAGACCTACCCTAGACTCAAAGAAGCTTGCCAGTCAACGGTGATACATACTCAGCAGTGGAAAATTCACAGCAGAACAACTTGCTGACATTCAGAGAAATGCGGAGTATGTTCTTCGATCGAACTACCCATATGACGAACATGTAGGACTTGTAAACGATTGAAGGTTCATATCTTCCCAATGAAACACACCTCAGTGGTGAAAATTCATCTGGCAATGAATTAAACGATAAGGACATGATGCGAAATCTCCTCCGACGCGAGATAGATAGAGTTCGTCAACTTCAATTTGAATCTCGTGCACCTTTGAGGAGAATATACGAAATGCCAAAGCTAAGAGAGTGATAGAGACAACGAATTCTGTCTTAAATGAGGTGGTACAGACCCCAGGTAGAGATCTAGATATTACTGAAGTCAATCACATCGTGTATGCAACTGGATATCTAGTATCTCAGATAATTTTGGGGTCAGCCAAGAACACCGATGGCCGACAGCCAGACAGAGTAAACAGTCCAGCACCTCCATGGACGAAGAGAATTATGAAACGGATAACCGACACTCGAAGTGAAACATCCCTCTTAGTTGAGGAATCTTCTAAATCAACGCATACAACTAAGGTTCAACGAAAGATATTCAATGTTCAACAAAAATACCGAATTGAAAATGACACAAGCAGGCTAACCGTAGTTGAGAAGCTTAAAGAGAAAATTCAAACATGGGCTCAACGAATTAGACGTTGCAAAAGTAGAATATATTTCCGTGTACAGAACCGGTTGTTTAAAAAAGACGCGAAGGGATTCTATCGCAATCTGACTCAAAAACAGAATGGCAACACTGTCACAGCTTCAAAAGATGACGTCGAAGCATTTTGGGCAGGAATCTGGGGGGAAACCAGATCCTACAACAAAGACGCATCTTGGATTCAATCTGAAGTTGATGCTGCCGATGAACTTGTGGAAACAGTGGAAGATGTTCACCAATTCTCGGAAGAGGACCTCTTCCAAGCAATTAAGAACATGGGAAACTGGAAATCCCCCGGGATTGATAAGATCCAGATTTATTGGATTAAGAAATTAACAGCAATACATTCTCATCTAGCAAAGGCTGTTAATAAAATTTTAGAAAACCCAAAGGAACTCCCGGAATGGCTCACACGCGGCATCACGTATTTGCTACCCAAAGCGGGAGACAGCTCTTTGGCGAAGAACTACAGGCCAATTACTTGTCTGCCAGTACTGTACAAAGTTATAACTGCAGCCATAGCTGACAAAATGTACAGACATCTAGAGAAGAATCATCTAATGCCAGCTGAACAACAAGGATGTCGTAAAGGTTTATGGCTGTAAGGAAATCTTGCTACTGAATAAAGTCATCTTGAATGATGTAAAGAAACGAAAACGTAATTTGAGCATGGCTTGGATTGACTACCAAAAGGCCTTTGATAGTGTACCACACGATTGGATTTTGAAGACCCTGGAGATCTATCGATTTCATCCTAGACTTATTGAATTTTGCAAGGCTAGTATGAAGTCGTGGAGTACCAGGTTACTAATACACAGCGGAAAGGAAGCAGTAGAAACCAGAAGTATTCAGATTAACAGGGGTATTTTTCAAGGAGATTCACTATCCCCTCTGCTGTTTTGCATTAGTTTGATCCCACTATCGAGACAGTTGTCGCAAGCTGACTTTGGTTACAAGCTCCATGGTGATGAAAGGCCAGTATCACATTTGTTTTACATGGATGATCTGAAAGTGTTTGCTAAGAATGAAGCGATTCTCTCCCAAATGCTGTCTGTCGTGAATGACTTTAGCAATGACATCTGCATGAAGTTTGGTCTTGACAAGTGTGCAAAAATCAATTTAAAAAGAGGCAAACTGACAACGTCAGAGAACATTGAAGTTGATACGCACACTGTGATTCAAGATCTTGAGCCAGGTAAAACTTACAAATATCTGGGCATTGAAGAATGTGAGACCATCTCGAACGACACAATGAAAGAGAGAATTCGCAGGGAGTATTATAGAAGAATGAGACTTGTCCTGCAGTCCGCTCTGAACTCCAGGAATAAAATATCTGCAATAGGTAGTTTGGCGGTGCCTGTAGCCGAATACAGTTTCGGACTAGTGGACTGGACTGAGCAAGAAATTCGCACCATGGATCGAAAAACCAGAAAACTGCTAACAATGCATCATGTTTCCCACCCTCGAGCTGATGTACATAGACTTTATGTGTCACGTAAGGAAGGAGGAAGAGGCCTCAGACAAATTGAGGCCTCCTGGCACAACGCAATAGTCGGGATGGGAAAGTATGTAGTCAGCCATCAAGATGACCCTCTAATGAGGCAGGTCATGAAATCTGACCGAAGAATGGGAAACAGAGGCATTGTTAGTGTAGCAAGAAGCATTGCGAAGAAAACTATGCAAGACACGTCGAATAACACAGACACTGAACTTCTGATGCTACTAAACATGAAATGTGAGACACGAAAAATGTTAAAGAAATCGTGGAGAGACAAACCACTCCACGGACAATACCTAAAAAGAATGGACAAGGTGCAGATCAATAAAGATCAATCATTTATGTGGCTTAAAAGGGGAAGAATGAAGCCAGAATCGGAAGCACTTGTAATAGCTGCCCAAGATCAGGCCTTGAGAACACACATTATGATAAAGCGGTTCTCAAAATTTCCCAAGATGATAAATGCCGCATTTGCCAGGAGCAAGTAGAAACCATTGATCATATTGTCTCAGCTTGTCCAATCCTAGCAAAGACCGAATACTTGAAAAGACACGACAGGGTGTGTAGCTACCTCCACTGGCAGATCTGTACCGCCCTCGAAGTTCCAAACACATGCCCCAAGTGGTACGAACACTCACCGAAACCGGTGACGTCTGTTGGATTGTGTACGATATTGTACGACCAACAAATTCAAACTGATCGCACGATAGCGGCAAACAAACCGGATATAGTTATCCGGGATTTGGAGAAAAAATCGTGTTTACTTGTCGATGTTGCTGTACCTTGCGATCAAAACGTCGTTACCAAGGAGGCAGAGAAACGTCTTAAATACAAGAGTTTGGAAATCGAGATCAGCCGAATGTGGGGCGTAAAAGCACAGGTCGTCCCGATAGTTATCGGAGCTCTGGGATTTGTTCCGCAAAATTTGAGTAAGAACTTGTCTAAACTCCCAGGTAATTCAAAAGACTGGGAAGTGCAAGAAATTGCTTTATTTGGAACAGCCCACATTTTGCGCAAAGTATTGTAGAGGCACCGATAGTCCCTAGATCTGCTCCTTAGGTAGCTGGTTGCAACCTGGAGTAGATTTTATATTCAGCCGACTCATAACATCTTTAGTCGTGATATGGAGGAATAATAATAATAATAATAATAATAATCCAAATACAGGCTAGGGTCTAAAACGGGCTAGTTTCAGTTGTAAAACCGCAGGGTGTCGAACTCTATCGAGAATGGTGTGAAACTAGTCCCCTCGGTTCCGTTGAAGAGCGATGAGCAGGACCATTTTTGGCCCCGTTTTTCAAAATGCGACATTTCGGAATTTTTTTAATAAAGGAATTTTTTTTAAACTATGATTTTTGTAATTCTGAAACTGTTGAGAATTGAAGGGTATGAGTCAACGGTACGGCTCAAAGTTTAAATTTCCCCATATGTTCAAAAATGTGCCAACTACATTCAAAAGTCAAAAGCTAGCCTATATTTGGACCTTCTCCATAAAAACTTTCTTGCCTATAAATTTCAATTTCTGAAAGTTCTAGCATCGTGGAAACGATGTAATGAAAAATGGCGGCAAATAAGTTTTCATTTTATTAATTTTAAGATATTAAAATTTAGCGTTTACACTACAAGCATGGTGAATAATATTAAGCAACAACACATCTGGGGCATATTCCTTTCATTTAAAGCAACAATTAGGAAATATGGTTGATTTTAAAGCTCAAATCTCTTTCTAAACTAACCATTGACATTTTAAGTATATAGAAGAAGAAAATGATGATGAAGATGTGGATGAAATTGAAGATGACGAAAATATGATAAGACGAGTAAAGAGCGTGAAGATTTAGAAAACGGTAAAATGAGCAGAGGAAACGAGAAAAAATAGAGAAAACCTGACAGGAACCACAACAAAATTCACTTGGATATTGTGACTGATTAGTAAGAAGAAAAATAATTTTAAAAGATTTTTCTTCCGGTATATTGGGATAATCTTGCAAATTGAACTCGGGAGAGAAGTTTGATGATTTTCCCGTATTTCATACTATTAACATGAAGTGTCAACCCATCTTCTGGAAAAGGTGATTTCTACTTTTTCGTATAGAATCCTTTACATGAAGTAATATACTGGAACATAGAATATATGAGGTTATATAATGCTGCGAAAAATCGATTTCGAATGTACTGATATCGAAATAAGAACTGATACGGAAAATGATATCCTGATACCAAAAAAGTATTGTTGTTTGTTATATATTATATACACTGATGTATTTTTTGAAATATCTCTTGCAACGTTAATATTTACATTACCAGCGATTTGTACAATATACATTATTGCGTTTGTAAGTAGACGTGCTTCAAATGATGTCTAATGAAGTTTCTCGAAAAATCAAAACTAGGAGAAAGTCTGTGCCATACTGTAGTGCCACTAGTTTGAGTTATTGTTCTGTGTCTGCGAATGGAGTCAATGGTATGACAATCATAAGAGATTAACGTTTTCAATAGCACAGTCCCCGCATTACTCGATACTACTGTACAGGAATGGAAGATCCACATTGAATGCTCTTTTCTGATAAAAGAACAAAACTTTTCTGGTACGCTTGTAGAACCATTTTGTCTTATTTACTCTCAGGATTCACTTTCCTTAGTTTGTCGGTAGCGATGAAGTTCATCCTGTATTCAAAATGTCAACACATCTACAAAACATTAGATTTCGCACCATTTGTAATATAAATAGCTGCAAAACCAATAAATATTCTTACCAATAAATTCGTCTTCCTTGGCTAGTAAAGCCAGTCTCCATTTTTATTATCAAAACTTGGTTGCTGGCCACCATATTCTGCGGGAAGAATTTCAGGTTTGATGAAGGCATGAAGGGAGGTTATGTCCCGGCCATGAAGGTATATCTGAAATGTCGACATCATTTTTGTGAAAACGTGACAACTATGAAACTTATTAAACTAAATGACTATCTTTACTTCATTATTTGTATGTCCATAACGACGCCATACAAGATTATGGAGATGCTTCTGGTGTGAACACAAAGTTAGCTTCAGCACTATTTTTTTAGGTAACCTTTGTTCTAATCATGTTTCAGGACAATATGTGAATTTTAAATTTGCTTATATTTTAAGAAATTAAATAATATTTAGGAGTAATAACGGCTGTGATAGCTAAACTACAACATCTACACAACAGCGACCCTCGTCATGGTTGAAACAAAAGTACAAATTGCGCACTCATTAACTACGTTCATTTTACGAAATTTTCTAATGGGAACGGCTGCTATGGCTCCGTGGAGTAACTCCTGACCGCAGCAGCATACTTGACAAGGAGGTTCTAGAGTTTGAGTCCTGTCAGTGGAGGATTTCCGA
>JAHLJT010009436.1:58414968-58681262 GCA_031308135.1 Acheta domesticus
GCCGTGTCGTCGCACATTGGGGAATTATTTGGTAAATCAGGGTGATTTTGGCAATTTTGGGCGATTTAGCATTTTGTAAGGATTGAATTTTAATTCTTTACAAAAAATTCTTCTAACCGATTCACGATTGATTCGTAGGTTCACCTTCATGACGTCTAGCTGACCGTTCTGGGCATCTGACTACCACTTCATTAGCCTTTATTTCTGGTGTCGTTACACTGCGTTTCGGGCCAGGCTTCTTAGCCATTATGTTTCCTGCCGATCTGAATTTCTTTACCCATATGAGGATTGTTTTGCGGCTCGGAACAGCTCCATGTCGACCAACATTGCACCGTGGACCGAAACAATCGCTGCCTAGCTGTAATAGACCTCATCACTTCTCTGTCATAGACAAACAATCGACGTTGCCTGTCCCATTGCTCCATAAGGAGTGAGTAAATGAAATGGCGTCTTTTATAGAGCAGAACTATCCCACCACGCCCACCTCCCACCACTGCACTATTCAGTTCAAAACCTTTCCTGTCCTGTGTGTCATCCTGTACATGAAAATACGCCGAATGGGACGAAATAAGTATTTTAATTTTTTTAGACATGGCGCACCAATTATAAAAATCTGAGAAAATTCCAGAAGATAGATGATTTCTAGGGCAACATTTGAGAATTTGCTCGTGCTCCCGGTGGAAAAACAACTTTCTTTAAAAAATTCCAAAATTTTCAAATCCATTTAAAAGGTTGAATTTCGCGGCTAATAAATTTTTAAAAGTTATTTTTTGAAAAATTCAGTAAATTTTACATAAATAACCATTATTTCCATGAAAATTCATGCGGCGGAGTCAGTGAAAAAAATAAAGTTCAAAAAACACGTTTTTCGTTATTACGGCAGATGTGAGGGGGCAGGAATTTAAAAGTCCATGAAAAAATGTTTTTCGTGGTCACAATCCTCAGGAAAGATTCACTTTTTGATTCCAAGTGGGGGCACTTTTACCATCTTATCCAACTAGAGCCTTTCAGAAGATACTCATCAGGAGTAGCAAGACACTAAAATTTTAATCTGAAACACATACGCTTTCTACAAATGAACTGCTTCATTGAGTGGTGGTGACATGATTCATGCTTTCGTCCAGTGAGTAGCAGTGGAAGTGCTTGGGCAAATTCTTGAAACTTCTTGTTGAGGTGACCAACAATAAGTGGTCATTAATTGCACTCTCTGTTGTCTAATAGATTTATTTCAGAGTTGTGAATATGGAGGAATCTATGAATATAAAATTTGTTTCATGCCATGCATTTGAAATGTGTGTATTTTGTTTTGACTCCGTAAAGGGGTGTGATATCACCCATTTATATATCCAGATACCAAAAGAATATTGCAAAATATGTATACAAATCTTCAATTGACAATTGTATCATACATCTTTCTGTACTGCTTGAAGTGTAGTTTGCCTACTTTTGAGTTCCATAATTTCTGAATCAGAACGTGCTATGATAATTGAATTGAAATTAAAAGAATTGGCATTACGGGAATGCCACAAAGAAGCTGAATTTTATTTGTAGAGATTTCTTTCAACCCTTTAATTTTTAGGAAAGGCTTTTCTTAATGTAGATGTCATATTTTTTGTATTTGAATCAGGAGAATGGAGATATATAGGTACATTGAACTAGAGTTGGATGATATTTCCTTTAGTAAATAATGTGGTCTAGATTTTAGTGATTTATTCTGAATAATGAAGTCTCAAATTAAAATCATATTGTATGACCTTTTGCCCTTTTAGAATCGGTTTGTCCTATTGCTTCACTATTCCTTGGTAAAAAGTCTGGAATCAAGAGTATGTAAATACTTTTAAGGATGCTAAAACTGTGACAGATTAGATGATTTCTGTGGGGAAGATTTTTGTAGTGGTACAATGTATAAAACTCCGTTAAAAGTATAGATGTGAGAGAAGGTAGTTGTTTTTTTTCTTTCAGTGTAGATTTATTAATTATTAAACTTATAAAATTGGGTGAAGTTGACCGGGGGTTAGGGAAACACTAGAATAAATAAAATAGGGTGAATCAGGTGCAAATATACAAAAATCTGTTCTAATAGATTATGAAAAATTGATACCGGATCTACGCAGAGTTTAGAGGATTGAAATATATCCTCAAAAAATTGTAAATTTAATTTCCCTTCTTGCTTTAATTTGCTTAAACACGTGAAGAATGAGTGGTTATTGGTTTTACTGTGAAGCATTTTTTCACAAAAACGAGACAACAGGTAGGCCAGCTAAGTAATTCATGATTCTAATAAATGTCTGAGCAATGCCAGGTTTCACAATCTAGTAACAATAAAATTATATTTTGTACATGAAATAATACAAAAACACTCAAACTAATGCAAATTACTGGGTGATAAAAATAACTAGTATTTGGTCAGTTATTCATGCGAACATAACACAACACAAAAACTCAGAGAATGGAGATTACTCTCTGCAAGTATTACTCTATACTCTTCTGTATCCATAAGTACTGAGAACCCTGGAAAACACACTTATTGAAAACTGTGCTGCTGCATCAGATAAAGCACGAATCATGGAACATGATATTGCCAAACTTATAATGTGCAAAGTGTGGTTAAAGATGTATTGAAGTAATATAATGGGATTGGGACTAGAACTTATGACTGTTATGTGCTAAACAGGAAAATGTGGTAATGGGGAAAATTCTAATGAGATTCCATTGTAGTAAGCATATGCATAAATTGACAAAAATTTAAATGTAAATCATGAAATTTCTCAGTATGGAACTCCATACTCAGAAATATCTAAGTATCTATCTGCTTATTCTCCACATGCTTTACCCTCGCCATAATTGCATTATTGTTTTATAAATTTCACATTTTGGTAGGTTTTATTTAAATGTTTCTATTGTATGGAAGCAGATTTATAAAACTAATATGATTAACTAAATTGATTTATATAGATTTTTGAAGGTTTAAATAAAACACATAAATAATGTTGTATTAGTCTCTGAATATAATGAATGCCTGAACATTGCAGGAAAAAGGTAGAGTATTAATTATTCAACTTTGTCCTTGTATTTTTCTTCAATGCGTGGACAGAGTCTACCTTGCTTCCCTCATGCTGTGCTGCTAGAAAAAACAAGTTTCTACCTTGACCTCAAAGGGCACTGTCAATGAGCACACAGACAGATGGATAAAAGCACTATTATTTTTTTGGCCACCTTGTAATATTTCATGTATTGTTTCAGATTATGAAGCTGTTGTGAAGTTATCAGATGGTTTTAATGGTGCAGATTTAAGGAATGTGTGTACTGAAGCTGGGCTTTTCGCTATCAGAGCAGAACGTGAATATGTAATCCAAGAAGATTTTATGAAAGCTGTCCGTTAAAGTGGCAGATAACAAGAAACTTGAATCTAAATTGGACTATAAACCAGTATAAAATAATTATTTTTGCCTTTTTTTCCCCTAAAATTGTATTCTTTGTCTTCTAACACAATAAAGAAATGCTATGTTATGAAACGTCTTCTATTTTGTTATAATCTTTGTGATATATTTGTGAAAACTCCTGGAACTTCAAAGCTAGAAACTATTCAAATACTTAAAGTAAAGAACAAAATGCTTGCTTTGTACATATGTTTTGGAATTCTTGAAGGTTCAACGTCTGTTGACTTTCTCAATTTAAATTTTTTATTTCATTGTTATGAGTATCCTAACTTGTAGAATATCACATTATGAGTTCTTAGTTTAGTCTTAACAACAAGTGTTATCTGCTGGTCAGTGCACTTGGTTTTCAGAACGGGCAAGCGAGGTAAAGATTCTGTCATGTGTTGAACACAGCAAATTTTTTTTTACTGTCCTGTAATCTGGTTTTTAACTTTCTCATGTACAGAGGAAGTATTGTTTAGCTGTAAAGAAAGGTGCAGTTTTTTTTTTAAGGAAAAAATATTTTGTGGGCCCCTGATTTAAAAAACTGGAATTATCTTCCTCCTGAGTAGTAAAATTTCTTTCTTCAATATGTAGTGTAAGTAAAGTGGGCCCAGAAAATGTAGTAGGGGGGAAACGGTCAAATGATTTATTGCTAGTTAATTGCTAACGAATTGCCGCAATTTGGATTTAATTGGCACCTATTTTCGTGGGAAAAACGTGTGGACGCGATGCCAGATAACACAAAGTAAAATTCGGATTGTACCTCGACGGAACCGAAAATAATTTATTGTTAATTATCACAATACAAGCAATAACTGAATAACATTAGCAATAAACATTTTATCGTTACTGACGTGCTACGACCTGAATTTAACTTGTGTGTGCTGGCGTCGCGTCAATCCAGCTCATTTCTGTTTTCCCCACGAAAATGCACGGGAATTCATTCCAAATTGTGGCAATTAATTAAATTAAATCATTTTGATTGTTTTCGTCGAGATACGACCCGAATTTAACTTGAGTGCTGGCGTCGCATCAAGCCAGCTCACACTAGCAAAATGCGTGAAAATTAATTCGAAATTGTGTTAAGTAAATCATCTGGCATGTTTCATTCGGGTGTGCTGACATGACTGTTCGAACTTGAGACACCTCTGTACACGAAGTCTACCTTGTATACTGCGATTTTTGTAGGAAGAGCTCTGAAGATAACTCAAATCCCATCTTCGCGATGGAATATGTCACGGCATTTCGCGTCTTTTCTCGGTCTTGCCGGTAGAAGTCGCATGATCGCAAGCACTGCTTCATACGGTCGCGATCGTGCGAAATCTAGCGGAACGACTGTGAATGATTCGAAATGCCGTGACATATTCCATCGCGAAGATGGGATTTGAGTTATCTTGAGAGCTCTTCCTACAAAAATCGCAGTATAGACTTCGTGCCTCTGTAGTTGGAAAGCCACGTACGACAGTAATGTTCTAAGTAAGGTGTGTCAGAATCAGTATGTTTAAGTATTGTCGAGAATTTTTGCTATGCCATGTGCTGATGTCTCTACAACTACTGAAATGCGGCATTTGACACATTTGTTCTCTGTTTTTGGAACACCTGCATACATACATTCTGACAGAGGAGCTTCATTTATGTCTTCATTTTTAACTTCTCAGAATATTGCAACAAGTCGAACTACCCACTACAACCCCAGAGGAAACAGACAAGTTGAAATGTTTACCGGAACGATATGGAAGACCGTCATGTTGGCTCTTCGATCAAACAATCTTAAAATCGAGCATTGGGAAGAAGTACTTGATACTGTTTTACATTCAATTCGTTCTCTTCTCTGCACAGCAACCAATGTTACACCTCACGAGCGAATGTTCAATCATCCAAGAAAATCTTTTAATGGAAGCTCTACACCAACATGGTTAACAAAAACTGGACCTGTTTTAATGAAAAGAAAAAAAAGACTCGTTCGTGCAGTAAATACGATCCGTTAGTGGAAGAATTACAATTATTGGAAAGCTAATCCAAAATATGCTCATGTCAGACTGCAAAATGGCCGAGAAACTACTATCTCAACACGGCATCTTGCTTCTCGAAGAGAAGTTCAAATTAAAGAGGAAGACTACGATTTTGGCGTTCCAGTACATTAGTCTTCGGAATCTCAAGGAAGAGAGCCGAAAGTGGAAACAAGAAATCCTGAGCAACCGCTGTCTGTGGAAGATATACTCAACGACTTGTTCGCCTCCAGGGATCAACCAACATATTTGACAGGCCGTGTGACTGATTTCTGAGAGAGGGGTGAATGTGGTAAAATTTTTGAACTTGGAACTTTTTTAACTTATGTGTTGGCTGCCCTGGTTATTGTGAATATTGTTTTGCTATACTGCGATTTTTGTAGGAAGAGCTCTCAAGATAACTCAAATCCCATCTTCGCGATGGAATATGTCACGGCATTTCGTATCATTCAAGTCGTTCCGCTAGATTTCGCACGATCGCGGACCGTATGAAGCAGTGCTTGCGATCATGCGACTTCTACCGGCAAGATTGAGAAAAGACGCGAAATACCGTGACATATTCCATCGCGAAGATGGGATTTGAGTTATCTTGAGAGCTCTTCCTAGAAAAATCGCAGTATAGTGTTTTTGGTGGTGTAATGTTCCAAGGGTGATATAATGATAACACCGGTGTTGTATTTACAACATTGCACACACTTTATTAACTATACACAAATACAGCCATCGGGGTCTCGTACATAACAGTACCTAACTGCTCTCCGTCATATACCGCGAGTGTCCCGCACTTCGCACCTAGGCGCTGCATGCGCCATCTGTTCGCAACATCAGATACTACATTCTTTCCCTTCTTCAATAAAAGTTTACAAAAACCTCCAAACAGTTAAATGTAAGATTGATTGATTTACACTTACAAACATACCAAAATTACACAATATAAAAACACTCAAATATCAATTCCAAAAATTACAAAATATTGAAAACCAACTTTCCATTACAAATTACAAAATATGAAAACTCAAATATTTCTTGTGAGATTACAAAATAGTGAACATCAAATATCAGTTACAAAATTACAAAACATGAAAACTCAAATATCACTTGTGAAGTTACAAAAATAGTGAAAATCAAATATCCATTACAAAATATCATTTACACTTTGATCCC
Organism: Acheta domesticus; assembly: GCA_031308135.1. Classification (NCBI taxonomy): domain Eukaryota; kingdom Metazoa; phylum Arthropoda; class Insecta; order Orthoptera; family Gryllidae; genus Acheta; species Acheta domesticus. Next base: position 58,421,564 of record JAHLJT010009436.1, read on the forward strand.
TATGTTACAATGTACTCCTCCAAATATTTAGGCGGTTTTCTCTCACGAACCGACCTTCTATTACCTTTACCTATCTGCTCTTCACTATTTGATTCTTTCGGCACTTCAGGTGCTGGTGCATTTATGTTTTCAGGAAAGTCATTGTTTCTCTCAATCTTCACAGTTGCAGGTTCTTCTCCTTCTTCAAAGACCTTCTTCGCATGATTGACATTCCTTTGATAAACGTTTCCCGCAGGTGAGCATATGGTAATTCTGTCCCTATGTTTATCTGTAACTCTGTACTTCACCTTGATTGTACTCAGAGTCGAGTTTGTTAGTCTTAGGTTGCTTAATAATTACCGTATCTCCTGGTTTAATCTCAGATTCTTTGGCATTATTTTTCTTATCGTAGTACTCCTTTCCTTTTTCCTTCCTCCAAGCGTCTCGCTCTCTCACCTCTTCATCCAAAATCTTCTCTGTCGCAACTTCAGGAAGCTTTGTCCTAAGACGTCTCCCAAATATCATTTCTGCCGGTGATACGCCAGTTGTAGAGTGTGGAGTGGACCTATACATTAGCAGATAATCCAACAATTCTTTACGCCAATTTCGTTTCTCGATTTGCGCAATCTTCAGTCTCTTAAGTATACTCCTGTTCTGACGTTCCACTTCACCATTAGCTGCCGGCCACAGTGGAGCAGAATGTTCTATCTTAAACCCCTGTTCTTTTGCATAATCTTCAATTTCCACGCTACTCATCTGTCTTCCGTTGTCGCATACCACCACTCTAGGGATACCATGACGAGCGAACATATCTCGTAGTGCTTGTATTACATTTTCCGAATTAATATTTCGCATCGTCGCAACTTCATAATATCGTGAATAATAGTCAACTACCACCAAAATGTGATCCCCTGATGGTAATGGACCCATCAAATCCATGGCTAGGATGTACCAAGGCCTATCAGGAAGTGGATTCCTGGAAACAGGTGTGGTTTGATTGGATTTTTGAACCAACTGACAACCTTTGCATGTCTTGATAAATTTCTCAGCATCTTTATCAACTCCATCCCACCAAACCTTGGAACGAAGACGATTCTTCATAGCTACTATTCCTGGATGACCCTCATGTGCCAATTCCAGAACTCTGTGACGAAGAACTTCAGGAATAACAATTCGAGTGCCTCTCAGTACTAAATTATTGAGAACGCACAACTCTTCTTTCAGAATCTTCATTCTTGAGCTAGGCAACATGTCCCAATTCCCAGAAAATAGTGCCTTTCGAACTTCCATCAAAACAGGATCAGTTCTCGAACATTCATCCAACTCCTCAGGGTTAATTGAACGAGGAACAGATTCCCTGGACACCCAGTTGATATAAAGCTCATCTTCATTTGACGAATTCCCTCCTGCCTGCAATTTACCTTCAGGTAGTCTTGACAATGGATCTGCAATATTAGACTTCCCACTTTTGTATACCACCTTGTACTTGTAACCCTGTAACCTTAAAATCCATCTCTCGATTCTCGCGCTAGGTTTCGAACGCGGCGAAAAAATAAACTGCAACGCGCGATGATCTGTTATGAGCTCAAACTCTAAGCCATATATCATTAAATGAAACCTTTCATAGGCATATACCAGAGCTAATGCCTCCCTTTTTGTTTGAGAATAACGTTTTTCACAATCAGTTAGACTTCTACTCGCGTATGAAATAACTCTCCATTCATTTTCGTCCTTTTGTACTAAAACGGCGCCCAATCCCACAGGACTAGAATCTGCAATCACTCTTGTAGGTGAATTTTGATTATAAATTCCTAAACATTTCGTTTGCATCAGTTCCAATTTTAATTTGTTAAATGCATCATTTTCAATTTGACCCCACTCAAACTTAACGCCTTGTTTCGTTAGCCGTCTCAATGGAGCGCTAATTGTTGACAAATTGGGTATAAAAGATCCACAGAAATTTACAAGTCCTAAAAAACTGCGTGTTTCCTCTCGAGTTTGAGGCGGTCTACATTTGTCAATTGCTTCTACTTTCGATTGCAAGGGCCTATAGCCAGAACCAGAAATTACAAAACCCAGAAAAACAATTTCCTGTTGCTTAAGTTTACATTTTCGTGGATTTATGGTCAAGCCATGTTCCTCAAGACGCTTCAAAACCAATTTCAATCGACGATCATGCTCTTCCTCCGTTTCTGCAAATACAACAATATCATCAATAAAATTGTCTACTCCTTCCAAACCAGACAGAATAGACTTCAAAATTCTTTGAAACATCTCCGGTGCACAGCTTATCCCAAACATAAGTCTCTTGTATCTGTACAGCCCCGATTCTGTGACAAACGTCGTTATACTTCTCGATCGTTCATCAAGTTCCACTTGATGATACGCCTGATTTAAATCAATGGTACTGAAAAACTTACAATTTCTGAGTTTTTGGCAAAATCTCCTCCAACACGGGAAGTGGATATCTTTCTCGAACAATTGCTTCATTCACTCGCCTCATATTCATACATAAACGAATCGATCCATCTTTCTTTATGATAGGTACAATTGGTGAGACCCACGGAGTCGCGCCTTCCACTTTTTCCACAATATCTAAATCAATCATTTTCTGAATTTCCAGTTGAACTTTATCGCGCAGCTTAAAAGGGATTCGCCTCATGGGCTGTGCTACCGGGGTGCACTTCTCATCAATTGGTAAAGTCAACTGAAAATTCTTGATTTTACCTACACCATTACACAACTTATTATCTTTCAAATACATTTCAATATTCCTAACCTGCAAATCAACACCAATTTTTAAAATCTCTAATTTCTCTGCAGTATCATAACCCAACAATGGTTGACCGATTGTATCAACAACTACAAAATTTGCTACAGTTTCTTTACTTCCTACCCTGATAACACATTCGAACTCACCCAATACATTTAAACTTTGTTTCTGACCGTAAGCATACAACTTTTTATCAGATACACTAGTTGATTTACACTCAATTTTCTGTTGTTTACAAACTTTCCACGTTTCCTTATCAATAATATTACATGATGCCCCCGAATCAACTAACATTCTCAAAGAAACTCCTCCAATACTTACAGTTACATATTTGGTGTTTACAGTTTCTACTACATGTCGTTCACTTACACCGAAAGCATAATTGTTGTCATCTGAGTCCTCTTCAACTTGTTGTATCTTCGAGATTTTCTTCTTTGTGGCTCCGCGTTCCTTTTGATTCTCCTTCTTCGCGTCGTCCTTGTTGAACATTTTCGTCTTGCAGACCACTGCAAAATGTCCTTTTTTGTTGCACCGATTGCAGGTTTTTGTCTTCGCTGGACACCGATCGTCGGTACGCACATGTCCTTCTTTACCACAACTATAACACGTTTTCCTTTTCTTTTCCGACGTGAACTTTGAACTTTCACCTTTTTGTGTTACTTTTGCCACTGACTCACCGTCCATAACCTTCAATTGTTGCATAGAAACCTCAATTGCGCAGGCGATGTCCATAACCTCTGCCAGTGTTGGATTTCCTTTCTCAAGCGCCCTTTTTCTAACCTCTTTGTGTAAACACTTTTCTATAATTTGGTCTCGGATTTCTTCCTCTTCATTAGCAAATTGTCCATATTTGGCTTGCAGTCTCAGTCTTGTAACGAACTTCGCGATGCTTTCGCCTTCCGCTTGGAACCTATTCCGAAAAACATGTCTCTCATACGACGGGTTAGCTTTCGGCTTAAAATAGTCGTGTAGAGCTGTTTTCGCTATAACATACGGATCCGCACCTTCTGGAACCGTGTCAGCATCTGGGATTGCGAAAAAAATATCTTGCAGCCCCATTCCGCCGTAATGTAACAACATCGCTTTCTTCCTAGTCGCAGCGTAATATTTTTCGCTACCATGCACAGTTCAAACGCCCGAATCCACCTCTCCCATCGAGGAAAAATGTTCACCTCACTTACATCAAACTCCGTCATTCCCGAGCAGTCCGCCATGTTATTTCATAAACAACACACACTGTTCGTTTCACTTTTACCGTGATTTGTTCACACTGGATTTAACCTTTCGGAGCGGCCTGATGATACTCGTCGCCAAATGTAATGTTCCAAGGGTGATATAATGATAACACCGGTGTTGTATTTACAACATTGCACACACTTTATTAACTATACACAAATACAGCCACCATCGTGATACCTGCTCGGGGTCTCGTACATAACAGTACCTAACTGCTCTCCGTCATATACCGCGAGTGTCCCGCACTTCGCACCTAGGCGCTGCATGCGCCATCTGTTCGCAACATCAGATACTACAGGTGGCAAGGTCAGTTGGTCGCTTGCCACGTGTTGGAAGACTGTGGATGTTAGTCATGTAAAGTGTTGTCGAAGTCAAGTTTGTTTGCGCTTTGATTTTTGTTAAAGCCTTGTATAAAAGGTAATCATAATTTTCACAACACTAGCCTCGACTCAGAATAGAAAACTGACTTAAACGAGAAAATCTGTGCCCCTTTATAGCACCTCTAGCGTTATTGACGTATAGTATGGCAGTTTTCAAGTTGGCACACTGTCTGTTATTCCGACGTCTAAGTCAAAATTTCAAAGCGAACGTCAACGGTTCACGGCTTGCCTGGTAACGATGTCGCTGTTGTGATTTAAGATACAATAATGATAATGAAAGATTATTTGGAGAGCAGTGGCGTAGCGTCAGGGGACGCTAAGATGCTGAGCATCCCCACGTCAAGTATTAATCAATTATTGTATCGATAAACTTTCAAGTGGTTCATTGAGCGAAACACATTTTGTATTAATATTGAAGTGGTTTCCTGTGATTGAATTCGGCGAGGTGGTACAAGCTGGCCTCTGATTGCTTTGATGCTAAAATGGTTCTAGCATCTGCCAAGAGATTGCGAAGGGCAATGACGCATGCGCAGACGGCGAGGTTCCCCCCCTCCCCACCTCACCCCTCTCCCAAAGATTCACGAGTTTCTGACGCTATACTGCGATTTTTCTAAGAGCGACCCTCAAGGCCACACAAATCCCATCTTCGCGATGGAATATGTCACGGCATTTCGCGTCTTTTCTCGGTCTTGCCGGTAGAAGTCGCATGATCGCAAGCACTGCTTCATACGGTCGCGATCGTGCGAAATCTAGCGGAACGACTGAGAAAGACGCGAAATGCCGTGACATATTCCATCGCGAAGATGGGATTTGAGTGGCGTTGAGGGTCGCTCTAAGAAAAATCGCAGTATAGCGTACGACCGAGCGTACGACTGAGCAGGGCGAGGTGTATAAGCAAGTTGCTCGTTTGTGCACGAGAGCGCAACACACTTGACACTGCCAGTGAAATATTTTTCTTCTCACTTGAGATTCTCTGCTTGGTCATGGGCACTTAATAGGAGAAATAGTGTTTGCCTACTAATTCTTATTTAATATCTAAGAAGATGCATTCTTCCCAAAATATATTAAATATTATTTTGGTCTGAACTGTATAAATTCACAAGTGATCTCATTGCCAATCACACATGAGTATTAAAGTTGAGCCATTGCATAATTTGATTTCAAGAACTCTCCTAACAAATCTGTTGAAGTATTGTTGCATTTGCTTGATAACATAGATTCTAGAGAACATTAAACATCATGTGTTCAGTTGGCATTATTGTTGAGCGTCCCCCAAACGCGCGGGTCACGCTACGCCACTGTTGGAGAGAAATATTAATCACCAAGGTGGAAACAATTTTGTTCACATGGAGTGATAGGAACCCAGTGACCATAGGTGGAAAGCTAGTAACGACTGTTCATGGCTTAACGTTCCGGGGACGCCAGTGACAAAATCATTTTACATTACTTACAGCTAATTATGATTACTCGTAGACCTCGTGCGAACATTCCGCCCTGCGTAAGTCATAGTTTGTAATTCAAATAGCTTCATACTGACATCCAACTTCCGTTAGGCTCGGGTGAAACAAGGGTAACAAATGGGGGTAAGGATTAAAAAAGGATGTCTTTCAAAACCGTGCACTGTTTGTGACAGCAAATGTCTGCAGCACAGGCACAAACAAGCTGGGAACGTAGGCCACAATGGTGCCGATTTGGGCCGAAATTTCGGACGACCAACGTCGGAGGTTTTCGTCGATATGCCGAATTCATTAAAACATGTACTGTTGAATGTGAAGGCGCCTTCCATGTGAAGGCGGGCCTTCAGAGGCAGAGTTAGAAAACCGCGGTATAGTGACTAATGACCTTCGTTGTTGACGCGCACGAAATCACTAATATATATTAAACAAGAACATGTATCGCCCAAGTGATTTTGATAAACACTATACAACATGTAACCTTCAGTGTTAGCCATATTACTTTATCAACAATGGTGAGAAGTTAAAATTGACTTTCACTTCTCACCATTCTACAAGACGGCGGTCACCTAGCCGTTCCCAGTTCATTTATTTTCTTATATACACTCATTGTCAGAAAAGCTGCACTTAGAAGGACGATGCGGATTGCGATCATTGTTGGCAGGTAGGTAGAGGCTACCACGCAGGCAGGTAGGATCAACATTTATTGCGCTACACGACCAGAGACGGTACATGTTAGTATGGCGTGGAGCCGCCATATTGGCGAACACATGCGTCCAGACGTCGCGGCATGTAGTTGTGTAGGTCTCGGATGGATTGTTGTGCTAGTCCATCCCAAGCAGCTTGCACCTGAGCGCACAGTTATTGCAGACTGATGGGTAGGGCTGGGATTGTGATCGCACACTCCATAGCACCCCAAACATTGTCGATCGAGGAGAGGTCTGGCTATGGCAGAATATTCACGGTTGCAAGCCATGCTCGGGAGATAGCTGCGATATGCGGACCCGCGTTGTCCTGTTAAAATATGGCATGGGTGTTCACGAACGACAGAGCCACCGGTTGCAGGCTCTTCTGAATGTATAGTGCGGCAGTCACGGTGCTTCCAAGAAACAATAACGGTGAACGGGCACCATGGGATATCGCGCCCCACACCATCATCAGGCTGGCAAGACGTGTAATGGAATACCACAAATCGCTCCTCGTGGCGGTCTCCCACTACGTCTCCACACACGGACCCGATGGTCGTCGCGATCAAGGTAGAAGCGGGACTCGTCGCTGAAGATGACCCACTGCCTGTCTGCATGGCTCCAGGTCCGTCGTTTCCGACACCAGGCGAGTCTGTAGTTGCTGGGGTGTGAGTGGCAGGCGTCGTAACGGTCGGCGTACGGCAAGCCCTACGTTGTTAAATTACCTGCCAATGGTACTGGCACTTACAGGTAGTGACAGTGCAGGCTACAGAACCCGCTGAATAGCACCTATCATTGCCGTTGAAACTGTTCGCGCGTGACGGACAATCCGTCGGTCCTCCTTCCTCGTGGTGCGTGGTGGACGTCCAGGTACTGCATTTCGTATGTGCGTGCCTTCCTTAATCCATTGCCGCCAACAGGGAGCGATAGTGCTGTCCGTACGACGGGTGTGGAGCAATAAGGCAATAGGACCAACGAGCCTCCCGCACACCCACGATGTGGTCCCTCTCGAAAGCGTCTAACCGGCTAACTTGCTGTCGAACGCGTCCCCAAGGTATAGTGTACGTGCAGGTTACGCTCTCGCGACGCTAACTGATGTCGCAATGGCCTGCACGGCCGTTTAAAACCCTCTTATCTGGACCGGTGGGCGCGACGTCACGTAACTACCACCTACCCCCCCAGTGCACGGCCGACCGTGAAAACGAAATCATTGGCTTAGCGAATGGTGTGCAAAATATCCACCGAGTTTGCAGCGGATCAGTAGGGTCCTTCGGGGTGCAGCTATTTTTATGATGATGAGTGTGTGTGTGTGTGTGTGTGTATATATATATATATATATATATATATATATATATGTCGACCAAATTGAGAGTGATGTTTACAGAAGCGCGCCACTGTCTGTGACAGCCGAGACGACAGAGACAGAGATATAAGGATACTAAACTCAAATTAAAAAGAGACCGCCTCAAACTATTGCGGAAAAAAGCGCGATTTATTTCGTCGCAAAGCTAGTATTATCACAATATTTTAACTGTGTTTAAACATGTCTGCACCTCATATGGAAAGAAATAAAAGTTTACTTTTCTCTGCAAAACGATTAAGAAGTTTGAAACTAATTCTATGGATGAATACTTGAATTCATCCATGTTGGTACTTTATTGCATACCTATCAAATCGCGTAAAGCCTACGTACAAAAGATGAATGAAGAATACAGAATGTTTAAATTCAATGAATAAGTATTAAAAATTCAATATAAATATATTTTTTATTGCAGTCTTGTACCAGAATGGTGAAAATAAAAAAGTAACTTAAAGGGACAAAAATAAAACAGTCAGTGCAAATCTTACATAATGTGTCTCTGAAGTCATAAGTTATATCAGCTGATTCACAATCTCTAAGAACGAGGCCATGATTCCATAGAAGCAGTCTCGGAACTCGCTTTAGGCTCCTGGCGACATTTGTTAGCGAAACTGACTGTACAGACCCATGTTTATATTGTTAGTTCTATGACGCGCCGCAATCGCATTCTTCATTCTTCGCTTGGTCGAGTTATATATATATAGTTATTATATATATTCTGACGAAAACCCCGTCTAGCAATTCCTAGACGCCTGTCGGGATATTCTTAGATCTCATGCTATTGCGAGCTTTTTATTACCTCAGGGCAGTGGGAACTTTTGGGTGTCCAGAGGAATCCAAACAAATACACACACATAAAATCAATTAAACTTGGGTTTATTTTTCTTAACCCTTTCATATGATTACACTGATCATTAAAAAATACAGAACGCAAAAAAATAAATCACTGGTACCTTCTTCTTTGTCGAGGTGACTTTCATTCAATACTCTTGTATCCTACCTTGGGAATTCCCGTCGACTATTTAATCTAAAATTTACAACAATTATTCTGACGAAGTCGCCCGGTGACGCCGGGTTCAGACTTGCGACATTCAGTATTCAAATCAATTTGACAATAACTTTGATTAATTGGATCATACTCTTCAATAAGAAATCGATGTGATGAATATCACAAAATTAACATAATTTTATACAAATTTCCCAGGCAGTTATTAAAAAATTGCAGTCAAAATTCTACGATCTCTGCTAGCTCCGTGAATTATGGCGCTCTCCCCACATTCGTGCCTCTTATACAGTTCTCCCCAGCCACGGGGCGTTGATATATATTCTCGCAGTTCGCAACTCACTGTTACCTTCGCCGAGTCTCGCCAGCTGCGTGCCTCGGCTTTGGAGCGACGGCCACAAGCGACCGGTACACGATCGCGCCGACTACGTCTCGCTGAGGCCAGGTGCGCCCGGCGGTGGCGGCGCGAGCCGATCCGCGTCGGTCGTCTGCTGTTCGTCGCCTTCTGCGTCGTTTCCTCGTCTTCTTCTTTCTTTTATCGCCGGATTCCCATGGACCCTCGCGACCACGTCCTTCTTTCTTCTATTGCCTGATTCCCATGGACCCTCGAGGCCACGTCTTCTTCTTTCTTTTATCGCATGAACGCTCACAAATAAATAGTAGATACCATGAAAATATAAAACGTTTCAAAGATAAGTCTCTATTTTAACAAAATATACATCTATAATACACGAATATGCAGTAACAAAAGAATTCCCCAAAGGTGCACAAATATATTCTAACATGTTAGTCTACATAGCATCCAATACTAACCAAATGTCAAGAAATTTCACTTAGATATGCCCTGAAGCAAAGGACAAAAATATGCAAAATCACAGAAATCCTCTGCCTACTTACTATACAGGCCTACCTTAGTTATCACATCGCTATGCGTTTCCGAGTTAGGTTTCAATATTCCGCGATATTCGTTTCTTTCTTTCTTTCTTTCTTTGTATGTTACTTTCTTATTTATCCTTCAGCATTGATTCACACAGTAGGGGAGAGCCCTCTCAAGAGAGGCCTAGAGACACGTCAAGGGGGCGCGGAATCCATGGAACCGTGGTACATAGCCAAACACTCACGAGGACTTGGCGCGCTAGGAAGATATGAATTTTGTTATGGTCTGATTAAAATAAGAACCGACTTGGGAGCGCGCTGTGGTGGGGAGCGGCGTTGCCACGCCAAGAGCGGCGGAGCACGTGCTAGGGCGGCGGAGGCGGAGCGGCGAGGACTGCCCGGGCACGGTCGCGGTGACAGAAAGACAAGCGGTACTTTCAGTGGGTGGATTACTGCAGGCGCCTTGGCCACAACTGCATTATTCGTCCTTCAAATGCCGATCTCCACTTCCAAACAGAACGACGAATCACATTCACTTACCCCGATCTGTCATTACAATCAGACGAATTTCCGTTATATTTACACTATTTACAGTTTTAATTGTCAAACAAATTACTGTTACAAAGGAAATACTCCACTTATTTCAGAGTCAGTTTCCTCTGATGATTGTTCCGAAGCGCTAGAAGTCGAAGATTGTGGAGAAATAATAAGTTCTTCAAAATTTTGTTCCACAATTCCTTCGTCTACCCATGCTTTCGAAATTACTTTTTAAAATGACCTACCACATTGCGCCATTGTTCTGCAGTTGTTCTCTCCACAGCCTCATTCATGAGCTTTTCCACCTCAAGTAACGTAAATTTTGCGGTTTTATCTGCCACGTAACCTTTTATTTGCGCCCAAATTTTCTCAATAGCATTAAAGTGACAGTGGTAGGGCGGCAATCGAATCATCCTCATGCCCGTGTTTCATGGCCAGTTCATCAATAGCATATACAGGAAACCGTGGCTTTAATTTTGCTACTTCTTCCTGTTCTGCTTTTAATAAATTTTGGATATCTTCAATGATAGAATTTTGGCACACCAACCATTCAACTGAGCACAAGATAATTTTTCTTTAGTTTAGCGCCTCGTCACTGACCAGCAACTGGATGTTGCGAAGCGAAGCGGATGAGAGGGACCGGAAGGGCCCCCTAAATCTGTCATCGCGCCCCGTCTCATCCCCGCGCGCCGGGCGCCGGCCAGGGCGAAACCGCCCGGCCGCCCGGCCGCCCGGCCGTCGGGCCCACGCGGTTCTGGTTACATTCTGCCGTGGCAACCATGCAGCGACGTGCCTCCCAATTCGCAGCCGTCGTTGGTTGAGCGCTGCCCCCCTCCAATGCAGCGCTCCCAGGTCCCAAGTCGGTTCTAATTTTAATCGGACCATAATTGTCTTGTTGCATTGTGCGAATTGTGACAAGATATCGTTCAAGATTAGCTCAGCAGAAAACGCAGTAACAATTCTTATATTAAATACGGACTTCTTTGCATTCTTAAGGGTGGCGTTGAACATCCTCAGTGTGTTATTTGCTATGTAGTAATGAACAATTTGTGCGATAAAAGTTTTCAGCACTTGTTGCAATTAAAATAAGTATCGGGGCAAACATGGCATTGCTAAGGATTTACGTTGTGCACTTTCTAATACTCAACCGAGGATAGGGAATCTGGTAAAAAATTCTTCCTTCCTAAAAAGCTCGTCCTTCTTACTGATTTTTCTTGCTTTCTGTTTAATTAAAATTTCTACATGTAATATTAATTAGGCATAAATCGTATTGCAGTTTCTTGACCTAACCTAAAAGAAAAACAAACAAAAACAAAACGTTCTGCCGTCTACCTATTTTTCGGTATGAAGAACCAGCAAAACACAAATTCTGGCTACACCATTTGTTAAAGAATTTTTTTTCTACATTTATTTTGGTTTTTATATCTTGGCGCGTGGGGGTGTGTCATCACGATGGAATATCTCACGGTATTTCTCATCATTCTCTGTTGTACCGCTAGAAGTCGTATGATCGCCAGCACTGCTCGATACTGTCGCAAACATGCCACTCCTAGCGGCACAACCGAGAACGACGCGAAATACCATGAGATATTCATCGTGATGACACCCCCCTCGCGCCAAGAAATAAAAACCAGAGTATAGTAACTGGATTTATCCACTTTTTCGTTACCAGGGCCCGCCAATAAGAGTTTTTCTGGAGAAAATTCGTCGTTTTCTGGCGCACGATTACATAACTTTCTCTTCTTAAGAAGTTCCTTAAGGGCGAGAAAGTAAAAACAACAACAGAGTACAACGGGGGCGTGGGAAGTTTTGCTATTGACAGATAGGGGCATGCAAAAAAAGTTTGGGAACCCGTGTCCTACGGAGTGATCTCAACCAGGGCCCTTCAACTCCTATATAAGGCCCGCAACAGACTACGCCGAGGAATGTGTTTCCAGAAATGTGCGACGAGAAATGTGGAAAATCGAAACAAGGGACTCTTATGGACCTCCACACACTAGAAAGAGTTTCTCGTTCGCCTCTGCGGAGGCGAAAGAGGTCCCTCGCTCGAGTCGGTCGGCGAGCGAGTTTTCTCGGACACATTTCTGTTCCCTCATTTGTTTTTTTAGGTTTTCTACGCTCTGTGGGATTACCAGACGTTTAAAACATTTGGATTGGCGCGATCGTGGTGCGAAGCTGGAAGCAGGTGAGAAGTGATATTGGAGTGTTTTGTAGTGTGAAATTTCGAGCAGCAGAAATGAATTTAGAAAAATTAATTGAGTGTGTGAAAAATTACCCGTATTGTACGAAACTAGTAATGAACAATACAAAAATATAAAGTTGAAGGATGAAACGTGGAGGACTCTATCCGAAGAATTAAATGGAAGTAAGCTAACTCATTTGGAATTATAATTAGCATTTATGTATTTACAAACAGTTTATTGTTAATTTAAATAGCAACGCCATCTTTAGTTACACAGCAGCTTAACTATAATTTTAACAGCAATAATATAAGATGATTCTTTAACAATTTAAAATATGTTTTCTATAACTAATTTTCATATTCATTAACAATTCAATAAAATATGTATTGATCTTTGTACTTTTCATCAAGATTATTTTCTTTTATATTTGGAACAAATGACCTTGCATTTCAAATCACATATCTTGTGATGTTGCAATGGGTGTTTCAGATGCCAAAGAAGAATGGAAAAAGTTAAGAGACTGTCACCGAGATGCCCTTAAAAGGAAAGTTGTACGTTCAGGGCAAGAGGGACAAGTAAAAAAAAATGGAGATATGAAGAGCAAATGGCCTTCCTTTTGCCTTCAATGGCAAATAGAGAAAGGCATAGCAACGTGCAAGAGGAGGCAAAATTGTACCAGTTACAAGTACAAGATATTGAAGAAGAAATGCCTTGTTCTTCTAGTGCTGGAACTGAATCAAGGAAACTTCAAGCACTCCAAAATTGGGGAAAAAAGTTGACCCAATTTTGGAGTACTTGGAAAAAGGAAGGAGGGAAAGAGAAGCCAGACGGCAAAGTAGGATGAAGGCAGATGAAGAAAAGGACGAGTTAGATTATTTTTTTTTTGTCTATGTTACACTCCACCAAAAAATTACCCAAGGCATACCAAAGGCACATTAAAAATATTTTGTTTGCAGCAGACCAAGAGGCAGAGGCACAGGTGGAGTTGAAGAGAATTCATCAAGTGATTGCGTGTATTTTGCTAATGAATAAATAAATACTTATTAGGAAATGCTGGATTACTTTGTCATTAATGTCTCATCAAAATGTTTATTCCATGATCCTATAATTTTGTGAGCCCATCAATAAATTTAGTGTGATAAAATAATGCATGGTAAGTATATTATTAATTTTTAAATTAGTGTAAATGTTGCAAAGATTTACACTCATTTAAATATTAAGGAATTTACAAGGAAATCTTTTATAATTTTTGTTTTGTTTTGGTGGACTTGGAAGTTACAGATAAAATAGGTATTGTTCCACATAATAGAATTACAAACTTAAAGATAACACCTTTTTAATGTAAGTTAAAGTTGTATGAAATTTTATCAGTAATAACTATGAATTAATACTTTTAAATATGGTTTATTGTATCAAGAATCTCATTTGTTTAAAATAGCTCAGAGGGGTACAGATGAACACCAAAGTCATGCATTCTAGAGCTACGTTTCAGCTCTTGAATTATAAAATTGTGAAGTAAATAAGAAGAGGTTATCAGTGTATTTTTTGAGAAAAATCTAAAATCTACAATTCAATTTTAAGAATTATTTTGTTAAAAATAATAATACAAGAAAATTCAAAGGTTAAGTCAAAGATAAAACAAAAGAAACATTTAAAAATGACCCTTTCCTAATTGCATCCATTTGCCATGGAATACTCCCTTGCGATGAAGAAAAAAATTTCATGTATTTTTCTCTAATTTCAAATGCTTTTTTTGTAGCATTATAACCATAATGTTTTAATGGAATGAACTGGTCTTTAGGTTCACTGAAATCTTCTTCCTCTCTAAAATTAATCAAGTCTTGTTCTACACTGTGAGTGTTCTTTTGAGTTCTGAGGTAATTATGTAAAACTACTGTTGCTTTCACAACTTTGTCCACTGTTTTTATATCGCATTCGAATGGTTTCAGGAATACCCTCCATCTTGCTGCTAAAATACCAAATGCACTTTCTACTAATCTCCTGGCTCTAGAGAGCCTATAGTTAAAAATTTTCTTTCAGTGCTCTGCAACTGAGTCTTAGGAAATGGTCTCATTAAATTCTCTAGCAGGGGAAATGCCTCATCTCCTACAAATACATATGGGAGACTGTCTTTACTACCTTCTAATATGCATGGTTCTGGAAGATCAAGTTTATTACTTCGCAAGGCCTTTCCAAACATGCTTTCATTAAAAACATGTCCATCACTAAATTTACCACAGGAGCCAATGTCTACAACAGAAAACTTATAGTCAGCATCAACAACTGCAAATAGAATTATGGAAAATTGTTTTTTATAATTAAAGAATTGGGATCCACTTTTCATGGGCTTTCTTATAACCACATGTTTCCCATCAATTGCCCCAACACAGTTATTAAACTGCCAAAGCTGCTCAAAATCTCTGCTATTGTGAAGCCACAACTGTTTATCTGGCTTCGGTAAGTACAGTGGTTGTAAATGTGTCCATAGGGCATCACAGACCTCATTAACAATCTGGGCTACTGTACTTTCTCCTATTCTAAAGCTATAAGACAGTGTTCTATATGACACCCCAGTGGCTAAATATCTGAAAGAGAGAGAATTGTGTTAGTCTTGAACATCAAAAGTAAATCAAGTGGATTTCTTTTTTAATTGACTGAATCGTTGAAAATGTATTGTTAAAACAAAATATATTAAAAAGTATATTTATTTTCAACAATGAAGTTAAGAATATTTGCCTTAGGGTGACGGTTAGCCGTTCTTCGGTTCCAATGGGCCTCCGAAAATTAGTGTATTGTTTTTTAATGGTCGATTCCACGATCTGGTGAATGTCCATAAATTGCACCCTGGTAACCCGCAAATATTTTCGAAAGGACTCGTCATCTAAATCCGGTACCAGACTGTGGAATTCGCCTTTTTCTTCGCGAAAGCGAATGTGGTTCCTCACCCACATGCTTCGGAGTCGTTTACGAATTAAATGAAGAATAACTATTTCCTCTTCTTCGGACCCTGCATCATCTGACGATTCCATTTGATTTATTGCAACATCGTTCATGGTGAGTTCAAAACAATATCAAATGAAATAATTAGGTACCTATCACAGCCAGGGGCGGATTCGCGCGTAGGCACAGAAAGCACGTGCCTACGGCGGCAAAGTTTAGAGGCGGCAAAAATTTTGATCTAAATTTGTGACAATACATTTCTAAAATTTATATAATGAATAAATTATATATATTTTAATAAATACAATTTTGATAATATGAAGATGACTTATTTCGTTTATATTTTCTAATGTTAATAGTACAGATGTACATAATTTTAAGAATTAATCGTAGAACAACGGTCGGCAATTTTTTAATGTGCCTACAGGCGACAAAATTGTTATTCCACTCTGATCACAGCTCATTTCATTTCCGTGTAGCCCGCTCTGCAGGACGCACAGAAACCAAAAAGTATACAGTGTTATCGAGACCCACGATTGTGGCATTTCGAGACATCGAATGACTCTTTCTAGTGTGTGGACGCGGCCTCGCTGGCCTCTTTCCGCATTTCTCGTTGCACATTTCTGGAAACACATTCCTCGGTGTAGTCTGTTGCGGGCCTATACTGCGATTTTTGTAGGAAGAGCTCTCAAGGCCACTCAAATCCCATCTTCGCGATGGAATATGTCACGGCATTTCGTGTCATTCACAGTCGTTCCGCTAGATTTCGCACGATCGCGACCGTATGAAGCAGTGCTTGCGATCATGTGACTTCTACCGGCAAGACCGAGAAAAGACGCCAAATGCCGTGACATATTCCATCGCGAAGATGGGATTTGAGTGGCCTTGAGAGCTCTTCCTACAAAAATCGCAGTATAACGTGGTGGAGACCATTACAGTGATGCACTCTCCTGTAGCACCTTCTTAAGCCGCGTCCACACGATGCGTCTTTTCGTTCAATTTTGCGCATGCGTCCAACGCATGCGTCTAGCGCAAGCAGCGCATGCGTTTGGGGCATGCGTCCTTTCGTCAAAACGATGGACGCATGCAATAGCGCAAGCTTCCCAGAGCTGACGGGAATCTCGTTCGTCTTTCTCGTGCGCTTCCTCCAAAGAATGTGTATTTCATAGCGAAGTCATCCGGAATATCGGGCCGTAAGAATTCTTTGGTAGTCTTCTGAATTATTTTGTGTTGTCCGTCTGCGTTTTATTGCGAATTTGTTGCAGATTATTCATTTATTATATACTTACGGTAATATCAATTTTTAACATATACATATATTAAGATAAATTGTGGGAACTAGTGAAAATAAACATGTGATGATTTCAATTTATTTTCGATGTGTTGTAGTGACAAGATAATATTTAGTTCTCCCTTATTATTTTATTCTTATTTTATTTTTACGGTAATGCAAATTTTCGAAATTTATGTAATAAATTATATATCTGAAACAAATAAATGCAATAGCTGTTATTTAAGGTTATGTATTTTCAGAATGTCGCTTGAAAACAAAGAACTCACTCCTCAGTTCATTCAAGATTATAGGGAAAAGGAAGTTTTTCTCTTCTTTCGACTGATTATAAAATAAGCTGCCGAAATTGTCGTGCAAATAGCTGCTGGATCCATTGTATAGAATAGAACAAGCACCGCATAGAGTTGCACCATGTGGACAGGGTAGCGCACGTGCGCTGTGTGGAACGTTCGTCTTTCAACTTTGCGCATGCCATTTTATTCCCGTGACGCACAGAAAAGACGCATCGTGTGGATGCGCCTTTACAGGAACTGAAATTCGAACTGTTGCCAACGATACTTCAAACGTATGGGGCTGCTACGTAGGTTCGCATTACGCTCAAGCTGGCGCATAATGCTACAAAAGATAGCGTCGATGTTCGCGCTTTCTTCAGCAGTTGATGTATATATTATGAATAATTGAACATTTGGAAGAAACTTTTCGTATTTCTCACAATTTAGCTAATTTTTACGTGCGGATGTTGGCGAGTCTGTACCCGGCGACACTAGCGCGTCTATAGTAGCACCAATGCTATTACTTCGGTTTTTCTTTCTTGGCTCACGGAGCTGTGTCAATAAAATGGAATATCTCACGGTATTTCGCGTCATTCTCGGTTATGTCGCTAGAAGTCGCATGATCGCGACTGTATCGAGCAATGCTGGTGATCATGCGACTCCTGGCGGCACAACGGAGAACGACGCGAAATACCGTGAAATATTCCATTTCTATTGTCAATAAAATGTCACACTCTCGTACACCGTGCGCCAAGAACCTTCTTACTGATTTTCTGAAAATTCTTCTTACTGAAAAATCAGTAAGAAAAACTGAAGTATAATGCTATGTCAGCGCCCTCTGGACAGTATTCCAGGGCTGGTTCACTCAATGTTAAAAAGCGGGGGACAAAGTTTTAGTTCCTCGGTCACAACGATAGACAAGATAGCGCTGCTGTTGCGTTTTCGCGCGCATTTTGAGTAAAGTTGCGCGAATGCAGATTATGGTGAGTGTAGGGAATATCCATGGGTATTATCTGCTTTTCTTACGTTTTACTACAAATAATTGTATTATTTAACCTCTTGGTTGCCGTATCACAAATTCCCGAAAAATAAACTTAGGCCAGAACGATGGTTGAAAAACAAATCGCGAAGATTTAATTGGTAAAATATGTTTTTAATATTTAAAAAATTAATAAAATTTTATGTACGAATGAAATTAATCAAATAAGCACACCTGGATACGATTGGTGAGACAGAACCTCACTTCTAAGGAGGAGATATTTTCTATAGTAGAAAATTTACAATCTCCGCAATGAATTGGGATCTGTAGACCATTAAATAATTTCTTGTTTACATATAACAATTTTTAATGAATATTTGACACGAATACATAGATGAAAAACTTGGAAAAAATGATAGAAAATTCCCATTTCATTTAGTTTCAGTTGTAACCAAGCATCAACACCCCAGCTACTATTATATATGCGGTAGAGTGGTTACAAATGGTGGCTTTAATATTGTTGGTAAATGTCATTTAACTTTTATTACACAATTATTTAAAATAATTGATGTAAAAATAACTTTCATTACAGATCCTACTTTTACAATTAATTGCTCATTATGAAAGAGTTAGCACAAAAAATATATTGTTTTCTAACATTATATTGTCTTTTTCCACAACAGTGCAATTAGGGATCGTGAAATGTGAAAGTTTTTAATTCCGTGTTAGAAAAAACTAGAAAACAGAATAAAAGCTAACAATGCTCAAAGTAAATATTTTGTTTGTATATTCAAATGTTTATATAGTCACATTTCTGATTTTTCTATGTGTTTTTGTGGATTTTTAAATAATTTGTGTTCAATGAAAAAAAAATAACATGAATGATTTTTAAATTTGAAATTTATTCATCTCTTCTTCAGAATTTTTGTAATATCATTATTACAACAAACACAACAACTGATTCATTAACAGATTTTACAATTGTTTTACTGTGTGGAATTTATATTGATATCTACATTAATATTTTCACATTATTTTTAGTATTATATTTTATATAAATGTTTTATATTTATATAATCTTCAGAAAATAATTATTTTTAGGATTAACTTACCTCATTGACAAAACAGAAATAATTCACCTGTTTAATGTGCTGAAAGGAATTCACAATAATCTTGTAACTAAAACTTTGGAAATAGACGTAGGAAATTTGAAGGAAACTAAATTAGCTTCATGGCACATCATAGGAAAAGTCTATTACCTTGTTCCATATGTAAACAAAATTAATAAGGTCATGAGAAAATTGTCTCAACGTATGTAACCAACAAAATGAAAAAAATGAGTTAAATATACCACACAGGTTTTTAGGGAATCAGTGTTGGCATACATGGAATTTATATCTCGAATAGATAATAAATATAAATTTAAATATTTATTTGCTTTCACAATTTCAATTTAATTTCATACGCAGGATTCTTATTCATTTTCAATTTCACATTTATTAATTATTCTTGAATTCTACTCTTAAATTTATTGTATCACATCCCACAAACACTTGAATGAAGTTTAATGTTGTCATCAAGTCAAGAACAGAGGGTCCAATATTTTTTAAGCACTTGTGTTTGCATGGTACATATATATATATATATATATATATATATATATATATATATATATATATATATAAAAATTGTGTAAAAATATTTTAGGATTTGTACAATTACCACTTTTTTTTTGTAGTTGAATTTGAAACTCCATCTGGCACTTTAAAAATTCCTAATAAAGATGATCTTGCAACAGCAGAGGTTTTAAATTTTTTAAACAATTTATTCAATTCATGCAATAGGAAAGCGGGTCTCAATTCATCATCTGTTGGATCAAATAGTAGCCCTCACAAACCTTTTAACATGAAAGCAAAAGATATTAACAAATGAGATTTGTGAACCCAACCACTAACAGAGGAAAAAGTTCCATCCTTATGGAATTGGATCTTCACAATTGATGGTTTCCTCTCATTAAGACATAAATTAACCAAACTTGGAGTCAGCCGCTTTAGAAGCAGGAATGCGAATTAGGGCCCCTAACAAATTATTTTTGCTATATCGGAAATTACAATGGATCTAATTTGAACTCCGCTCCTCAATAACTTTTTAATTCACACAGGACATTTTTATTTAATAACATGAACCATGCCAAACTTATTGAGAATTGTGACAAAACAGAAGGAAACTTTCTGTTTACTTAAAAAAAATTGTTTCCCAGCCATATGAACAAACACATGAAACAGGAACATATGAAGTAGAGATGCCTGAGATGATCCCTGAAATTCCAACCCCAAAAAAAGTATTTTTGGAATCAATTCACCTGATTGTATGGCAAAGTAATTTTTAAAAACATTCAACTGCAAGACTTGTAAAGAATCATTCCAAAATTTAAATTATAATTCATTCTTTTTATCAACTGTAGAGTTATTCATATGTTTTTCCTTTTTAAAAAATTGCACCATTTTCTTCTGTTAAGGCTACAATATGAGATTTTTCATTTTCTATAGCAATCTGATTGGTTACTGCACATCTGAGCGCGTCAATTTACACCATGTTGACACATAAACTATCATTGAAATCAACAAATAAGCAGAACAATACTGAATTGCGACTTACTTTTGACAGTATATTTAGTAAAATTCGAATAGATTTTTCCTGTAACTAACAATAATATTATTGATACAGGATTTATTCAGATGATTCATTTACCAATTCAAATTTGGCTACATTTAATTAAAAAATCATCATATTAACCTCTTGTAACACTGAAGTTGAAATATACAAAATATTTTCCCTAATTTGGACAGTGCCCTTAATATTTATAAATTTGCAAAATAAACTTTAGATAATGAGAATACAATATTTATTACACTCAGTTCTTTAATTACACATTCTGAAACCAACGTTTTCTTAATTGTTCACAAACTCTAAATTGGTTTCATTATTTATTTAATACATTTCCAGTACTTGTTAATCAAGTTTTTCTAAACAAGGCAAATATTAATTGATTTATAAGTTACCAAAATAATATATTTGTCTATAATATCATTCAGACTCGCACCACTTGCAGCTTCAAGGGGGAAAAAATTTACACTGGCACACTTAGTAATAGGATTTTCTTGGAATGTTCTTTGAAAACAGCGTAAGGCTTGTAGGAAACACTGTTGGTGAAGTTCCATCTTCTAGCGTTGGTGAAGTCAAATTTTTTTTATATCTTGCCAGAGCATCTTATATCTTGCCATCACATCATACTGCAACTCGAATATCACCTCCAGAATAGAAACTTAACTCGTACACCTAAGCAAATTAAATTAATTACATTTTGTCATAAACTAATGAGAGTGTACCTATTCAAGAAATGCAAACAATAATGAATTATTATGTATATTTATTTACCTCTATTTATTTGGTCAAAAACAGTAAAAACTGTATGTCTCATTTGAAAATGTGACATTTTAAACAATTGAGCAATGCAAACAATGGATTAATATAAAACTTGTCCAATACCATGCGAAGTGATCAGTTGGAAATAATATAATTAAAACACTTGTAAACCAATAGTACAGAATAAATGACACATCTACTTAGGTTAGGTTATACTATATGGACTTAAGGATTTTCAAGACTATTTTGCACCGTAGAAATGCTCACAAATTAAATAATCAATTACAATTATGCAATAAGATTTCAAAATTAATTATAAATACCTCCACTGCTGGATGGGCGAAAATCCAAGCGATGTATTGCCTACCTCCAGTCTTCTTAAAATCTTCCAAAAAGTCAAAAATGAAGTTTTAGACACGGCAAATAAATGTCGTGGCACGATTCACTCTATTTAAAAGGCATGACAGTCTAAATACTAACAAAAAGCTGAAAAATGTCGCCTGAAACAGCACCTGAGCAGCACGTAACCATATAACGAATCAAAGCCACCGCCTACATTGCCACCGGCAGCTTTTGAATTCTGTGACGTCACACGTTTAGTTCGCTCACTACAACGATAGGATAGATGGCGCAAAAATCATTACCCCGTTTTCCTATCCCGTATTCCTAAGGCCCGTTTCCACGATGGCATAAGTCATCGCACTTGGGGTGTTGGACGGTCAGCCCGCTAGGCGCGCCATGATCGCGATTCTCGATCAAGCTCTGCTTGATTCATCGCGTGGAACTTGCGATTGCAGAGGCACCTTGCGGTAGAATTTGTAAGTTTATCAGTCTGCTTGCGTACACGTTAGGAGCAACTTCACGAGCTCCAAGCAGGGCCCGGATGGGCCCGTGCGGTCTCGGGGCCGGCCAGGGCAGGGCCAGGGGCCGGCGTTGGGCGGGAACAGGGCGGGCTGGGCGGAATGCGGCGTGCTGTAGATTTCACGTGTCTGGCCTAACCTGTGGCTATGTCTTCGCTTGAATAGAAGTTGTGAGTAATATTAACAACCACTTGCCTC
Source organism: Acheta domesticus (assembly GCA_031308135.1). NCBI lineage: Eukaryota > Metazoa > Arthropoda > Insecta > Orthoptera > Gryllidae > Acheta > Acheta domesticus. Next base: position 58,443,997 of record JAHLJT010009436.1, read on the forward strand.
GGAGGAAACGTACTCCACAATTTTAATAATGTCCTCACAGACCATACAATTAGCATACGGACGTGAATAGATACATTTTTGTTTCTGGATTAGATTGGCGTGAAACAGTGGCTTGCGCATTAATTGTGGTTTGTTCCTAGCGTTTTCGATTGTGTGAAAATCTTCGTTGAATTTTCATCTTCAGTGCACAATGTCATTTATCGTCAAAATTAAAATATTTTTGCAAATTTTTAGACGAAATGAAAATTTTTACTTGCGTAACCTCAATTGGCGTAATGTTTGTATAGAAGAAAAGTTTTTTGAAGACCGAATACCTAGCGAAGTAATTTAAAATAGAATTAAAATGTAAAGATAGTGAAAAGTAGTGAAATAAAAACAGCTATGCATTGGTCATATTATAGATGTAATTGTTAAATTGTTAGTAAAACTTGCCAGGTAGTATTTTGTATGTAAGCATTATACTTTTTAATAATTTCCCAAACAATAATATTTGCTCCTTCATACCTCAAACTAATTCATGATTCACTGTTGTCAATTTACAAAATTTACCTGAAGTAAAGTCTCATATTTGTTACAATTAGGAAGAGGATTTGTATGCCCTCAAAAAAATCTGGAAATATTTTGTTAAAAAACTTAAAAATTATAAAACATGCAGTTAAAATGAATAGTATTTAATTTCCTTTCTGAACCTTTCTTGCTAAAATTCAGCAGAAGCATGCCTGGAATGAAAAGATATACTTTTGTATATAGCAACCTAGCGTACTTCACAGTAGAATTGAAGAAAATATGCACCTCAGTGAAGGACGTTGTATGTGTTGTTTTAGTTTTTGGGTCTGGTTTCAAAAATATATCAAGAAATATCCTACATAAAAATATTTCATCATCTATAGAAAGGAAAAGAAAACTCGAACTGTGACAAGCTCTTTCTAATCAATGAATGCTCACAAATCAATGGATTCTATGAAAACATGAAACGTTTTACAGATAAGTCTCTATTTGAATGAAATAAGCAAATTATGCTGCAATAATTACATAAATATGCACCAACAGAAAAAATTGGCTAAATAGGCACAAATATGTGTTAACATTTTAATCTCCACTGCATTCAATTCTAACCAAATGTCAATTCACTTGGCTATGCCATGAAGCAACAAACAAAAATATGCAAAATCATTGAAATCTGCTCCCTATTTACAATAAAGCCAGTTTAGAACTTTTCTGCCTAGTTTCATTTTGCAAAATTTTAATGTTTAGACATTAAAATAAGCAAAAAAATTATCTTCACTTATGTTCATATTTATTACAGTTTGATATGTATCATTTGTAGAATAAGTTAGAAGTAATAGAGTAAAACAGAAAAACCATTCCTCTGAAGTTAAAATATGAGCTCTTTGTAATTGGGAAACAGTAATTTCTAGTTTCCACAATTAAAGAGACATGGGCAATTAATAATAATCATAATAATATAATAATGGTAATGGTAATGATAATATCAATAACAATAACATGTTGCATTATTTTGTACAATTAGGGGCATACATTCACGTTCTCACACACATACATACAAACATATACACACACACAAATATATAATAATATTATATGGGTGTGTAAATATAATATTATTTGTAATTATTTATAAATGAGTCACCGCAAGGAATCTCCTTAGTTTATTTCTAAATTTTTTAAATTCCCTTAAGTAGTAGGGCCACTTCTAACAGAATGTTGGAGATGAACACATCATGTAATTGATGAAGAATGTGCTGAAGCATACTTCTAATGTATTTGTAAGTGTTTTACAATAAACATAATTGTTTGGTGCATGTACACATTTGGTGAGGAAAGTCGGTCTCTAGTGAAGATATTGATTTCTTTGAGTTTCATATTTTCCATATAACATACTTCACCAGATGACATTCTCTGAGTAATAAATAATCTATAAAATAAATGTGCAGCAGGAATGGATCATGTTCAGGGTCTTATGCTGCAACAAATTGCTTTCCATATAATGAAACTAGATACTTATAACTGTAAGTAACTGTTCACTGTGACAAGGAATCTTTCCTGTTTCAAACAACAATGGTAAAACCATGAAAAAGAGGTTATTCTCTTGAAGTTATAAGCTATAGTCCTTTTCTTGTTGCTCTCTTCACAAAAATTCTTGAAAAATACGCTATGAAAGATTAATGAATTTTTTAAATATAAAGGAAATTATAACTGAATATCACTGAACTGCAATCTTTCCATTGTTAAATGAAAAATTAACAGCTGGAGATAACAAAAAAATTCCCATGGTACTACTTCATCTTTCAAAACTTTTGATCCTGAGTTGAAGATTCTATATTACTGAGCAATCCTTTCACACTTCGTGTATGGAATAAATAAATGGGGTGATACATATACGACACATGACTAGAGAATTTACACTCCAGAAAAAAGCCATAAAAACAGTATTCAAAATGAAAAGGATAGATAGCTGCAAAACTATATTTCAAAATGTAAATGTCTTTGCAGTCTATGGACTTTATGTATATAATACAATATTATTCATCAAATACAATAGAATTGCAATGGAAACATAGTACCTTACCATACAACACAAGTAATGAAACAACATAGAAAAAGTTTGTACTGATAGAAAAGGAAAAAAAAAAAACAACTGCTTTTGAAATCCATATCGTCCAGAGATAACATTTTTCAATAATCTACCAAGCAACTGTCAAGCCAGTAGAGGGCACTAAATTCAAATTAGAACTACAAAAATATGTGACCAACAAAGTACTTCGTTCTGTGGAAGATTTGTAGATACTGTATGCGTTCCGTCATGAATGTGAACTAAATGTTGAATGCAAAATTCGAATAAATAAATTACAAGGTAATTTCACATTGTCATTGAGACTCATGTAATATAATATGTAACATATATCTCAAAAGCTTTGTAAAATTTTATTAGTTTTGAGAAAATGATGAGAATGTGTTTGCAGTAACTACAAGGTCTCTACCGACATTGCGCTTTCGAATGGCGCGAAACTGCTGTCAGTTTCGGTGTCACGTGACCAAAAGTCGTGGAACCTGATGTTACCGTGTCAACGCGCACTGTCGACTTTCGCGCGCGATCATGGCGCGCCAAGCGGGCTGACCGTCCAACATCCCAAGTGCGATGGCTTATGCCACCTCGTGGAAACGGGCCTTAAGTTTCACGCCCCTGCAGTATTCCGCCCTCTGGACAGTATTCCAGAGGGCGCTGGCTGTGCTCATCGGTCATCCAGAGTGTATTACGCGTGGCCTGATCATGACATGTGGTGCATGTGATGGTCTGGTTTACTTGTGTGTGGATAGAAGGATTCATCATAATTGTGCGTGTTTATGAGTTAATGTGATTCTTCTTTGGAACTGTTTAATGTCTGTTAATATCTAAAATGGCTACAATTGCTATTAATGACAATTGTGTTGCTGTTACGTGTGAAACACGAATTTTGGCGGTATGTATGAAAGAACCGAAATTGCACGTGTTGGAACTACCAAGCCCTCCCCAAAGTGATACAAAAAATGGGCAGAAAGAAAGTGGAACAATTGAGTCAAAATCCTTGAATGCCTACATGATGGGACTGGATGTTTCGCGATGTAATAGGTGGCTGGCTGTAAGTTCAAGTGATAAACAGCTATGTTTGTGGGATACTGCCAATTGGACATTTGTAAGCAGTAGAAGACTTGTCAGAGCTGCTGATAAAATTAAATTTTCCCCTAGCAGTGATAATGTAACAGTAGCTGACAAGTCGGGTGATGTTTACTTATTCTCTGTAATGGAGCCCAATAAGGAAGGAGTTTTACTTCTAGGACATCTGTCAATGCTTTTAGATGTACTTATTTCTGATGACGAAAGGTTTATTATTACGTGTGATCGTGATGAGAAAATAAGAGTGTCGCATTTTCCAAATGCATACAATATTCAGTCGTATTGTCTAGGTCACACAGAATTTGTTTCATGTTTGTCATTTTTACCTCATAACAAAGCTGTGTTAGTGTCAGGGTCTGGTGATGGCTCTGTTAAATTCTGGAACTATGAATCAGGCATACTAATTGGTGAGATTATTTGCCCTCTTCAAAATGCAAAAGAAAGCGAGTCCAGTGAAAATACAAAAGCTGCATATATTTCTGACAACAAGATGTGTACTGAAGGTAATTTGAGTATCACTGGTGAAATGACTTCAGCTGTGATGCATATTAGTTGTTGCAGATATAATACTTCATCATTAGTTGGAGTGAGTCTTGTACATTTCAAAGGCTGCTTACTTTACAAAGTTACTGGAGACCTAAGTAATATTTCATATTCAATTATGCAGGAAGTTGTCTTCCAAACTGAGCCATGGGACATAAATCTTTCAGCAGAAGGTATTTTATGGTATTTATCATGCAATGAAAAGAAACCATTAAACGTTGTTTACTTTGATACAAATGGGAAAATGTCAAATAGTGAAGAACGAGGAAAAGTGCCCGAAATAGTGAGTTTAATCAACTCTCATAATGAATGTTTTACACAAACTGCAATATCAGAACGTGTGTGTGTGTTATATAAAAGAAAATTTGATAATGTTCAAGAATATCTAGAAAGGAAGAAACTGAGATTGTCATCTTGAATTATACTTTGTGAACAATCGTTTTCCTTTTTTGACATTTTAGTGGCTTTTCCTATTACATCTGCCTGAAGTGAATTTTTGTATTTGGTATTAATTTTAATGAAGCTGATATAGAAAGTAAATATTGTAAATATGTAATATATAAATGGAGGTATGTAGAAATTATTATAACCTAAAAGAGTCCTATAACGTTTGTTCATACTATGTATTTTTTCTTGTTCTATTCTATCAAGTTTTACTCCTTCACTAAATAATTAGATGCCCTGGAGTGATCCTTTTTCTTTTTCCATTTTCTAAAACTTATTCTTTAATCTCCTTTACCCACTTAATCCTCTACAAATGAATTTGTTCTAAAGCTAGAGGTTATATACATCCCGCAAAATACACAATCGTCTCGTCCTGAAAAACTTTGGTGAGATGCCAAAAAATGCCCTATATTTTGCTTCATCCTGTTTTTTCCCTGTTGGATGCCACAGCAAAAAAATACCAATTAGAGTTATTTTACTTAGATTAGAGATAAGATGTTTGGATAACAGGTTGGAAAATTGGAATTTGTGCTGTACCCCACACATCTCTTATGTCTGGGGGCTTTGTAATACTTTTACATCTTTACCACTCCGAACACTGATGTGAAGTGAAATTGTTTTTTAAATATTAATTGAACATGGTGCAAAGGAGATAAAAAGATATATTAAAACAGAAAACAAACAAAATAGCCTAAGCAGTGGTTTCTATCCGCAATAGCTGTCTAGTTATTTGCTGGTGAAAATCATAAATTAAAAAAAAAAGCTTTGATCACCTGTTTTTCAATAAATTTTACCTTTTACCACCTGAACCCGTAGTTATATATCAATACACTCCCACTTCAAGTTACAGAGAATTACACGCTCTTTAAAATTAGTTCTTCTTTGCTCTTGTATCTTCGAATGATCAGATGATATAGAATTTAAAATTGAACAGTTTGGATTATTTTAATAGTGAACTGAGCATGAAAGGAAAATTTTGGGCATACAACATAACTTTTTTCTTTATACCTGAACAGAAAAGAGCCAGTTAAATCCTAAATGCATGGCCCCTGTTGACCAGTTAGTTGCGTCTTGTGTTTCCGCAAAAATTTTAGGAAAAAAATTAACTGTTATGTATGTGTTTTAAAACAAAATATGATCACTATCCTACGCATATCTCCTGTTTCTGTGACACAGAATTCTTTCTCAATTATGACCCATTCAAAATCTTATTTTGATCATTTTCAATATTGCTTTACAAATGTTTTATTATTTGTTATAGTAATGTTATGTTTTTTTGAGAGTCAATTATTTGGTATATAATAATATAATATGAATCATTAAATGTCACATTTTAGATTTCTGTGACAAGCCACTCCTGCAAACATTTTTTAAAAGAGCCCAAAACATCTCGTTTTCACCAAAAGAAAAAAAGATTGAATTTGCCAAAATGTTGCACTTTAATTATTGTTTTAATAATGATTCAAGTTTCATACTGGAACCCAAATTTGACAACCTGCTCTACAGAGCAGAAGTACATTCCAAACGAACATCGTAAAATGTCTCCTTTTGTATATTATTAATGATAATATTCAGAGTCACATATACAATTTCAATCATGTATGACTAGTCAGAATCATGTATGCAGGTGCACGTCTTCCTGAACTCCAAATTTCGTACTTTCTCTTACTACACACTATGGCGAGTAAAGGTTAAAGCAGCATTTTAATTTAAGAAAGTAAGAAATGTGCACCTTTATGTGAAAGAACTGCAAGTGGCATTCAATTTTGATTTTAAATGCACTGCTAACTAATAATTAACCCTCCGCTCCTCTAATTTCTAGCGAAAGGGAGCTCAAGAAGACTTGGGCAGAGTGAAGTTACATTTACTGTCTAGGGCAAAGCAAGGAGGCCATCTCAGCATTTGCTCAAAGTATCAAGGGAAACTGGACAAAAGCCTGTTCCTGTTGAAGTTCCTGTCACTGATCTTATGGCTGAATTACAATTCTTGTTACTATTGCTAGTTATAATAATAATAACAGTAACAACAATACTAAAAATAGTGATAGGCATCGGATGTTTAGGAAAATACCTATTTTATTCTAATAAAAATATTTAAAGGGAATTAATATGTGTATATGGAAAATTAAACATTCTAACGAATTTTTATTGTGTCCTATTTTTGTTGTTGTTGTTGTCTTTTATGACTTAAATGCCTTTATGAGACATTTTTCCTTTAAAATGTATGTATTTTTCTTTCTAGTTTTGATTTCAAATACATGTTTAAATCATTTTCAATTCTTCTCATTAATTGTTTACTGGTATTGAATCTCTATATTTTGTCTAGACTGAAACTTTCTTTTGGGTAAAAAAAAGCAGGGTCTCTGGGAACTTGGTTGAGTGGTGGGCAGTAATTTGTGACGTAATCAAAGCACTCTTGTCTCAGAGACTAAGGTGATGATTTGACTTCCAACCAGGATATTTTTCCTTGCCAGATGTTCTAGGAAGTGCGCAGTGTAGGCCAATTATGGACTTATATCTCTCTTATCTTGTTTTTTGAAATATATTAGTGCTTTTTTACTCCAATTTTAAGTTTTTATTGCCTTTTTGGTGCCTATTTAAAAACATTTTAGTGCCTTTATAGGTATCTAAAACATAAGTTTTTAGTGCCTTAACATCCGATGTGAAGTGATAATACTATTAATGGTAATAACCAGGGAACAGATTTCTATGTAATACATATTTACTTATTAAGCTAATAATGATACTAATTTTCATTATCTTTATGTTTTATTATGAGTAAAGATGAAAAATGCTACTTTTATTTTCCTTATTTTGAGTTTTGATACATGTTAGAATAAAAGGCCCCATATTTTCCATATTTCTTATAAAATCAGTCCATATAGCATATCTAGCTTAACAATTTTGTTTTTAACACAGCTTTTTTTTCATTTTATATACATTTATACACACACACACATATATATATATATAATAATAATAATAATAATTTATTGAGTCACATATACAATTACAATCGTGTATGACGAGTCAATGTATATTGGGTGGAGAGAGGGAAGTTACATTTACTGTCCAGAAGCAAAGCAAGGGGCCATCTCAGCATTTGCTCAAAGGACCAGGGAAACTGGACAGAAAAACCTGATCGAGATGGAGTCATTGCCCTAAGAATTATACTACAATACTTTTTACAGGTAGATTAAGATATTATACAGTATACAATTATTTTTAGTAGCAAAATATTTAACATTTTAGAATTGTAGTTTTATGTTTAATGTAAAATTAAAATTTACTTGTTACTGTCAGTCTACTGCTACTATAATATAATAACTATAATATAGTAATAGTAATAATAGTAAAAATAACACATAAAATAGTACATAATATTAATTATCATAACAGCTACATATAAGTAATAATGTTAGCATATAATTGTCCAATCTTGAAATGGTAAGGAGCAGGAGGCAGGTTTTGGCCAGGTTTTTTCTATTCCTACACCTAGTCCTACTGCAGCACCTGAAATCAGTTTGTACATATTAGTTACTGATGTATTCCTGAACATTATAAAAAAGTTTTTGGCCAAGGAAGTGTTTAAGTTTATTCTTGAAGTTGTGTATTTCTGTTATGTTTCTCAGATATATAGGTAATTTATTGAAGAATTGTATTCCTGTAGAGAATGTACCCTTTTGGCATAGTGTACTTGTGCACAATGGTTGATGAAGGTTATATGCTTGTCTTGTGTTGTATGAGTGTAAGTTTGAGTTAAATTTGTAAGGTGTGTTGTTGTTTATTAGATTGTTATTAGATATATATATATATATAGATATAGATAGATAGATAGATATAATTAGGGAGAATTGCCAATGGGAAAGCAAGTTAAGAAACTTGTTTTAATTTATGTGAAGAATAAATCCACTCTCCGGTCGTATCTGAGTGTCCTGCTTGGTGTAAGGGGACATGAGGAGGTGATGAACTATTTGATTTGGTTGACAGATGACTGTGAGACCTCAATGGTCTGTGGGAAAAGCACCTCCTTTCAGTATCCACATTACCCCTTCCCCATTCCTCTGAGGCTGCCACCCAGAAATCGCATGACGTCACAGAGACATCAGAATTCAACATGTACAGCTCCTCATTGTCAGTTACATTCAATTCAGAATAGTATGTGTTCATTCAGTTCTAATAATATCTCTATTAAGCCAAGTTAAATGTCAAAAGTAGCACAATCAGCTAGTATTCATAGAGAAATTATTTAACAATATTATTGCTAACAATGCCTAATGCATGTAGCAAATTCAGGGTGAAGGAAATAGAATTTTGGTCAGCCAGTCTCCTAAATTAATCCAACTGCAATTACACAGGCAGGATGGGATATGCCAGTTCTTTATTCTTTGCTTCAGCTCTAAACAGACGACAAGAAACAGAAGGTAAATCAGTTATCCCATATAAATAGATAAAAATTTGTATTTATTCACATATATATATATATATATATATATATATATATATATATATATATATATTATATATATTGTGTTTCCTTCTTTAATATCATGGCCCAGTTTGTTGTGAAGTGTAATGCCCTCTATTAGGGAACTTGTTTGATAAAAGTGTAGTTTCAGAGCAGGGAACATGTAGGTTATCCTTTTGACGAATGTTGTAGTTGTGTACATCAGAATTGAGAGTAAAAGTTGTTTTCCATTAGAATCTTCTTTGTGAAGACCCCTTTTTCAAATATATTCAAGCATGGTAGAGGAAAAATCCGTAGTTTATTGAACAAGGTTTTGCAAGACTTCAGCTTATACTGGTCATTGTTCGTAATATTCTTTTTTGGATAATAAACGTGCGAATGCTTTCAGGGGCATTTCCCCAGAATATTATTCCATATTTTAGGTGTATGTGCACATTTGCAAAATACATTGTCTGAAGTGGCTCAGTGTGAGAGCTAGACCTGAGGGTGTATAGGGCATAGCAAGATTTGCTGTTCTTCTTGTTAAGAATTGAGATATTAGCATTCCATTTCAGGTTTTCTGGGATTGTTAGACTGAGGATGGTAGTTTCATAAAATAACTTTACAGGGTTACTATTTATGAACAAATGCTGAGGGATTCATGAAATTTAGGGAGACTGTCTTGCTGGGGTTTATGATGAATGTGTTGTCTTGAAACCATTTTACTGGTGCATGTTAGGTTTTGCGAGTTTCTTTTTGTAATGATGGTTGTGTTTTTGCTTTGATGATTATGTTTGTCATCTGCAAAAAAGATTCTTTTCTTATTTCTTAAAGCCAAAGGCATATTTATAGGGAATAGTATTGGCCCCAGGATGGATCTTTGCAAGGATTTCACAATTTATCATCTGAGGGCAAGAGTAGTATGAGGAGATTTTGTTTTCTTTAATGTGCTGGAGGGTAACTATTGTCTACGGTTTGATAAATTTGATTTGATCCATTGGCCTGCAATCAGATCCCTAGCATTTCTAGTTTTGTTAAAGAGTATGTGATGGTCATTAATGACAAAGGCTTTTGACAAATCTAAGAAAAGGCCAGTGGGAATTTCCTTCTGATTTAGTGCAGCAAGTATGTCATTTAAAAAGGAGAAGATGGTTGTGTTTGTCAATCTATTACTTCTAAAGCCATGTTGTGTATTTGTGAAGACATTACTTCCAATGAGAAACTGAGTCCATCATTCAAAAGCCTTACCAGGATTTTTTAAAATCTTTATAGCAAGATAGGTCTGTTGTTCATTGGATCATAACTATTGCCCTTTGTAAACAATAGTTTAATTTTTGTCATTTTGAATTCATCTGGGAATATGCCTATTTTTAGAGAGTAATTGCAAATATTAAAAGTGTTGCACTACATGGAGTATTGTATTTGGCAAGAAAATCTGGAATGTCCAGCCCTGCTGACAATTTATTCTCCATTTGTCCAATGGTTTTAAAAATTTCATAAGGGGTGTTTTCGTACAAAAATATGGAATTTACGATTTGTGTTACATTAGAGTTTTGTTGGTGTGTTTTATTGTTCAGAGAGTGTTGAGAGATTAATTTTTTACCAATTTGTGAAAAGTGTTCATTGAATACGTCAGCTATTTCTTGTAAAGTTTGGTTTGTGTAGAAGAGCTCTGTATTTTTTCTATTAGTTAGTGCTGCAGTATTTTTAATGTCCCTCGAGCTTTTGTTTTGTTACATGCATTTACAATGTACTTACGCCGAAAAATTTCAAACTTAAGCAATTTTCGTGAAAATCGGACCTACGCAACCTTTATAAGTATATTTTATTCTATTCTGACAAAAAAAATTAAAGAAAAAATTTGGAGCCGTTTGAATGCCGCTTAGAATGGACGCAGATCGACCGGGGAATATCCATTATGGAAGAAATCGCACGTATGGTTTAGGCCATACGTAGGTTTATTTCCGAAACTTCTCCCAACAAAATCCTCAGAATAATCAGTAAACTAAAAAATAAATATTCATCTGGTTTGGATGAATTTCCGGATTTTTATTAAAAACTTGTGCACCTGCCTTTACACGTCCGTTAACTCACATTTTCAATGCTTCTTTATGTACAGGAATATTTCCAGATATTTTCAAAACAGCAAAAATTAAGCCACTTTTAAAAAAGGGAACAAAAATGATATTCAAAATTACCGGCCAATTTCTCGTTTGTCAGTTTTCTCAAAAATATTAGAAAGGCTTTTCTACTTACGAATGGAAACTTTTCTCAGGAAAAACAAAGCGTTTTCAGACTCACAACACGGTTTTAGAAAATCAAAATCTACGGAAACTGCCATTTTTTCTTTTCTCAAAGATGTTGCTTCATCAATAGACCAAAATGAAGTACCCATTGGAATATTCTTAGATCTCTCGAAAGCTTTTGACATTATTGACCATAACATCTTGCTCTCAAAATTACCTTCGTATGGAATTCGTGGTATTGCCCTAGATTGGATAACTTCGTACCTTAAACATCGGACTCAAAGAGTAGAAATATCATACTGGCAGGAAAGGACATTACATACTTATATTTCCGATTCTTTGCCAATTGAGCATGGGGTCCCGCAAGGTTCGATCTTAGGTCCTATTCTCTTTCTGTTATATGTAAACGATATGCCCTCGTCTATTAAAAATGGAAGAACGGTTCTGTTTGCTGATGACACGAATGTTCTTTGCAAAAAAGAAGCAGTAAATAGTACAATTTCAGAAGTTTCAAATTGGTTTAATAAAAACAAATTAATTGTTAACGAAAGAAAAACTGTTTCAATGCATTTTTGCATCTCATCGGAAATCGCATTGAAAATGAACAATATGCAATTAGCTGATGTTGAGGCAACAACATTTTTAGGTCTTTCAATTCAATCAAACCTCAAATGGAATGTGCATATAACAGAATTAAACACTAAATTAAGTTCATTATGCTACGCATTCAGAATTCTTTCAAATTCTGTCAGCCTTCATGCAGCTCGTTGCGTTTATTTTGCAAATGTACATTCCCGCCTGAGATATGGCATAATATGCTGGGGAAGCTCATCCTGTAGTATTCAGACCTTCAAATTGCAAAAGAAAATTATTCGAATAATGAAAAAATGCCTTCCACGTGATTCGTGCAAGCCTCTTTTCATTGAGCTGGGAATCTTACCATTGCCTTGTCTATTTATTTACGAATCTGTAATATTTGTCAAAAATGACCTACTTAACGGAAGGAACATATTTTCATGCAATATTGATATTTATAATTACAACACGCCGCAAAAATCACGTGCATCAAGTGTCAGTATCAACAGCTCAGTACAAGAAATCAACATACAATACATGTACGTTACTTTACAACGCATTGCCAGATGACATAAAACAATTAAAGTCGGTACACAAATTGAAGTTAAAAGTAAAATCTTTTCTGCTGCAAAACTGTTTCTATACAATTAGAGACTATTTGCATTGTATACATTAAAAAAATTTAATACGCCTGTAACAAGTAATGTACTTCAGCTTCCGGGTCAATGACCCCCATCTCGATCAGGTTTTTGTCCAGTTTCCCTGATCCATTGAGCAAATGCTGAGATGGTCCCTTGTTTTGCTTCTGGACGTAAATGTAGCTTCACTGTGCGCACGTTTTGTTGAGCACTCATTTTGGTTGTAGTTCATTTACCGTTGAAATTGATTTTCTGTAACTCGGGAACAAAAATTTTTCAAATATTTTTATTTTTCTAAAATAATTTTCTAAATTCATTTTTTGGTGTTTTTTTTTAAATTCTGGCCCTCAAGAAAATGTGCGCAGATAAATCTCTTTCTCCACACGTCATATACAGTTTTTGCTGTTTTTTGACAAATAAATAAATAAACATTGTAATCTCAGAATCCTACAATGGTAAAACGACGCAAGGTGTGTCGAGAGACTTGGTAAGAATTCTAGAACTTCCTAAACGTAAATCAGACCTTTAAGGCTGAACAGCCAATTGCAACAATTTCATTGTCTACATCTTTACTTGCGTCAAAAATTATTCTGGTTCAATTCCGAAAAATTTAAAGCAATAGGGTTAGTGGGTCGTCAAATCGGAAGTGTTCAAAGATTCTGTCGAAGCCTGATGGTCAAACACTCTATCTCAAAAAACTCTATCGATTTTTTCCCGGGAATTTTCGAAGCTGAAAATATCAAAGAACTTATAAAAAAGTCATTGAGAATGGCTAGGCTGCAACATATTAGTAAAAATATACATTTTCGCATTCACACCTGAATTCCGTCCTTTCAAACAGTAACATATTACGACCATTTTCATTAAAACATTATGATGAAGAAATACGATACAAAGCGAAACGGGGTCCTTCCTTGTTAGCCTATTACTGATGTGCTGCGAGAAGGAATACTACTAAAATAGCGTATTATTTTCAAGCCAAAAGAGTACGTCGTTGATTTTATCCATTATGTTCATAATTTTCTCCGTATTATTGCATTTTAGTTATTCATTTTCTTAAGACGTAATTTATTAGTAGGGTCTCTTTTTTATCTAGATCTTTTCTCTCTAAGCCTTCCTTATGATCCTCTACATGTAAACGTTGTCGGGCGTACTTGAAATGGTTTTGATGGGTAACTTTGATAATATTAATATGAATGCTGGTAATGATAAGGGAGCATTTGTGGTCCCTGAGAGAGGGGGAACAGAAGCACTGCAAGAAATCCTGCCGCAAGCTATTTTCCCAATATAATTGCACACGGTTGACCGGAATTTGAGTCCCGACACCAAGAGGTGGACGGTGAGATGCTCTAGTCGCCCCAGGTCTGAGAGCTTTGCTTCCTTCTGGCCAAGCCTCCAAACAGTGCTCTTCCTTGCCCAGTGGCGTCGCTAGTGATCGCCCCCACCACGAGCCTTTGAGATCACAGAGGGCAGAAGAGATGGGAGTAGGGAATCACCCACCGTCCGACCGTAAGGACGGGACTGGAGCAGAATGAAGAAGGAAGAGCCGTGCTTTGTCCGTGGCCCGTGGTTTAGTTCCCGGTCTAAAGCACTTGGGAGAAAGCACGAAAATGATCACAGTATGGGCTGTGTTGGTGTCCCCGTCTGAGCGTCCTCAGGGCAGAGGGAGGTTCTAGTCCCCAGGGCAGAAAGAGGCCCTCGTCATCAGGGCGGAGAGAAGTCCTTGTCCTCAGGGAGGAGGGAAGTCCTCGTCCTCAGGGTGGAGGGAGGTCCTCGTTCTTCGTTCTCAGGGCAGAAGGAGGTAGTCGTCGTCAGGGCGGAGGGAGGTTCTCGTCCTCAGGGCGGAGGGATGTCCTCGTCCTCAGGGCGAATGGAGGTCCTCGACCTCAGGGCGGAGAGAGATGCTCGTCCTCAGGGCGGAGGGAGGTCCTCGTCCTCAGGGCAGAGGGAGGTCTTAATCCCCAGGACGGAGGGAGGTTCTCGTCCTCAGGGCGGAGAAAGGTCCTCGTCCTTAGGGAGGAGGGATGTCCTCGTCCTCGCCGGAAGGGCGCACGTGCGCCCCTTCCCCTCGAGGCGGGTGGTTGTCGGCGCCGCCGCGTGGCGCGCGCGCCTCGCGGTCAGTGTTCGATACTTCGCTGCGGCAGTCCCCGCCGGCCGCTCCCTCCGCACGCACACGGGCGCGTCGCCTCTCCTGGCCTCGCGTCGCGCTTCTCTGCCGCCCAGCGCCCTCGCCCGCGCCGGAGTCCTCCGGGCCAGCGCCTCGCCGCCACCATGCGCAGCTGAGGGCGGCCGCCAGCGACCCCTCCAGCCACCGCCCAGCAGCAGCAGCAGCGACAGGTGAGATGCCGCGCGTCGGGCGCGAGCGGGGTGCGGGGGCGGCGGCGGCGGCGGAGGCTCCGCTCCGGCTGCGGCGCCATCGATCGCCCCCGCTCCCGCCCCCCCCCACCTTCTACCCCCTTTCCCCCGACCTCGCGCAACGGGAGAGTGGATGCGCGAGGGAGTGACATGTGGCGGGATTCAACTGTCGACCCCCGAGAAGTTCCCTTGGAAAGCGGGTTCTAGGATCCTCGGGCAGCTTCGTCTGCGAGTTTTCAGTGGTCCATACCCGGTGGCCTATGTTTTTGTCTCGTGTTGAGCCGTGCTCCAAAGGAGTCCACAGACATCAATTTTCACCAGTCCGGGTTTACTGTTTACACGCATAATGGAACAGATCTTTCATGCAAAAGTTAAACAAAACCGCACCATGTTCAAATGCGCCATGATCCCACCGACATGACTAGGGAACGGATTTTCACTTAAATACATATTTTTACAGGAGCAATATACCTACATTCAATAAAAAATTTTACAGTTTACAGTATCTTTATTTTACATATTTTGGTATTATTACTCGTTTTCACAGATTTTACCTAAAAATACATATTTCTTGCGTATTTCGTTTCAGTTTAATGTACTGATACTTCGAAAAGGAACATTTTAGACGCAATATAAGTTACTGGAATCACATTTCATACACAGCATAACTTCTATGACCACCCCATCTTCGCCATGAGTTGTCAAACTTACACCTCCCCCGGTTGTCGGAAACCGCGTTTTCGGAATCTAGGAGGGACGGCTGTTTCTGAAGCATAAGTAATTTCAATCACCTAGATATTGCTCATGTTTCAATGAGCCCATGCGTAACTCGATCGAAGGCAAACAAATATTGTTTACAGATCTTATCGCATTGATGGATTTGGGAGGGGATATGTTCCCTTTCAACCCACTTTTCCCCTTTGGGATCCATCACTGGGTATACGTTACTGCTATTCACTTGACCACCGGCTCTTCGTAAACAATATCGTATACATAACTATCGTATTTTATTCGTCGAATAAAACTCTTATGTGTAGTGATAATAACTTCTGTAGAGGTAGAAATGTCTTTCAGCCGCTCGATATCAATGTTAAGATCTAATATACGACGTTCTGTGCTCCGAAAATGATTGTGTAATGTTTAAAACTATATATATATATATATATATATATATATATATATATATATATATGTATATATATATATATACATACATACATACATATATTGCTTTTTTACTACAATAAATTCCGTTTCCTAGTATTGACTAATACAATCGACCTGAAGAGGTTTCCTGAGAAAAATCAGGAGCTGTCTAGTTTCTTTCGTAGTAATTTTAACCGTTGAGTTCTGACTACAGACTCTCGTGTTCACTCAGACGGTTAAAACGGTATGGGTAATACTGCCATCTTAATCTCGTTTCTCGAATACCAAATGTGTCACGAATGCGAATGATCTCCTTTAGACATACACACCGGATGTCTATATTCCTATGACTAAGGCTTTTCCGACTAAGGCTTCGTTGTCCAGAAGGTCGTAGCTTCGAATCTTAGCGGTGGCGGGATTCTTTAGACCTTTTGAGTAGGCGGGTCTAGGCTGAGGATTCTTGCGGCCGGCTGTTCCTGTCAGTCATTGCTGCGGTTGACTACGCTCAATTCCTGTCGGGTACCAAAATACTAGCTGCAAAAACGGACAAAGGACCTCTCATGATTCTTCCTGGCTTATCGTGACCCTTCTCCGTTACCACCACTGCTTGTTGCTTCTACTGAAAGTTCTGTAATGCTGCGCGTAAAACGCGAATTTTCGGCAGAAAACTATTATTACAGGGCCCTAGAAAAGAAAAATTGGATAAATCCAGTTGATAAATTTAGAAAAAATCCTCTAACACAAATTGTAGCCAGAATACATGTTTTGTCGATCCTTGACACTGAAAAATCGAATGACGGCAAAACATTTGTCCGTCCGTCCCTCTGTCCATCTGGCTACAATGTTAGCGGCTAAACCGTTCAGCCGATTTTCTCCAAAATTGACATTACACAATCAATTTGGCTGATGTCGCAGCTCCTTGAATTTGAAAGCAATATTTTAAGTTTGGTGAGTACTTTACGCGAAGCCCCTGGAACATTTTCAAAATAATGGCGCTATCGCTTTTGATTAAATTTTGTTGTTGGATAGTGTGAAGGACTATTAAGACAATGGTATAGGTACCATTTTCGTTAAAAACTCTGATTTTTCGAAAATTACAAAAATTCAAAATATTTTTCGACGACTTTCTACAACTTCAATTACTGAAGATAGAGATTTTTGACCTTAATGAAATCTGTTCCTTAAAGATAGATTTTGAAATAAGGTCATGTTCAATGTTTCGAAAATTTGAGTGCTTTTCGCGTAATTTTGCGTGAAAATACGGACGAGAAAGGACGTGCTTTTTTTAGCACCATAATTGGTTGAATATCGCTCAAGGATCGCTGATCCCCCAGCCTCAAAGTGCTCATTTCCCTGATCTGGAAAAGAATCTGGCGGTTCAGCGAATAGGCGGGTGTCAGTATAAAACTCGTAGAGGATTAAAGCGCTAGAAAAACAATACCTACATGGACAACGACAAGTGGACCTACATGTGACATTCTCTTCTTTACATGGCTCTTATTGTACACAGGCTTTACCTGATCTAGATCAATTAATTTGGTCTCTCCATCTCTTATTTAAAATACCTCTATCATTCTTTGCGGGTTCTAGTTTAATATATTATGTTGACATTCTTAGTGTTTATGATATTGCTTTGAGTGTTTGTTGTTTTCGTACTTAGATTGAATATTTTAGGAAACGTAACCTCTTCTTATCAATTCATCTAGAAGAAACTACAGCTAAGAGCCTAATTTCTGGAGATTCTATTGTTTACTTCCTTAAAATGATACACTGATTAAGCCATATGATATGTTGCATCTTCAAGAATCATAACATCGTGTTATGGTTCTTTCAGAGCTTCTCTTCCCTACAGGAAGAATGTAGTTAAGTATTTATTTTAGCACGCGTGGTTTTACTTTCATATATGTTAAAAGTGCAATTCTGCTTATAATTTTATTTTTTCGAGAATTTAAAGATAAGCAACTGTTGAGGTCACTTGCATCGCTGTTGATTAGTGTGTCCAGAATGACATTAACGCTAGCACAATATACAGACAATTATTTTACAAGTCCATTGCACTAACTCTCAAGAGGAAAACTTGCCTTCTCCAATCTTCGAGGCGACGGAGAGTCCAATTCAGCTTTACCACACATATAAGAGTATCAGTCCAAAATATCAAGTCATCTAATAAATATCTCTCCAGTGGACACGGTCTTGCTTTGATTGTTTTAAATGGTGAAATTCAAATATAAAATTCTTAAAAGTACATTTTAGTGAGCCCGCAGGCCACCTTAACCATACCTCATTACGTTGTTTACATTACCACCGCTGCAGACCAAAATCGACTACTTTAAGTTACTGTAGTGTAACACAAATCGAATACGTATTCTTAAATATAATAATAGCAGAACAGCGCACAAACGTGCATTGAATATATAGTCATTGATTGCACACTGTTTTCTTGTTTTTAATTATATACCCTTATATTTACTTTCTCTTCATTGATTTCTCACTTTGTATATTGTTTTACTATGAACACTTCTTTTCACTTCTCATAGTATTTCTCTTCTCTTCTCTTTTCCTGGTCATTTGGCGGCTGCATACTCTGTGATTGATTGTACTATTTTCGAGCACTGCTCCACTTGGTATCGGGAACCATGTAGGTCACAGGATTTGCATCTGCATTGCTCATTAGGATCGTGATAAGTCTGTATTTTTGCACTGCATGTGTTGGAAGCCGTGAACTGAGAGTCTTGTGAGGACGTGACGCTTTTCAGTTTGCCTCCGTCCAAGCGCGATCTATCATGGCTCCTGCTGCATAGAATTACGGCCATATCTCTTGTCTCTTCTTGATTAATTTCGCCAGGAATTCTTCGAGGCCGTAGTACTTGGTGGTAGGAATTTCGTTTTTATGTCTTCTATGAGGAACGATTCCCTTGCCAGAACGTACACTAGTCTTGATTTTGTGAATTTGGACAACCCAGGGCCCTTTTCAGGTACTTTTACATTTTCCATGATGAATAGTTTCTCTTAATCAGATGTTCCCATGTTATCTCAATCCCGTAGCACAGTATTTTTGCTTGAAATAGTTTCATTGCCGTTTCTAATTTTAATGCACGTAGGTATTTTACCTCATTCATAGCTAGAACAGCGTGTGCAGCTTTTGTTGCTATGTACTTTCAAAAGCATGTGCCAATGGGCCCATGTCCCAGATCGGTGGTTTCTGGAGTTATCTTAATTTTTGTCATTTATATAGATTTTTGTTGTTAAGGGTACTTTCCCCTTTTTTTAACAGTTTTATTTTCTATCTGTTCAATCCATTGATTTTACAGAGATTTTAATTACTTAACACTAGAACAGGGTTAGGGCATAGGCAGGCGGGGAGTTCATTTAGTTGAAGCTCCCTCTCACTTTGTTACGTTTCCGTATAGTGTTTGAATTTTTTTTAAACTTTATTTTGAATTTGTAACATTCTATTATTGAATGTTATGTCTGTAAGTTTAATACATTTTTTTATTCAATTTGCTTTCTTATTTGAACGTTTATGGCGGGCGTAGTTTATCCTTGGGGAACCTTGAAATAATTTGTATGTCTTCCGCTGATCGTCCTAGATTGAAGTTTTTAACGCATTCTGCTTTTGGTAGTGCTTCAAAAAATTTTACTGATAGTTTACTAAAGTAAGTAGTCATATTTTCTATGTTTCAACTCGTTTCTAATTTGTCTATTTGACACGTACCATGGTGCTTTAATTATGCGTCTTAAAAATTTGTTTTGAACTACTTGAATTTTCTCCAAGTTACTTTTTGCGGCTCCACCCCAGACTGGGCTGGCGTAAGTAAGTGATGGTCTGATAACACAGGTCTGCGAAAAAAAAATTTTTTGTTAGCTGCATTAGATATTTTACTGAATTATATGTTTTAAAGTGCGCTGATTTCAAAAGTTATGGCCATTTTTTTCTATCACATAAGGATTTTTTGCAAATTCCAACACAAAATATTGGTTAAAGCACTCCTTTATTCAAAATTTTCAAACAATAAGTATTTTTTTTAAAGCAAACGAAACATTAGTTTGATACATGTACTTATTCATGTTCTTTATGAAACGTCTTCTTCTTTTCCTTGATACTTTGACGAGTCCTTTTCCGATTTTTATTTTCAGTTTCTCGCTTAAGCAGCCAACAGTAGTCAGCAAGCATAGTGACATCCCATCGCCCTTGGTACCTTCTCTCGATATCACGCACATCCTGGTGAAATCGCTCCCCCTGCTCTTCACTGTAAGCTCCCAGGTTTTCAGGAAAATAGTCTATGTGAGAGTGTAAAAAATGGACCTTCAAGCTCATCTTGCAGCCTTGAGCTTCATATGCTGCTAACATCCGTTGCACAATGGTTTTTATAGTTAGGATTCCTGGTATTTCCTAAAAACTTTCGCACTACGTCCTTGAACGATACCCAAGCTTCTTTTTCCTTCTCATTCATAGTTTCCACAAATGAAGGGTCCGTTAAAAGTTTTCTTATGTCGGGGCCGGTGAAAACTCCCTCTTTCAACTTTGCTTCTGACAGCTTCGGAAATTTTGTACATAAATATTTGAAACAGTCTCCATCCTTTTGCAGCGATTTTACAAATTGTTTCATCAACCCCAATTTGATATGGAGAGGGGGCAACAAAACCTTTTCTGGTGGTACCAAGGTAGTGTTTATAACATTTTTCTCTCCAGGTTTTAAAGTTTCTCGGGATGGCCAATCACTTTTTTTCCAGTGCTGTTCTCTGGCTCTACTATCCCACAAGCATAAGAAGCATGGGTATTTAGTATAGCCTGCCTGCTGACCCAAAAGCATTGTCAGTATTTTGAAGTCCCCACAAATCATCATTGATGGTCTTGATACTTGATTTTTTCCAGGATAATGGCCAAATCGTTATAATCTTCTTTCATATGCACGGAATGTCCAATCGGAATCGAGGCAAATTTATTTCCATTGTGCAATAATACTACTTTAAGGCTAGTCTTAGATGAGTCAATGAATAGGCGCCATTCAGATGAGTCATACTTTATATCAAAGCAATGTATGAGTTCTTCCACATTATTGCAGAAAACTAAATTTCCTTCTTTTGAAAAAAACTGGTGAATTCTTTTTCTCGGTGTCTGTACCAGTAGAAAGAAGTGCCAGGTGATAAAAGGTTTTTATTTTTTAATCTAGAACCTAACAGTTCGGCTGCATCTTTTGAAAGACCTAAATCTCTTACTAAATCATTGAGCTCACCTTGAGAAAATAGTTGAGGCCTTCCATCTTCGTCAAAAGATGAATCTGAGCTTGATTCACCGGGAGGAGGTAAAGTAGCTTCGTCCTCCAACTCACTAGGATATTCATCCAAACTGGAAGATGGCTGCGGGATAGATATCTCGGAGCTATGGGGCACTGGACGTATAGCTGAGTCAAGATTAGGATAACTTATGTTTCTTTTGTTTTTTGAATTGAATCCCTTTACGTCAACTGAGCAGAAGTAGCAGTCAGAGGTGTGATTTTTCTGCTCACACCATATCATAGGAATTCCTAATCGAAATGATTTTTTCTTTCCCTTAAACCACAAACGAAGATCTTCTTCGCATCTTCTACACACCTTATGCGGGGCCCATGGTTTATCTTGATCACCAACTTTTAATTTAAAGTAGGCAAAATAAACTTTCCTTATAAAATCACTTATATTTCTCTGTTGACTTTTAATAGTGAATTCACCACAGATATAACAAAAACTGTTTGGAGAAATAACACAACCCCTTGTAGCCATGATTAACAGACAACAGCACTGTTCACTTCAATATCAGTATGTCTACTGAGAGCTTTTCTTTGTTTCAAGCGATATACGTCATTTGACTTGTCTCAACCTGTTAAAACATTCCCAGTCTTACCAACAGCTCAGGTTGTTTTTCTCCATTATCAAATAAAATCATATGGGTTTATTACTATAATTATAATTATAATGAACGTAGATACTGCAATATACATAAAACCTTATGTGATATAATAATTTGAATATTTTTTATGATTTTGGGAGGTCAAAATCTGTAAGAAAATGTAAAAAAATCCTATGCAGTTTTTTGGTCGCAGACCTGTGTAATGGATTTTGAATAGAGTTATCCCATTTTCTATGCTTAGTCTGGAGTGGTTATTATAAGTGGATATAGTTTTGCAATTTTCACGTATGTTTTATTGGCTATTTCTTTAATGTGATATTTCCACGTTAGTTTTTGGTCAAGAAGTACTCCTAAATATCTTACTGGTTGATCCTTTTTGACCCATTTTAAATTTACATTTTTAATGATTAGTGGGTTTGGCATTTTAGGTCGTCGTAGCGTAAATATCTTGGGTTGTGATTTTCTAAACACCATCATTTCTGTTCTTTCTATGTTGATTTGGAAATCATATTCTCGACACTAATTTGTTATTTTTTCTATTGCTTGATGTAGATCTTCTAGATTCGTTGATGCCACCGGTAGATCATCTGCATATGCATATTGTGTAGTGTCTCCTTCCGCTTTTTCTGCTGCTTTGAGGACGCCAGCCGCTGTATTATTGAACAGTAGGGGACTTAAGGGGTTTCCCTGTAGATCTCCATTCGTTTGCAGGATGGTGTCTGATAGGGTCAGGTTGTCGCTAACTTTCATGATAGTATACCTGAGCATTTCTTTTATAATTCTTGTCCAAGGACGGAATTTTCCGAGAATCTTATTCTTAAATGATACATTTTAGTGAACCCGAGGACACCGTAGCAACCGTAGATCTCTACTTTCTTTACGTCACTATGGTGTAATGCAAATGTAATATTTAATGTACATTTTAGTGAATCCGTAGGGCACCATAACCACATAATTACGTTCTTTAGTTACTATATTGTGACAAAAATCTAATATTATTTCATGCATATTCTCGTCAACGCGCAAGGCACCGTAGCAACCACAGTTCACTACGTTACGTTAATATGGTGTATAAAAAATCGAATATTCACAAATGTACCTTTTCCTGAACCCATACGACACCGTAACAACCATATTTCATTTTGTTCTCTAACTTCATATAGCACAAATGTAACATTCTTAACTGTATATTTTAGTGAACTCGTAGTTCACCGAAGAAACCGTAGTACATAACGTTCTTTGCCTTATTACGCTATAACACAAATGCAAATATTCTTAACTGTAAACGCTGAAACCCACATCTAATGTTCTTCTTAAAAGTGCGTTTGAGTGAAGTCGCTGGACCACCACAAAAACAGTAGTTCATTATTTTCTTTACATTATTATTGGATAGTCCCGAATGTAATACTCTTAAATGTACTTTTTTGTGAATTCACAGTTCACTATAACAACCATAGTTCACTACCATCTTTACGATTCTAAAGTGTAATCGAAAGCTCTTATTATTAAATGTACATTTTGGTATATACACAGGACACATGAACAACGACAATTCCCTACTTTCTTTACGTTACTGTGGTGTGACCCAAATCTATTTTTAAACGTACCTTTTCGTGAACACACATAACACCGTATCAACAATAATTCACTACAATCTTTACGTTACTATGGTGTAACAAATATATAATATTATTTATGGTTTACTAGTTCATTGCTGTGTGTTTACAGACCTGAAACAAAACACGTAACGGTATACTTAATACCCTTGCGGGCCTTTTCGCTTCTTTATGCCCTAGGGCCTTTTGAATACTTTATGGCCCGCTCTTATACCAACACAACACACAGAACTTAGTTATGAATTCGATTTTGTAAAGTTAAGATGCAAGCAAATACAATAAATAAATGGCATAATGCTTAAATAAATAAAATAAATTGTTATAAACCTTATTTTGCTTATTTGATATGAAAATTGAAATTTGAAATGTTTCCGTGAACTTATAATTGCCATCATTCACTCGCATTTCACTGTTACGTACCATCTTTTTTAGTGACATAATTATATTCTTCTTTAGTGGCGGTACTCGTAATAGTAATAAGATATATAAGGCACATCGGCTAACATCCTCGAAATGTTATTTTTTGGTGTTTTGACATATTCTAAATAACGTTTGACAATAGGCGCTAATAACCTAAAAGTACCGTTTCATCAGCGCAATTTACACTGTTATTCACGCTGGTAAATCTCAAATACACCATAAAGAGTTTTATATATTTCTCAAGATTTTAATGGAAACCACTGTCCATAGTTTTGTTAGCTTTTGCGAGAATTTCCACAGGAACTTCACAATATTCTTTCATTTTGTACGAACAAATCAGTCCAATAACGATTATGCAATAGAAATTAGATATACACTCTGTTTTGTTTATCTGACGTCATATTGACAAACGACTGTTACAATGCGTCTTTTCACTTTAGATGCAAGAAATATTATAAAATGTTTCGAATTCTTGTTTTATTCAGCAACGAACTAGTAAACCATAAAGTTTTGTATGCACCACGGGCGTTACTAGATGTTTTTGCCCCTCAGGCGACTTCCAACCCCTCGGGCCAGAGGCCCTCGGGTTTGGAAGTCGCCCTCGGGGCAAAAACATCTACTTAACGCCCTTGATACATAAATAACTATTATGGTTTACTAGTTCATTGCTGTGTGTTTACAGATCTGAAACACAACACGTAATGGTATACTTAATACCCTTGCGAGCCTTTCTGATTCTTTATGCCCTAAGACATTTTGAATACTTGATGACCCGCTCTAATACCAACACAACACACGAAACATAGTTATGAATTCGATTTTTTATAGTTAAGATGTAAGCAAATGCAATAAATAAATGGCCTAATGCTCAAATATATAAAATAATTCTTTATAAACCTTATTTTTCTTAATTGATATGAAAATTGCAATTTTGGAGTGTTCCCGTGAATTTAAAATTGCAATCAATCACTCGCATTTCACTGTTACGTATCACATTTTTTAGAGACATAATTATATTCTTCAGTAGCAGTACTAGTAGTAGTAATAAGATATATAAGGCACATCGGCCAATGTCCTCGAAATATTTTTTGGTGTTATGACATATTCTAAATAACGTTTGACAATAGACGCTAATAACCGAAAAGTACCGTTTCATCAGAGCAATTGACACAGTTATTCACACTGGTAAATCTCAAATACACCATAAACAGTTTCATATATTTCTGAAGATTTTAATGGAAACCACTGTCCATAGTTTTGTTAGCATGTGGGAGAATTTCCGCAGGAACTTCACAATATTCATTCTTTTTGTACGAACAAATCAATCCAATAACGATTATGCAATACTAGCTGAATTACCCCGCGTTGCTGGGGTATTTATCACAATACGTTATTAGACAGGAAGAGGCGTTCCGTCCTTTCCCGCCCCTGCCGCGGAGCTTACTTGTATCCATTCTATTTTATCCCCGTTCCGTCTTGCCCAACCTCTCTTTGACTTGCTCCCACCTGGAAATACTCTGTCTTCCTCGCTTTCTCAATAAAAATGTTAATATTTTTTTAAATTGAGGTTCCCGCCCCCAAACTTCACTCCCTTTATAAATAAAAATAATCAAATTAATCAAACTAGTGGTGCTTCCAACGCACATACTTTCTCGCTCTGCTTCTATATGGTCCTTAATGCTATTCCACTACTTCATAAACAAGCAGAAGTGTATTCTGCCAGTAAACGTTTTCCGTACCGAGACCTGAAATCCGATACTCAAAGTTAACGTACATGCACTTATACACTACGCCACACTATCACCGCATGGGTCGAACGGCGCCATTAAAGAATCGAACCGACCTATAAAATGGTAAATGCATGATAAAAGAACAATTGAAACGATGGTACATACGCTTTACAAATCCAAGAAGAGACGTAAAAAATTGTTAAAAGCTAAAAATTTGAACAAATATATACAGACACTTCCAGTGCAGTTATCGTAATTAACAATATTTGTTATTCAAATGGTTTCACATGGTTTTAAATAAAGTTTACAGAATTCTCTATTATTTCCCATGACAACAGAGAATTCTGACAAATAATATTCCGCGACCAGGACACGAAACGCCGAAGTTTCCCTCGGAAGACCTGCACCAATCCTCGCTGATTAACATCTGCGACCACAATGTATAGACATTAAATACACTTAAAAATACTAATAGAGTATGGTGGTTTAAGTTTTCTCGCATTAGAAAACGAAAATATCCAGAGTATGTAAAAAAATCTACTTTACGCGCTCAGGGAAGGTATCTGGAACATCAATCATAACAGAAAAACAAAATCAATTAGAAGATTAGAAAACTAAGATCTCCCATAATGTCTCTGACATTATATAGCACCAGTATTTTTTTAAACTTTTGCAACAGATTTTATCCACTTTTTCGTTACCAGAACCATACTATAAGAGTTTTTTCTGGCGAAAATTCCACGATTTCCGGCGCACGATTGCGTAACGTTCTCTTCTTACGAAGTATTCGTAAGGCAAATTTTTTAAATTTTTTCAATATTTCATCATAATTTTACTTAAATTGGTTCATACAGATATATACTAAACAACGGTTGATTTGACATGTCTTACGCTTCAGAAATTGAATAACAGATTTGAAAAATTGTTTAAAAGATGCAGCTAGGGAAAACACAGACAAGTCCTGTCTATTTATCTGCATTGATTCTATTCGTGAGTAGAAGTACTTCAAATGATTTTCAATAAAGTATCTACACCCTTCAATGTTTTTTCCTGCAACATCACATTCATCAAATTAAAATCTCCATCTGGGGATCGAACTCGGCATCTTCCTTACTGAAGATCTCAACCCCAAGGCGCTTTAACCAGCCGCGCCACGGGACTGACATGCGGGCTAACTACTTATATTTTAGTCAAATCATAATTGTATCAGTTCTTTCATTAGGAAGCCGGTAATTGTCAACATGCGAAAAACATGTCTTTCAAACATGATAAAGAAAGGCAGTGGTGAACGGCTTACTCCAAATAATTTATCCGATGATCGGCATTTGAAAAATAACTACTGCGAGAAAGTATGTGCCATTCTGTAGCACCACTAGTTTATTTATATATTTACCATCCCTACCTCTTACCATTACACAAGTGCAGAAAATTTAAAGAAAAAATTTGGAGCGTTTTTTGAGAAAAATTTTTTTGTAAATTTGAATCGCAATTTACGCAAAAACTACTCGTTTTTTCAAAAAATGGTACATGACCTTATTTGAAGTGCTAACTTTGTACAACCGACTTTGTCTGAGGCAAATATCTCTATCTTAAATTTTGCAGTTTTTAACAATTTTTTGCAATTTTCGAAAAATTGGGCATATCAACGAAAATGATACCTACGTCATTCCCTTAAACGTTTTTCGCACTATTCAACAACAAAATATAATCAAAAAATTTGGAGTTATTTTCTTTTAACTTTGAAAATCTCAAAATGGGCTTCATGTAAAGTACCCTCAAATACTAAAATATCAGTTTCAAATTTCAGAGGCAGTAAGTAAAAACGATCAAATATCAATTTTGAAGAAAATCGGCCGAACGGTTTAGGCGCTAGCGGTTGACCACAGACGGACGTTTTGTCGTCAATCGATTTTGCAGTATGAAGAAGCAACAAATCATGGATTTTGTCTACACCACGAGATAGAGGATTTTTTTCTAAATTTAGCAACAGGTTTTATAAACGTTTTGTTACCAGACCCCTGCTATAAGAGTTTTTCTGGCGAAAATTCCCCGTTTTCCGGCGCATGATTACATAACTTTCTCTTCTTACGAAGTATTCGTAAGGCAATTTTTTTATTTTTTTCAATATTTCATCATAATTTTACTTAAATTGGTTCATACATATTCGTTGACCCCATGCCGCGGCGAGTGGAATACAAATAAAGTGCTTTTAAATGAACTTGAGTATGTGTTTTAGGGTCCTTATGGCTTACGTAAATGTGCCATTAACCACGTAGACAATTATAATATATACAAAAATTCGATAACACACAGTGGATCCCGGCTTGACCAAAGTTTTTCTGTTACCTAAAATAAAGCCTCTTTTGTTCCACTTTTAACAACCTTGAAAAACAGTGTTTGACACACATTCAGTTCCTTCCATTTCTCACTACTCTTTTTCTTCAACTAAACCGAACCGAACTTACGGAACTTACTCTCATCAATTTAAATCATCATTCCTTCACCAGCCAAGGTTTGCTTTCTACACTGCAATAAAATACTTCCCTACAAAAATTCATCCATCTGTCAACAGTTTCAGCCTAAAATGTAAATCATACACAATAACTTTCATTTAACTCGCTGAACTCGCAAATACGTAATAATTATACATAATGTACTACAACTAATCCAATAACTATTTCATATAGAATACATGCGTGCATTCATATCTTTTTAAAATATGGAACATCCATCAGCAAAATGTCGTTTTCCAAACATTCCATATACTTCTAAGTATACTTCTCTCTTGTTCACTTAATACATTTACGCCTAGACGCAATTAAAATCAATATCCAAGTTATTTTTATAGACTGAAGAAAAACCGAATCATTCTTAAATATAAACATTTCACATTAAACAATTGACGATAAAATTCTTCAGTTAAACAGTCTTCACCATCTACATTGATGAACCCAATTTGTAGACCTCAGTTGCCATTCTCAGGTGGCGCATAGCTTAACTGTGGATATTGATGCACTCTTGAATCTGTGATGTGATGCTAGCCGAAAATGTCCAGAAAAGTAATTATTTTGTGAATATGTTAAGGTTTATGGTTGTAAATCATAGTCTATAGTACTCCAGACCTTTAAAGGAAGCTAGCAGAAAAGCCAGTATTGGTTCAGTAGATTCAGAGATTATCGCGCTGTAAGTCGAGGCACGTCTGTCTTTATACGTCTGTTGTATATTAGTATATATAGAAGAATAGATAGATAAATTAGATATACACTATTTTTTTATCTGACGTCATATTGACAAATGACTATTACAATGCGCCTTTTCACTTTAGACGCAAGAAATATCATAAAATGTTTCGAATTCTCGTTTTATTCAGCAACGAACTAGTAAACCATAAAGTTCTTTATGCACCACGGGCGTTACTAGATGTTGTTGCCCCTCAGGCGACTTCCAACCCCTCGGGCCAGAAGCCCTCGAATTTGGGAGTCGCCCTCGGGGCAAAAACATATACTTAATGTCCTTGATACATAAATAACAATAAATGTACATTTTAGAGACCCCATAGGACATCAAAGCAATCATAGTTTGGCAGCAGCAAATAACACAAAATGACTCGCGTGATCTCGCGTGGAGATCTTAACGTCTCTCAAATGTTCTCTGCAATAACTACCATTGCGCTAGTCAAATACGATCAAAGTGAAATTATTGTTGGTTAGTATTTGTTCGGTTAGTGTTGCACATTAATATGATGTTAAATCATGGGGGTTAGCAAAATGATTTTACACAACACACTTTTATTAAACATGGGATAGCAAATCAATTTTTATTGTGGAAGATTACATCTATTTACACACTCACATGGATTTCCACAAGATTTCTGCGGTAATCATCTAGTTTAGCAACACAGTTGGTTAGGATTTTTGGAGGCTTGATATAAAAATTTAAAAAATTGAAATGTCGCTTTCAAGCTTGCAGGGACCCTAGTTCCTTTAAATCGATGGGCAATATCAACTTAGGAGAAAATCAGCTGAACGGTTTAGGCGCCAGCGTTGACCACAGACTTGACTGACAGACATACAGACAGATGTTTTGCTGCCAATCTGTTTCTTGGTATTAAGGACCCACAAAACATGGATTCTGACCATACAATGTTCTAGATACAGGAAGTATTTCACTGTATAATATGAGAACAAGATTTATCCACTTTCTCGTTAACAGGGCCCGACAATAAAATTGTTTCTATCGATAACTCGCTGTTTTCTGGCACACGATAACAATATTTTGTCTTCTTACGAAGAAAGAACGAGAAAGTAAAAATTATTGATACAATATGTAGAAATGAGTTTTGCCTTACCAAAAGTACTAATATAATATTTACGAAATCTATTTCAAACATTTCAGTGTAGAAACTTATGCAGAATATTTTAGTTAAAATAACGTTTAAAACCGTCAAATATTGATTTCAAACATCCTCACACCCACCCACACCTCAATACACATGTTTACGCGCGCACACACACATCACATGTACCTACACAGACACATGTTAAAGAAAAGGCGCAGTGTTCTGAAATCAGAACATTCGACTGTAACATGCATGCTGAAAAAGACGCAGATATTTTACAAAGCAACGAATTCAAGCAATTCAACATGATTCATTGCAAGTCACAGCAATGTTACCTCCCGCGTCGTGTCTTCTTTCGGCCATATTGAGGAGAGAGGGAATACGTCATGGAACTAGTGAATCAACTGTGACGGCAGTATTAATTCATTAAGATCACGACATCAAAGCGGAGATCTGTCAATAGCTGTTGCCTATTCTGTCGTGTTCCCGAAGATCCTTCTCTTCGTGCATGGATCGAATTTCGTACCAGCCTCTTAGAAAAACATTTCATGTTGACTTAAAGTGTGTGAACTTCATTTCAGTTATTCATGGCACTTTATACGTGGGTCACTGTGACTTTTTCAATATTGCAAAGAGAATTTGTTACCCTCACCATGGAACAAGAATTACTTAAAAGTTTTCCATTTTTGAAGAAGACTTTCTCATTATTCTTCAAAAAAATATATTCCTAAGTTACCACAATATTGTCTCCGATTTCCTGACTACGAGTTTACTACCATTTTTAAATGAAACTACGCTCTTCAGATTTTGATACACACGATGACTCACGTTTTTACTTTCTCATAACATACGAGTAATATTTATATTTATTCATTTATCAAATACACGTAGTATAGGAAAAGCAATGAAATACTCTGGCATATCCGGCGATTTTTCGACCGAAAAGCTCGTAATGTGGGACCCCGATAGAGAAAAAATAAATAAATCCTATTCTAAAATGTAGTACTTTCTCTAACACATTATGTAGCCATCAATTACTTTCTCTGACGCATAATGTAGACTCAGTTCACGATGTGTGGGCAGTTACCGCACAAAACGTACGTCTGTCTATGAACAACACTAGCGCCTAAACTATTCGTACGATTTTTTACAAAATTAATATTCCGTGGTTGATGTGACCCGACACAAAGATCTACGATTTCGAATAAAATTCCTTAAATTTTGGGGGTACCATTCACGAAGCCCCAGGGTCATTTTAAAAATTTTCTAAAAACTAGCTCAAAAGTTTTTCTTTAGATTTCTTGTAAGAATAGCATGAAATACCATTTTAAAGTTAACATCCGTCTAATTTTTACTATTAACTCTGAATTTTCGAAAATTATGAGTTTAAATTTTTTCGGCTTTTTCCTACAATTTTAATATTGAGGAAAGATTTTTCCTTCAAATGAAATTTGTTTCTCAGAGTTAATTCTTTAATCACCATGTACATATTTCTGGAAGTTAATAATAATAATAATAATAATAATAATAATATAAGTAGTTAGTAATATATGTATAATGGAAGTAAAAGTAGTTTTCTTGTAATTTTATGTGAAATGTGAGCAACATTAAAGAAATATTAAAAACTAGATTATCTCAAAAACAACTCCCAATGCTTTCTTTAAACTTTTTGTACGGATAGTGGTAAGTGAACTGTAGTAATATAAGATGATATAAGCGCCATTTTACCGTATTCTTGTGTTTAAAAAAATTACACATGTATTTTTCACATCTTTCTCATATTATTAATATTTACAATAGCGGCAATTGTATACATTATTGCATTTGTGAGTGCGAGTGCTTTAAATGATGTTTGATTAAGTTTCTCAAAACTCATGACTTCTCTGTAAAGTTGAGCTCAAAAGTAGGAATTTGTAGAAACGCTCAAGCGCCATTTTCTTCAAAACAGTTCCAATTTTTTGCTGTCTCGCTCCCGCTTACGCAGTAGAGAGAAAGTTATGTAATGCTGAGCCTTACTCAGGATCATTATCCTTTTCGTTATTTTCTTCCATAAGTCGCCGACCCTGGTTATCAGGTGTTCTCCACCGTTCTGTACCGCAACGACAGGTCGAAGTGTTTAATTTTGATCTATTACTGGAGGAAGAGCAATTATGTGTATTAACTTGAAATATATCTTCATTTATTGGAAGTGCTTTTACCTTCTCGTAATTTCTCGTTCCTTGCTCGACTTATGTGTTAAGATAGTGACTATCGAACTTAAACGGCGTATGGCCGTTTCACTTCACAAAAGAAATTTAAAAAATCTCAGAGAAATATTGTGGTTTTTCTAATTACTCTTAGTAAACAATTCAGCACGCCACAAAGAATCAAAGGTTTCTTCTATATCTAATAACACCACAATTCCATGTAGTTTTTCGTGGAATTCATTGTGTATAATTTCAGTAATTTTTGCTGACTGATGAAGTATTTAACTCTAAAGCCAAATTGAATTTGAGGTTTTGCAATATCTATATATTACGCTACATCCCCACTTAAATATTTGGGGGGTATAAACATTAATTTTTCAAATCTTTTGTAATGATAAACAGTAAGCTTATATTACTCGTTCACTTTACATTTGCAGACGGAGCGCTGCGATCTGTTTCCATGAGGTCACCGCCGACTGAATGAGAAACGCGCGTCTGCAGTATACACTGACCGTTTAATATGATATAGATGGCGGTGAGCAGGACACAGAACCCCGGCGGGGCAAGAACATTACCACTAAGCAGTAGATAAGTGCAAAGAAAAAATAAAAATATTGTACGTGAATGTTGTGAATAGCGTGTGGTGTGATCTATTTTATTGTATATTATCTTAATCATTTAAGAGCGCGACTCCAACTCACGGTCAGAAAGGCATAATTCGTCAGCTGTGTCCGCAGCGCCTGTGCTGCCTTCGGAGACAGCTGATTGGTCTGATGCTGATTGACATCGGGGCCATTCGTGAATTTTAGGTTGTGTGTTCGAGCCTTCACTTTCAAAACAACATTAGTTCCTAATTCTGCCGTCTGCAAATGTAAAGTGAACGAGTAATAAATGGATTAGATGAGGCCTGTGAAACCGTGCCCGCAAGAGCTGCTTGCCCTTCTGAGAAGCCTGCACTCCTGCGAACACGGACAATTTCCTTTAAGTCCGCTCGCGTTTCCCCTTAGAAATAGATACACACACTGCACGAGGCGAGGAATAGTGGCCTCATACGGAAATGTTTGCTAGATGTATTTTTTCAAACATATTATTTACTATTTATTACTATTTAAGGTTTATTTTCGGTTAAAATTCTACCTTTTATAAACAATTGTCAAGGGACAGGAATAAGTGTGAATAGGATTTTTTTGTTTTCGTTTCATGATAAGTATTATTAAATCATTCAGTTATTTGTTGTGTACAACAATAATTTGAAATATAATTTAAAAAATTCTATAAATTAATAATTCTCGATGATGGGCAGATACAATTTTCATCGTATTTAAAGTCAATACAAAACAGCACAAAGAGTACTTTATTTCTAAGTGCACCACTATATTATTTTGAATTTGTATTTACCATTAGCCATTTAGCCTTCCTACCGGTCCCTTAAAGGGTCATTGGCCTCGGCGCCGTTAGATCTCGGAGTTCTAGTCGGTCACTCAACCAGGAACCCGCGATATCGCGAATTCGCGTAACCTTCATGACTTCTCATAATTAACGAACTCTGCTAGCGAAGCCGGTTTCGCGGTTGTGGCCTTTCAATAGAACCATCCCAGCATTCACCTAGATGACCGAGAGAAACCACGAAAAGCGCGCGCAGGATGGCTGGCTCGGGGCACCTCTCGAGTGCGAGGTCAGCGCGCTACGCCCCGAGCCACTGCACTAGGTCCGTTATATTATACTATTACATGAACATGCAAAGTGTCTTCCGCCAGCGAAAAATATTTTTCGCACTGAGACTTAAACTCAGGTCCTTCTAGTTATCTCTAACACTATCAGATCGAAAAGTTTGAAGAGTTTTTTTTAGCCATTTATGAGAAAATGGCGTTTGAGCGTTTCTGAAAATGCGAAAATTTGAGCTAGTTTTCACATAAAACGGTTGTGTTTTCGATTAACTTTACCTGACATTATTTAAAGCACATGTACTCATAAATATAATAATGTAAACAATTCGCCGCTAATGTAAATATTAACGACGTGAGAGACGACTCTCATCTTTAATATGCATATTACCAGCAATTTGTACACATTATTATATTTGTGAGTGTAAGTGCTTCAAATAACTTCAAATAAAGTATTTCGAAGACTCAAACATTTTCTGTGAAAATGAGCTTCAAATTTCGCATTTTTAGTAGCGCTAAAACGCCATTTTCTCTTGTACGGCACATACTTTTTAAAAGAAAATTGCCATTTATGACTACGTTTTTGTGTTCTTTAATATTCTAAAATTTCCGTTCTACCAATAGGAAACCGAAAAATTAAGAAAATGGCAAAAAAATGTACTTTTGGCGGTGATAGATGACAGCTGGCAAGAAAGAATTTGCGACAATTCCGAATAGCTAGCGAATACCCAAAGAAATAGAAAACTAATACGGAAAAGTCTGTGCCATTCTGTAGCACCACTAGTTCGTTTTCATGGCCCGGCAATTAATTTTTTTCCGCCGAAAATTGGCCATTTTTTCGCGCAGCATTACATAACTTTCCCTTACATAACTTTCCCATAACATGTTAGACGGAAAATAAAAATTGGAGCGATTATTTTAAAATTCCTAAATTTTAGACACAATTTACGTAAATTTAGTCGTTTTTTTTTCAAGAAAATGTACATGATCAGTTTAAAGAGGTGTTTTTTTACAACAGTCTCTGTGTAGGGCAGAACTCACGATCTTTAATTTTGTTGTTTTGAAATGTATTTTTTTTGCAAAAAGGTAGAATTATTCATATATAATAAAAATTCTACATGAATTTACTTCAAGATCTGTTTTCGAGAAATAGATTTCATTGAGGAAAACCTCTCCATCTTAAATTTTATAGTTGTAGGAAGACGCCCAAAAAATTGCCCTTTTTCAATTTTCAAAAAAACTGGGATTTCAGCGAACATGAGACCTGCATCATTATATTGAGAATCCTTTACTCTATCAGAAGACTATGTTTAATAAAAAAAAATGAATGCCATTTTTGAGAAAATATTTTTGAGACGTCATTTAAAGTACCCACAAAAATCCAAATTATAGCTTGAAGCATCAAAAGTGATTCCTGAGATTGTTCAGATCGAACGAGGAATATCAAGGTTGGGGAAAATCGGCTGAACGGTTTAAGCGCTAGCGTTGATTTCAGACGGACGGTCAGACAGAAATTTTACCGTCAATCGTTTTTCGGTATCAAGGACCCCCAAAATGTGAGTTCTGGCTACACCACATGTTAGAGGAAGTAATTTACTAATGGCAACAATATTTATACACTTTTTCGTTACCAGAGTCAGACAATAAGAGTTTTTCTACCCAAAATTCGCTTCTTCCGGCGCACAATTATGTAACTTTCTCTTCTCAATAAGTAATTGCGCGTAAGTAAAAATTAAACACTTTTTCAGCTTATCGTTTCGGTACTGATCGATGTAGAACAAAGATCACCAGCGTCGGCGACTTCAGGCTAAGTGGATTGCGGTAAGGTTCTGTACGTAGGGATGGCGGACCGGCGAATGTGGCTTAAGGCATCAACTGATGTCACTGCAGCGCCTCTGACCGGGAGGTCCTAGGATTCCGCTCCCGACGGTGGCAGAATTTTTGACACAAGCCTGACAGCTAGGTAGAATTCAGTCGCTGTCTGGAGGAGAATTCTAGCGGGCAGCTGCATTGATCAGTAGTTTTCTTTGGTTTCTCCGATCAAGCACCAGGCGAAAAACGGGTCACGGACCGCATGCGATCTTTCCTTCCTCTTCCTGGTCTTTTCCTCACCCCTTACTTACAAACACTTACACTTACATGGAGTGCACTACCGCACATGCCGGGAGACTAGTCGGGAGCTTAGAGCTTGTCCCGGCTGGGGCGGTGCCATGCTGTTTAGAGATACCAGCACGGAACAGGTTGGGAAAAACGCCGCAGCCCGACGGGTACGTCGGCACCGGAGCACGCCCTCCAGCGGGGGAAGATCACCGCCGCCTCCTGCGATAAAAACACACACAACACTTACGGGATAAATGAACTGCAGCAAACGATGCTCCCAGATTCACTACTCAATCGATACTTTCTTTTTATATAATGCTTTTTTGTTCCTTGGTTGCAATGGTTTTGCCGATTTTCTTTCATGTAATTGCACATTGTTCTAAATGCTTCAGCAAATGGTATACGTTTGGTATTAATTAGTAGTATTGGTCGTAATTTTGATGTTGTGCAAATAAGATAACCATGAAACACATTAATGAAAATTTGGGATACAGCTAATTTAATTTGTTTCGAATATTTACTTTATAAAGTTGACTTTACAATGTTCGAAGATAATCGTTGTAGAATTTAATTGTAGGAATCATCAAAAAATGACTTTCATTCTTTTCTCTCTTTTTGAGCGGAATACCTTAAGAAAAAACAACTGTGATTTGTGACTACAACTCTGTCTGATCCTACTTATGTTTTTAGTACTCATTTTATTATACATTTTTGTAGTTTCAGTCATTTCAGGTGAAAAACACACACTATCGTCTTCTCCTTTTAATTAGTAATGTCCCCCTCAAAATTGAAACTCAGTTGCATGTATTTCCAAATAGGGGTCTTAGAGACATGTTAGTTCGAGCGCCATAGTTTATTCTGAATTTTCAAATACATAAATTGAATATTAAAATACCTACAGCAACACATCGCACTTCACGCAATTATCCCAAAATGTATTCTCTGCACTCCCTTTTTCCCCGTTGTTCCTTCCCACATATATTTATTTGAAGAAAAACGGGAGTTCACAATTTGCGTAACAGAAAATGCTTCCCCGAAATCAAATTCATTCCGTCTTAAAATATTATAAATTTAATGATGATGATAATAAAGTATAACTTATGCATTGTTGAGAAAAAAATTAAGTCTTTGAACACACACACAAAACTGAGAAATAAAAACTAAATTGCAGATTTTATAATGTGAGGTGATTAATAGTAAGTACTACATAAATAATGTTTATAAGGCCTGAAACGTCAGCAATAATGCTGATTCGTATGCTGAACAGGTAGCAATAAATTTAAGAAACTCTTCACTTTAATTATATCAATGGCTTACGCCATTGTGCTTGTTACTATAAAGCAGTTTCTTGACGATTCGTTTCCTATAACATCCGAAAGGTGCTTATAGCAAGTCAAACCTCTGAGAGAATTTCTAAATTTTACCGAAGAAAAATCGAGTAATACGAAATACGAAGAAGTCAAATGTGGGAACTTACGGAACTAGTATGCATATTACGTCAGTCCTGTAAAGCACCCGGGCGTGCAATTGGACCACATCTCGCCGTCAGGCCGCCAGAAATGCAGAGCACTTCCTGTTTAGAGATGGCGTTATATAACAGCGCTTCAGATCTTGAAAATACGCATTAATTTTCTGTGACTGTAGGCTGCAATAAAACTCGAAAATTACAACAACAAAAATACTTTCTACGGGAATCTACGCTTCTGAGACCAAAACGATAAAGGAAGCTTTTAGTGCTAACTTCATGAGGGACACACTGATGTGATTTTTTCATCTGAAATTACTCATTCTAGATATTCAATCTCTGATGGAATGTCTAGAATACGATGTCTTCATGGGTCTTTCTACTAAAGTGGTCTGACATACATCCCCTAGCATAAGATAGAGATCTCAATAACTTTTATTGAATCTTTTTTAAGCTAATATCTTCTTGTTAATGACATGCAGCATGCATGCTTTGCAAAGTAAATTGGCAAAAACCTACCAACATTTCTAGGACTTTCTGAAGAATTCTAGAAAGCTCTAGTTGTGTTTTGTTGAAGAGATACCTTCTAAGTAATTCTCTTTCTCTTCCACTGTTTCTTTTCTAACTCGATTGTAATATTTTTGCCATTGCAGAGACAATGCCAGCTGACAATCCAATTTCTGGTCTGGCGTTGTCAGGCTGTACCGCAGATCATCTAATGCTTAATTCGGGAACAAAAGAGAAACAAATGGAGAGCATAATTGATCCATCCTCCCAGAAAGAAGCGACAAGGTCGCAGCTGGATGACCTAGCGCCGGAGTGGAAGCAGAGGGCGGCCGAAGAATTGAATGAGAAGCCAAATTCTGTAGCTGATGACATAGAAACGTTTAGGAATATGGTAGTGGGTAAGTGTCTCTTACGTTCTTACAGACAATCTATAAAAACAATTGTGAATTATTAAAGTGTTGGCTTTTCATGCAATTTTGCTCGTCCATTGCTCACAGCTGAAAGAAATCTACACGTCCGAACTGATGATGCATTTCTTCTGAGATTCCTCAGAGCAAGAAAGTTCAATTGTTCTAAAGCATTCCATATGGTGAGTATATAGGAATATATAGTAGTATATAATAAGACTAGTAATAATAATTACAATAATAAAAAAATATATAATAATAATAATAATTATTATTATTATTATTGCGATAATGAAAATAGAGCACAATATTATATTGTTTTATTTATATTTAATTATATAATATTATAATCTGAAGGCGAATGCATTCTAGATCCCTTTCTCCATAATTGGCGGAGACGAAGTCATCACATTATTTATTTTATGAATATCCCTCTGCTTTCGGCGCTCTTTACAATCCTTCAAATAAAGTTCCACAAACATACGCAGCTGAATCGTCATTACAATTGGCCCTACGATTACTTCTGAGTTGTATTTTTCTGACCTCAAACCTACTCATACTTTAATACGTCTTTCACATCTTTCCATGCCCATAATGTATCTCCTGCTATCGTGCAGACACGTTTCTCTCTTTGGCGACAGTCGTTTTCCCCAGGTCCACACATTGCAGTCACAATGGTTCGATGCTAGATGATCTCAACGCGAATCCAAGATGAAAATATAGACCACGGTTGTTTCAGACAATGACATTTCTGTTCAGCGTCTGACGATGGACTTCAGCTGTTACTTGGCCAATGGCATTCAGATTTTAATGTCATACTGACAGAAGTGTTTTGAGGATAAATTGAAGAACTCTGTCTTTTACACATTGTTATATTATTCGTCAAATTATTCTTCCTTTAATGTAATCGCATAGTTGCACATCGCACAAATGGTGAGTCATAATAGAAATCTAAAAAATATGTATCTGTAGGCAGAACGTCATGGTATCTGGCACACATGAAAATACTAGAATTCTTACTCGGGAGGAAGTCAGAATAGTTCTGCCGTAGGGATAGCCGTGATATTTACGTCAAAGAAAAATATCCATTATTATTTGTAATACACTTCCCACATTTTGTTTTTGAAGAGAGGTACAATTTTATTTTTGTACGGTATTTCGTACATGAAATGACTACTGCTGGGCAACCCGCATTACATATCGGTATTCTTGGAAGCATGCTCCGCACATTGCAGGCGCTTCTTTGATATGCCACTAAATATGGATATTTTATCGATCACCAACAAAATACATAATAGGAATTAAATACTACTTAATTAAAGCTCCATTAAACACAGTATTTTCTTCTTAATTCATATATTTTATTTAGAGATAAAATTAAAAATATTCTATTTTCTCAATTTAATGCGCAAACGTTTGCTACTTTACATTGAATTCTGGCGTCATGTTGCGATTCTAAAGCATTTTTTCATTTTTAAAACTTGTAATATGCCTTAAAAATGAATTGCAGGAAATTAGAAGATTGTTAACAAAGACTAATTCTAACATCTACCGTACGTCAGTGCATGCTGGTATTCTAGATTTCGGTGTTTCTAATAACATTAGTTACAAAGAAAGTTACCCCGATAATTTTTTGATCCCTCATAAACACAAATAGTTTAGTCCTTTCCAATTTATCACCTATGTAACCCAAAAATCCTGTTTGATGGCTAATTCTGGGAGATAAATGAATGTAAATATTTATTTGAAACCCTCTCTCTTTCTTCTCCCTATTTTATCTCTTCTCTCTTTTCTCTCTCGTCTTTCTTTATTCTCACTCTTTCTCTCTTATTCTCTATCTCTATCTACCTAAATAAATCTGGCTGGAGATTTTATTCATCTTTCATAGCTTAGAGGAGTCATTCTGCGTTTTACTTTTCCATCGCACTGTCGTCTTATTAACACTGACACGATTTCATTGTATGTTTTGTAACTTTTAGCTTCAAAGATACTACGTCATGAAACTCCGTTGCCCAGAACTCTTCAGAGTGCCACGTCCTTCAGAGAAATCTCACATTTTGGAAATGCAAGTACAAAACATGCTGGATGAACGGGACAGTTTCGGACGGCGGGTCTACATTTTTCGTGTGGGTAAGTTAATTTGTTATCTCAAAGAATGAAGAATTGAAGAATTTTCAAATATTATTTCTATTTTATATTGTCCTTAATTACGAAAGTCGAAACGCTAGTGCTGAGAGATGAATGTTTTCATGTTGATTCTTGTCTGTTAAATATAATAACGAATTTCTGAAGTGAGGCTATGCCATACTTTCCTTTATGATTTACTGACTTCAAACAGTTTCATTGATTCATTTTCTTATAAACCTTTAATTACTCGCGTTGGCGCACTGAGTGCGCCAGTCGCATTCTTTTGTTTCCTAACGACAATACGTGCATCATATTGCATTTTTTCTACTCCCATTGTATAATGCTGTCATTGGATGGCTGCAACCAGTTGCATAATGATGGTCATTTCGATACAGTTTTCATTATGATACAACTTCTTGACCAATCACAGAGTCGCTTACAAACCAATATTGTCACTTCATTAATCACTGAGAATCTTTGCAGTAAATGTTTCGTTCGTGTGTGTATATTAAAATTGCATTTAATATTATTTTATGCTTCTCATTCTTAATTTCTTTATTAGTAGTGATTTGTTCGTAAAATATTAGTTAAAATAAATTGGATTGTAATTTCACTTTGATCGTATTTGACTAGCGCAGTGGTAGTTATTGCAGAGAACATTTGAGTGATGTTAAGATCTTCACGCGAGATCACGCGAGTCATTTTGTGTTATTTGTTACTGCCGTGTGGTTGTCCTTAAAACCGGCCAATTCTTTAGTTTAAAATATTTAGTGAATAGTGGTTCTTTCTGGTGGTGTTGACATTTCAAGAAATGAAAGAAATTGCGAAAATGGTGACGGAATATTAATCCCAGAACTTTTGTAGTCCCCCGAAAGCGCTCTGGTAAAACAAAGCCATCTGTGCGTGTAGGGTAGAGAGGTGCCCGCTAGGTGGCCTTGGCCGAACCTTGAGTGTCGACTGCTACGAAACGATTCAGTGGAGAAGTTTAACTTATAAAAGTTACCACAAGTCGTAGAAAAAGTACCGTATGAAACTCGATGTAATGGGTATTAATACACTCGTGTGAAGTTTACGATACTCGCTCGTACCTCGCTCGTATCGTAATTTCACACTCGTGTATTAATACCCATCATTACATCATCGTCTCATAATGTACTATTATCTTCCACTAGCTTTTCTTCTGACTTTCCTTAACAGTTTGAATTCGTGTTTCAACTGCTCCGTTGCAAGTCGTGGGAGTATGCAAGCCAAATTCTGTCTAAAACGTTGTCGGCACACTGTGTGCGCCGCGCAAGTAATAATGAAAATATATACATGAATGATTTTTTTTCAATGTAGATGTTGTAGAAATTAATTATTACGTATGATGACATGAAATATGGATAAAATATATTGTGTAAAATATTTATTATTAAAAATATTTTTATGATCACTCGTTCATATTTACAGTAACATAATACATAAAACATCATCTAAGATTAACAGTGTAAAATGGACCTGGATTATGAATTGCAGATTAGTTCGACCAACTTTCGTGAACTTAAAGTTAAATAATTGTCTCTTTCATTATATAATTTCCACAATTGTAAGAAAATTATTAGTAAATACAAGAAAATATATTACTCTAATTTATTTTATTTTCTATTATTATAATATTCTAATAGAGTCCGTGCTACCCGTGTTATTGTTGTTAAGTGATTTATAATTGTTATTTTATAATATAAATATATAAGTATTACTATTGAATTAATAACTAATTTGGGGCGCGTTCCGGGACCAAAAACTTTACAATACGCCTTACGCCACTGTACACCTTATTAGAGGTATACAATACATTTCGTATTGTAAATTCATATATACCATATAATTAACACAAAATATTATTTTATGTAGTAAGTTAACATGTTTCTTAATAATTAACACTAATTTACCGTAATTATTAAATTTTTAATGCATAAACAATATTTGTTTGTTGGCGCACTCAGTGCGCCGTGCAAGTAATTACGTGTCAGAAAGGAACGCGAGGAATTAAATGTTAAACAAATAACGTTAATTATATTCTGAGACACTTTGGTTAAAAAGGGTTTCATTACACCGAGCGAATATTTTCTTATCAATTCATGCCAAAAACGCTCATTGCCATCTGTATTCAAAATTGAACTTGTTAGTATAGGGATCCCAGAATTTAAGAAAACGTACACAGAATACACTTATCTCTACAGTACGTCACATACAGAATTTGTTTTTTACGTTAAATAAATAAACAAAACATGCGCTAATAATATACGGTTTTAACAAAGGTTTATCTTCGCAGAGAAATGTGATGCTGCTGCAGTGTCAATAGAAGATATATTTCGCACAAATGTTCTGGCTTTGGAACACGTGG
This sequence comes from Acheta domesticus, assembly GCA_031308135.1. Taxonomy (NCBI): domain Eukaryota; kingdom Metazoa; phylum Arthropoda; class Insecta; order Orthoptera; family Gryllidae; genus Acheta; species Acheta domesticus. The sequence continues at coordinate 58,486,904 of JAHLJT010009436.1, forward strand.
TCCAAGAACCAGAGACGCAAATTGCTGGTCTCACAGTTATTGTTGATATGAATGGATTCGGGCTACAGCATGCAAAGTTCCTGTCCCCTTACTACGCACGCCGCACCGTCGAAGTTATTCAGGTAAATTGTTGTTGTTTTTTAATCATACCGTTATGTACTCGAGGAATATAAGGAAATTCACTTCAAAGGTATTTTAGGCTTAGGTGATGATGGGTTTGACTATTCGAATAAGAGTTTTTGAGGTTGAATTTTTATGACACCCTATGACGATTATAACCAATATACAGTGTCCTAGAAAGAGGTTTACACTGTTTGAATGTTAATAACAGATACAATATAGCAGATAACGTGACTGAAATTTTGTGTCTAGAATAGTCAATATTAGTGATTGTTGGTAATCATTTATTTCTTTTGTTGCACTTAGTATCGTTTATTGATTATTTTGTTTCGGTTCACTTACCAACAGTGATAAGTAACTGACAAGAAACCTTTCCTTTTTGCAACGGAAGTGGATTGTAAAGTGCTATTGGAAGTGTGAGAACATGGAATAAGTGCAAAGTCGATGGCAGGCAGAATTTAATGCTGTGCCACCGTCACGTGTAAAAATTACGAAATTACGCGACAAGTTTGAGAGGGATGGAACTGTGTGTGATATGAAAAAGGGGCGGTGTGTTAGGAAGAAATCAGTATCAAACGAAATAGGGATTGAAGCAGTGGAACAAAGTTTCGTAAGATCCCCAAAGAAGTCCATATGGAAAGCTTCGCGTGAGTCAGATGTAAGAAAGTCAAGTATCCACCGCATTTTACACCAAGAAAAGTGGAAATCCTGCATTTCCAGGTTGCTTCACGCATTAAATGAGGACGATCCGGATAGGAGTCTCAAATTTTGTGAATGGATGTGTGATAATGGACAGGTGACTGATTTGATTGTTGGTCTGATGAAGCAACTTTTAAATTGAATTCCCACAACTGTATATACTGGGCAAAACAAAATCCCAATTTTGTGGAAGAACGAGCTGTTAATATTCCTGGATTATCAGTATGGTGTGGTAAGTATGTCTGTCAGAGGACTTGTAGAGCCATTCTTTTTTGAAGTAACAGTAACAGATGCTATTTATCTTAACATATTGCGGAAAGCAATTGTGCCAGATGTTCATCAACTCTACGCAGATAACGATGTTTTCTTCAACAAGACGGCGCTCCGGCACATTACCACCAAAGTTCCTCAGTTAAACATTTGTTGAGAGGTGGATAGGCCGACGGGGAAATGTCTAGTATCCACCCAGATCCCCCGATCTAACGCCGTTTGACTTTTTTCTATGGGGAACTCTGAAGAACACTGTTTATGCCACAAATCCGCATACGCTGAATAACATGAGAGTTGCTTGTGAATTCATTCCTATGCAAACCGTTTCACGTGTCTGTCGATCTGTTCCACAACATTGTAGACGAAGTATTTCTGCCAATGGAGGACATTTTGAGCATCTTAAATAAACATCATTGTGACTTTGTACATTTTAAATAAACATCATTGTAATTTTTTTATTTTTGTTGGAGTTATTGAAGATCAAACAGTGAAAAACGCCTTTCTGGGACACCTGTATAAATGAGATAGCATTTGTTTTAAATTGAAAATGTCAGGGGCTTCTTGTAAAGTACCCCCAAAATTAAAAAATCGGTTTCAAATTCAAGGAGCCACGACATCAGCCAGATCGATCGGGGAATATCAATTTTGGATAAAATCAGTTGAACGGTTTAGTCGCTACCGTTGTTCGGAGACGGACAGACGTTTTGCCGTCAATCGATTCTTCGGTATCAAGGACCTACAAACATGGATTCTAGCTTCGCCACGTGTTAGAGGATTTTTTCTAAATTTAGCAACTGGATTTATCCACTTTTTCGTTTCCAGAGCTGTGTAATAAGAGATTTCCTGCCGAAAATTCGCCGTTTTTTCGCTCAGCATTACATAACTTTCTCTTATTAAAAAGTTCCTTCTTAACCGCGAGAAAGTAAAAATAGCGTATGCAACTCGTTTATAATGTTGCTTTATTGCAAATACTACTATTTTGTGGCTTTAAGCAAAGAAATGGAGTCCATAACGACGGCAATAGGCGATCTGTCGACGATGTTGGAACTAATTTCAATAGATTTCAAGATTGCCCTAGCTTCACAGGAAAATATGGAAAAGTAATTGATAATCTGTAAGATTTGATGGTAGAGATAGGCAATAGCACAATCTGATTGTCCATCACGTTATGAGCCATCAGTTTAGAATTCCGGTGGTTATTGTTTGTGGTGTAAATTTGCTGTAAATGGACAAAAAAGTGATTCGGAAGTTGTTGAGGTAGATTATTTGCCTCAAGGTTAGTAAGAAGAATGAAGAGTTGACACAGAGAAGTGGGGTTTGGACGTCTTGGGAGGGTAGAATTTTTTCTACGTTATTTCATTTTGATATTCTAGTAGTCTTTCTCGTAACGGTCATGGGTATTTGGACAGGTTCCATAAATATCTAGTTTTGGAGATTTGAAGATGTATTTGCTTGCTTAGATTAGGTGGAAAACTGAGGGTTGAGTATGAGTAGCTGATACACAAGTTTTTCTTCGAAAATACAAGGGTAGGAGACCCGTTACAACTAATTGGCTGTTGCATCGACCAGATTTAAAGGCACCCAAGCTTGGTCGACTTGCGATACTAATAATTGGGTTCATAACTCGCAGAAATCGTATTGCTGCCATGCTGCTTCGTAGTAAGGAATGAATTGAATCAAAGCACGATATGTTTCAAATAATCAATATTCAGATCCCCACATTTTAGAACATAACATTTTGACAATTTTTAACTAAGATTTGCACGCAGTTTTTCGGGAAGTGATGTGTTTACTCCACAAGTGTCTTTGTTTAAACAACATTCCAAGAATCTCACAAGTATCAGCTCTTTGTATCTCTTGTCTCACAATATAATTTAACGAGTTTAAGTTAGTTGACAATTTGAAACAAATACAATTTTGGTATCAGGGCACCCAAAATCGGTTTCCGTTAAAATCTCGAAGAAATTGATATACAGAATTACATAACTTTCTCTACAGTACGTATACTACTCCATATAGCATCTTTCCTGAAAGAAAATGTGTTTTTTACGTAGATGTATATGTGCTAACCAGATACTTCACTCCCAGCGCGCTGCTGAAGTAGTGAAGCCACTGATACCAGCGATCGTCATAATTGGGAAAGGCAGAGTGCTACGGGGCAGTAGGAGATACACAAAAACACAATTAATTCTTACGATCTAAAGTATAATTTTATTAGCCAATAATTTAATAGTAAATTTCTGAATTTATTGTTATCAACTTTCCTCACAGATTTCTTCTAATACCGTGCATTCACAATCGGTAAATATAGTACCAACACGTTAATTTCTCGCAAAAATTATTATTCCTGTAGATACTCCTAGATCTGCTGACAATCCTTATTATCTTCCAAATTTGAACAAATGAAGTTGAGAAAAGAACAAAAGTAAGAAAATGATATGTGAAAAATACTTTATTCCTTCCTGAAAAGAATGCGTTTTGTCAGTTTCTGTCTGCACTTTGCAGTTGTAATAGACTGCAGATATAGACTGCATGCAGTATAATCGCAATATATTTTTGTGAAATAAGAACAATAAGCTCTACCTTGTGCAGATTTTCACTAAATTTACTGTTGCAGTGTATATGTGTGTGTGTGTTTTAAGAGATGAGTTTCAAAAGATCTTTATGTGTCGAGATGCGATAATATAAAGAGAAAAGTTACCAGAACATTGGGAAGGTTGTTCTTGAAACTAAGTGAATCTAAGAACATGCAATGTATTTGTTGCAGGAAACATTTCCCCTCCGGTTCAAAGGCTTTCATGTTATCAACCAGCCCTTCTACTTTGATGCGGTTTTTGCCGTATTGAAGCCTTTCCTCAAGGATAAAATAAGACGGAGGGTAAGCATATAGTTATTTTTCACAGATGTGTATTATTTGCATTATGGAAAATATTTATTCTTATGTAGAAATCTACCTTTACTTTACATTCGGCTCACATAAAGAATACATATTCAAAAAATCAGGAAATATTTTTATCTTTTGTCCACAATATTAAAGACATTAAGATACATATGATTCCGAAAAAAAACTGAAAACATTTTTAGAAGATATTGATTAATTTAAATCTCCTTCACATTATAATCATTCATTTTTTACTAATACATTATTTCTTGTTATTGTCCTCGATACGGAGTTGGATATACTCTTAATAACTTATCTGGATCGAGAGAGGATTGTGGTTACGAGGGAAATGGGAAAACAGTTGAATGGTGCTACATGTTCTAATATGGAGGGAATTATGGAAGGGAAACTGAAATGACAAAACGTGTCAAGTTAACAACTAGCTAATTAGCAAATAAGTCAATCTGAATCATTGAAACTACGTAAAAACTAAAATCATTTATGTACCACGGGCATTAACTGGTTCTAATGATCTCGGGCGTCAAAAAGCCCACGGACATTTTGTCGCCGCTCGATCAGTAGAACCCTTATAATGGCCTTGATGCATAAATAATGATGGCAAACCCCAAAAGTGAATGAGTAGGTTTTGATTCCGGGTGCGTTTTAAATATAAAAATAACGAGCAGTCGACCGCAAGAATTCTCCTTCAGAGGTTGAATTCGATCCAGCGATCCAGCTAGTCGGAAATCCTCCACTGACAGGACTCAAACTCTAGAACCTCCTTGTCAAGTATGCTGCTGCGGTCAGGAGTTACTCCAAGGAGCCATAGCAGCCGTTCCCATTAGAAAATTTCGTAAAATGGAACGTATTAATGAGTGCGCAATTTGTACTTTTGTTTCAACCATGACGAGGGTCGCTGTTGTGTAACGATGTTGTAGTTTAGCTATCACAGCCGTTATTACTCCTAAATAATTATTTAATTTCTTAAAATATAAGCAAATTTAAAATTCACATATTGTCCTGAAAACATGATTAGAACAAAGGTTACCTAAAAAAATAGTGCTGAAGCTAACTTTCTGTTCACACCAGAAGCATCTCCATAATCTTGTATGGCGTCGTTATGGACATACAAATAATGAAGTAAAGATAGTCATTTAGTTTAATAAGTTTCATAGTTGTCACGTTTTCACAAAAAATGATGTCGACATTTCAGATATACCTTCATGGCCGGGACATAACCTCCCTTCATGCCTTCATCAAACCTGAAATTCTTCCCGCAGAATATGGTGGCCAGCAACCAAGTTTTGATAATAAAAAATGGAGACTGGCTTTACTAGCCAAGGAAGACGAATTTATTGGTAAGAATATTTATTGGTTTGCAGCTATTTAATATTACAAATGGTGCGAAATCTAATGTTTTGTAGATGTGTTGACATTTTGAATACAGGATGAACTTCATCGCTACCGACAAACTAAGGAAAGTGAATCCTGAGAGTAAATAAGACAAAAATGGTTCTACAAGCGTACCAGAAAAGTTTTGTTCTTTTATCAGAAAAGAGCATTCAATGTGGATCTTCCATTCCTGTACAGTAGTATCGAGTAATGCGGGGACTGTGCTATTGAAAACGTTAATCTCTTATGATTGTCATACCATTGACTCCATTCGCAGACACAGAACAATAACTCAAACTAGTGGCACTACAGTATGGCACAGACTTTCTCCTAGTTTTGATTTTTCGAGAAACTTCATTAGACATCATTTGAAGCACGTCTACTTACAAACGCAATAATGTATATTGTACAAATCGCTGGTAATGTAAATATTAACGTTGCAAGAGATATTTCAAAAAATACATCAGTGTATATAATATATAACAAACAACAATACTTTTTTGGTATCAGGATATCATTTTCCGTATCAGTTCTTATTTCGATATCAGTACATTCGAAATCGATTTTTCGCAGCATTATATAACCTCATATATTCTATGTTCCAGTATATTACTTCATGTAAAGGATTCTATACGAAAAAGTAGAAATCACCTTTTCCAGAAGATGGGTTGACACTTCATGTTAATAGTATGAAATACGGGAAAATCATCAAACTTCTCTCCCGAGTTCAATTTGCAAGATTATCCCAATATACCGGAAGAAAAATCTTTTAAAATTATTTTTCTTCTTACTAATCAGTCACAATATCCAAGTGAATTTTGTTGTGGTTCCTGTCAGGTTTTCTCTATTTTTTCTCGTTTCCTCTGCTCATTTTACCGTTTTCTAAATCTTCACGCTCTTTACTCGTCTTATCATATTTTCGTCATCTTCAATTTCATCCACATCTTCATCATCATTTTCTTCTTCTATATACTTAAAATGTCAATGGTTAGTTTAGAAAGAGATTTGAGCTTTAAAATCAACCATATTTCCTAATTGTTGCTTTAAATGAAAGGAATATGCCCCAGATGTGTTGTTGCTTAATATTATTCACCATGCTTGTAGTGTAAACGCTAAATTTTAATATCTTAAAATTAATAAAATGAAAACTTATTTGCCGCCATTTTTCATTACATCGTTTCCACGATGCTAGAACTTTCAGAAATTGAAATTTATAGGCAAGAAAGTTTTTATGGAGAAGGTCCAAATATAGGCTAGCTTTTGACTTTTGAATGTAGTTGGCACATTTTTGAACATATGGGGAAATTTAAACTTTGAGCCGTACCGTTGACTCATACCCTTCAATTCTCAACAGTTTCAGAATTACAAAAATCATAGTTTAAAAAAAATTCCTTTATTAAAAAAATTCCGAAATGTCGCATTTTGAAAAACGGGGCCAAAAATGGTCCTGCTCATCGCTCTTCAACGGAACCGAGGGGACTAGTTTCACACCATTCTCGATAGAGTTCGACACCCTGCGGTTTTACAACTGAAACTAGCCCGTTTTAGACCCTAGCCTGTATTTGGACCTTCTTCTATTATTATTATTGTTCCTCCATATCACGACTACAGATGTTATGAGTCGGCTGATTATAAAATCTACTCCAGGTTGCAACCAGCTACCTAAGGAGCAGATCTAGGGACTGTCGGTACCTCTACAATACTTTGCGCAAAATGTGAGCTGTGCCAAATAAAGCAATTTCTTGCACATGCCAGTCCTTCCTTGCAAAAATTTTGCGGAAGAAATCCCAGAGCTCCGATAACTAGCGGGACGACCTGTGCTTTTACGCCCCACATTCGGCTGATCTCGATTTCCAAACTCCTGTATTTAAGACGTTTCTCTGCCTCCTTGGTTACGACATTTTGATCGCAAGGCACAGCAACATCTACAAGTAGAGACGATTTTTTCTCAAAACCCCGGATAACAATATCCGGTCCGCTATCGTGCGATCAGTTTGAATTTGTTGGTCGTACAATATCGTACACAATCCAACAGACGTCACGAGGTTTTGATGGGTGTTCGTACCACTTGGGGCATGTGTTCGGAACTTCGAGGGTGGTACAGATCTGCCAGTGGAGGTAGCTACACTCCCTGTCGTGTCTTTTCAAGGATTCGGCCTTTGCTAGGATTGTACAAGCTGAGACAATATTATCAATGGTTTCTACGTGTTCCTGGCAAATGCGGCATTTATCACCTGGGGAAATTTTGAGAACTGATTTATCACAATGTGTACTCAATGCCTGATCTCGAGCAGCTATTATAAGGTCTTCCGATTCTGGTTTCATTCTTCCCCTATTAAGCCACATAAATGATTGATCTTTATTGATCTGCACCTTGTCCATTATTTTTAGATATTGTCCAGTAAAGTTTGTCCCTCCACGATTCATTTAACATTTTTCGTGTGTCACATTTCATGTTTAGTAGTACCACAAGTTCAGTGTCTGTGTTATTCGACGTGTCTTGCATAGTTTTCTTTGCAATGCGTTTTGCTACACTAACAATACCTCTGTTTCCCATTCTTCGGTCAGATTTCATGACCTGCCTCATTAGAGGGTCATCTTGATAACTGACTACATACTTTCCCATTCCAACTATTGCATTGTGCTAGGAGGCCCCTTCTTCCTTCCTTACGTAGACACTTGACAGAAAAGTCTATGTACATCAGCTTCGAGGGTGGCGACATCGTGCATTGTTAGCAGTTTTCTGGTTTTTCGATCCATGATGCGAATTTCTTGGTCAGTCCAGTCCACTAGTCCGGAACTGTACTCGACTACAGGCACCGCCAGACTACCAATTGCAGATATTTTATTCCTGGAGTTCAGAGCAGACTGCAGGACAAGTCTCATTCTTCTGTAATACTCCTTGCGAATTCTCTCTTTCATTGTGTCGTTCGAGATGGTCTCACATTCTTCAAGGCCCAAATATTTGTAAGTTTTACCTGGCTCAAGATGGTGAATCACATTGTGCATAATAACTTCAATGCTCTCTGACGTTGTCAGTTAGCCTCTTTGTAAATTGATTTTTCCACATTTGTCAAGACCAAACTTCATGCAGATATCATGGCTAAAGTCATTCACGATAGACAGTATTTGGAAGAGAATCGCTTCATTCTTAGCAAACACTTTCAGATCATCCATGTAAAACAAATGTGATACTGACCTTTCATCACCATGGAGCTTGTAACCGAAGTCAGCTTGGGACAACTGCCTAGATAGTGGGATCAAACTAATGCAAATAGCAGAAGGGATAGTGAATCTCCTTGAAAAATACCCCTGTTGATCTGAATACTTCTGGTTTGAACTGCTTCCTTTCTGCTCTGTATTAGTAACCTGGTACTCCACGACTTCGTAATATCCTTGCAAAACTCAATAAGTCTAGGGTGGTTCCAATCGTGTGGTACACTATCAAAGGCCTTTTGGTAGTCAATCCAAGTCATGCTCAAATTACGTTTTCGTTTCTTTACATCATTCAAGGACGACTTTATTCAGTAGCAAGATTTCCTTACAGCCATAACCTTTGCGACATCCTTGTTGTTCAGCTGGCATTAGATGATTCTTCTCTAAATGTCTGTACATTTTGTCAGCTATGGCTGAAGTTATAACTTTGTACAGTACTGGCAGACAGGTGATTGGCCTGTAGTTCTTCGCCAAAGAGCTGTCTGCCGCTTTGAGTAGCAGATAAGTGATGCCGCCTGTGAGCCATTCCGGCAGTTCTTTTGGATTTTCTAAAATTTTATAAATACCCTTTGCTAGATGCGGATGTAATGCTGTTAATTTCTTAATCCAATCAATCTGGATCTTATCCATCCCGCGGGATAACCAGTTTCTCATGGACTTAATTGCTTGGAAAAGGTCCTCTTCCGAGAATTCGTGAACATCTTCCACGGTTTCCACAAGTTTATCTGCAGCATCAACTTCAGATTGAATCCAAGATGCGTCTTTGTTGTAGGATCTGGTTTCCCCCCAGATTCCTGCCCAAAATGCTTCGACGTCATCTCAGTGACAGTGTTGCCATTCTATTTTTGAGTCAGATTGCGATAGAATCTCTTCGCGTCTTTTTTAAACAACCGGTTCTGTACACGGAAATATATTCTACTTTTGCAACGTCTAATTCGTTGAGCCCATGTTTGAATTTTCTCTTTAAGCTTCTCAACTACGGTTAGCCTGCTTGTGTCATTTTCAATTCAGTGTTTTTGTTGAACATTGTATATCTTTCGTTGAACTTAGTTGTATGGGTTGATTTAGAAGATTCCTCAACTAAGAGTGATGTTTCACTCGAGTGTCGGCTTATCCGTTTCATAATTCTCTTCGTCCATGGAGGTACTGGGCTGTTTACTCTGTCTGGCTGTCGGCCATCGGTGTTCTTGGCTGGCCCCAAAATTATCTGAGATACTAGATATCCAGTTGCATACACGATGTGATTGACTTCAGTAATATCTAGATCTCTACCTGGGGTCTGTACCACCTCATTTAAGACAGAATTCGTTGTCTCTATCACTCTCTTAGCTTTGGCATTTTCGTATATTCTCCTCAAAGGTGCACGAGATTCAAATTGAAGTTGACGAACTCTATCTCGCGTCGGAGGAGATTTCGCATCATGTCCTTATCGTTTAATTCATTGCCAGATGAATTTTCACCACTGAGGTGTGTTTCATTGGGAAGAGATGAACCTTCAATCGTTTACAAGTCCTACATGTTCGTCATATGGGTAGTTCGATCGAAGAACATACTCCGCATTTCTCTGAATGTCAGCAAGTTGTTCTGCTGTGAATTTTCCACTGCTGAGTATGTATCACCGTTGACTGGCAAGCTTCTTTGAGTCTAGGGTAGGTCTCATATCTGGGTTCCGCTCTCTCCATACCTTGAAAACTTCTACTTCTGAGCCCCCATTTTTCGCTTTTGCATAGTAAAAGCACCACATCACTCCTTCAATTCATCCCGCGTCCATCTCTGACGATGGCTTCGAGCTACTGCCGGCTCTGGGTCCCTGGACTAACATCCGTGGGATGGCCAGACGTCGACAAGGTGACATTAGCTCGGTTTCTGAGCAGGTATGGGACATTGGTAGAACAAGGCACGCAGGACGCAAGTTCGAGTTCACAGATCACACTTAACCCTTGCGTAGTTTCCTTCCATTCGTTACTGCGACCCACAGTGGCCTCGGGGCATCCCCTTGCAGGGCCCCGCAAAGGGTCCCTCCGATCGCCAGTCAGCATTACTAAACCCTACGGGATTTTCACTGACTGATGAAGGCAGCCTCCTTCGCTGGCTAATGCAAGGTTCCGCCCTCCACTCTAATCAGTGGCCTGGTGTGCCAACCCAGTTTCTTTCCTATACCCTCCATGGGCCGACAACAGGAAGTTCAAGGTTCATGACCCTTCCCTCTCTACTTACTTCCCACTCTCCTCAAAATGGAGTACTTCTTCGTCTGACCCCTCACCTTCAACCTATTCAGCAAGGGAGGCCCTACCGGTAGCTAGGCTACCACTGACATAGCTCTCAGGCTCATGGGGGTACTCAAGCTCCACCACCAACTGCAAGGTCGTGTACTCTCTTGGTGGAGTTGTTGTTGTTGTTATTATTATTATTACATATTTATACCAAACGCCTTTACCGACAGGAAGACCCACCGGCAGCTATATTGAGATCCTGGCTTAGGAACTACGGTCATGGAGCCATTTTCCCGTATATTCATGCTATGTGATAATTATCTAACTAATTAAATAAATTGTCATTATTATCAATTTTGAGTTATTTCATTCATACCGAAAATAAGGGATACGCATGCGGACCATGGTAACCATGGCTCCCTTGAAGTCAACATTTGTATTAATTTTACTCAATTTATTCAAAATAATTACTATTTATCCATATCACACATCCAGAGCAGAAATTCAATAATGTATATACTGGTAAATTTTTAAATTTCATACTAATATTTTCGTATTATTTCAAAAATATTTACGGGAGGTCGTAACTGAAATGGCCCTCCCACTAAAATAATTTCTGAATTCACCCCTAATTCCTGGTCTTTTTGTACTCATGAGTCAACTTTCTAAATTTGTCGGGAGTGTTTAAGTTAAGCAATTTGCTGCCAACTTAGCCCGTACTTGTGAAGCTACACATGTCTTTTTAATGTTACAGAACTAGAAACATATGGCTACAAAATTGACGAGACACCAGATTTGGGCAACGCCACACCACAATGATGAAGTATTCATTAACTGTTAATTATATGACTTTTCCGCTTGTCACAAGCATAAACCTATACTACAATTTGAATTGATATGAACTTTCATATGTGATAGACATTCATGGTTACCTTTGAACATTTTATTTGCTGTTGCTGTTAATGGAGATTGAATGTACAGAAGAAATTAATTGAAAAGAATGTTGTGCAAATGCACATTTCTTTTTTATACTAAAATAGCGTTATATGTTTTTGCAGTTGAATATTGTGAATTTAATGTTATATTTTAATTACTGTTTAGGCAATGCAAGTGTTAATCTTTTATGAGAAGTTAAGAGATGAATTTTGTAACTGTTATTGACTTAATGTGCATTAGAAATTTATTGACATATTCTAAATGACTGTTGTTGCAATATTTACTTTCAAATTCAAAAGATTAATATTGTAAAATTGAAAAATAATTGTATTAATATATACTCTTTGCTGAGATATTTTATGTACTGAGCAACAGGGCATTTCTATTGAACGAATACATATAATGCTTCTACAATGAATTTGATATAGCAATTATCTTTATGAAAATCCTCACAAGTAGCGGCTACAGCTGATTAACAATCAAGAAAATCCTGATCGGATCACTGACAGACAATGAGTTTGGAATTAAATAAATAAAATAAATTTTAAAAATTGTCTTGAATTTTCTTTGCATTAATCCAAAGAGTCCGAGTATTATTAGCCCAGTTGTCCTTTCAAAGTGCATCAGGTTGCCCAGGATCGCCCATGAAGAAATTTCTCTATCTCGCGAAACATTGCATATTGTCTTTTGACTAACTTTTCATGTAGGCATAATTCATTGCCAGAATAATAATAAATCGTTTGACCAAATAACTAATAATCATTAATTGTTTTATATGATTCTTAATACCATCGATTATTAATCATATTGCGTAAAACGATAATTCATGCAGTTACATCAGTGGCGGCACATGCTTAGGCTGCACGGTTGTACAACTCCTAGATAATCGAAATGATCTTATAATATCTTACGAATATACATTTTCCTTTTATTGGTTTTCAATATTCAATACATTGCAGCAATATCAGTGTAAATGAAATCATTTTGAAACCTAAGAGCGTCCAACTGGCGCTCTCTTCCGCGTCCGGTGGCTCCAAGTATTGCACAACTCTTGGCTCTATTACTGGATTTACTGCATTTACTCGTTGGCCCTTCGCTTAAACACGGGTGAATGTAAGGCCTTTGTTGACGCAACCAAATGGGTGAGGGAATCTCGTCGCCGAGCGCTGTGGAGCGCTGCGCGGCGACCGAGGCAGTCCGAGGGAGAATACCAATATTCTTTCTTCGTCTGACTAGCTGCAATTTTATGAATTCCGCAACTTAATTTTTTGGAAGAAAATACGTTCAGTCAATTATTGACGTTATTAAATGCATTGTTTATAGCTGAAGAATTTATTTTCATTTGTTATTACGTGTGTTCATTTAAAACGTACTTTTGATGAGTTCTTTGTGTAAGTTGGCCGCTGTGGATGGAAGACCCTTTGTGTCTCGCGGAAGCCAGTTTGCCAGCAGTTTCAGAGCGTTCTTGTGAATACGAATATATGTCGATCTTTCGTTATTGCAATATATACCAAGATAGTAGAGTTTTCAAAATAAAATAATTTATTTGTATAATACGTGTCCAAACAATAGTGCTTGTGTACCACTGGAAATCAAAGCCAGAACTACGTGCACGGGAGGTGAATACACCTGTCATAGGCAAAACACATAAAAATATGTAAGCAATATTTCAATACAGTTTTTTATTAAACTTAGTTTTAATTAACTTACATGAATTGCTTACAATTTATTGTAAATTAGTGTTCTGAATTTTAGAAATTACATTTCCGTCATTCGATGGAACTGCAAGCTTTAGTTTATTTGGACACCAGCTGCCACTGAGTTACATTAATGAGACTCTAAACCAAATAGTACTTAGAGTAGAAATTCCCTATGAATTTAGAGTGATTGCTGTTATATAGTCACTGTAGATTTTGTATAGGTTATCATTACTTCTATACCAAATATTGTAAAAGCAAATTACTAAAGACATTTTCATTCCCATTTTCTAGACCGTAAATCCTCTCACCCCCCCCCCCCCGAAATTTCGAGCACGAAGTTGTTATCTTTAGCAGTAATATCTCTCTATAATAGAAATCAAATTCTGAAAATAGAAATCAAACTCTGGACCTTTTAAAACTAGTGGTGCTACAACAACACATACTTTCCCACGTTATTGGAAACAGCTACGTTGTAATGAAATATCGCACTTTCTGCACTACTAACATCTTTCCTATTATTTGAAAACGTCCAATTCAACCAGGAAGTGAACAACTCACTGGTTCCTTCGCAGTGTTGTCCTAACCATGTGAATTGTACAACTGCATAAAAATATACACAAAAGGTTTGTAAACTTGTATTGGAAAAAGAAGCCTGATGCCCTCGACAATATAGAAATGTATTTCATAGGGCCATGATTAGAGAAGAGTATTCTAAAACCATGCAAAAAGTACTCTACTCATTACAAATGGTACAGCATTTGGTACAAAAACTAAATATTTTCATGCAAATATCAACATAAAGACAATTATAACTCCTTGCATACAGCTACATCAAGTCACAACAATGACACCTAATTCACTTACACGCCATTCAAGCACACGTAATTCCGTTTCGCGAGCGCGAATTTCAAAATAAATAATTTCTAAAAGATTAATATGTAAATGTATAACAAAAGGTCGAATGTAAGAAACGAACAAAGAAATAATATACAAAGTTGCACATTCTAATTTACGACGCGTCCAGCTGTCCACCAAAAGTTGGACCTCTGACAACGCTGACTATAGTGTCCAAATACCAAAATGGTGGATAATTCTTGCTCCTATAGTATATGAACAAGAATTTCCTACATATATGAACAAGAATTATCCACCAATTTGGTATCTTGGACCCTTAAAATCGCCACTTTTGGCTGCAGCATTACAATTCTTTATCTATTCTACTTCAGTAGTATACGAGAAAATAAAACTACATCACAGAGCATTCAATACTACTGATACTACTGTGTCTTTATTGTGTTCTTCTTGTACCTACAAATCTCTTCTTATACCTTCAGATCACAAATAACACGACTTAGTCACACATTTGCATATTCTCTCGCACAATCCAGGTTCTTTAGGCTCTAACAGCCAATGTAGCAGGGGAAAGTTGCCTAATTTAGATAATTTTTGTGTTTTTAATTTCCATGCTCACAATATTTCTCAAAACAACCCAGCAATCTATGAACTCTCATTATAATAGTTATGTCTGGTATTAGTTGTAACGGTATTCTATTTTGCGAGTGAGAAAGGTTGTGACATGAGGTCGATAGGTCGAGTGGCGGAATCCTACGAGGAAAATAAAATCACTTCTAACACGTGTTCATAGACTCTTTTTTAGACAGCCGTATTACTTGTATTTTAATTCAAGCATATGCAAGCATAATTCTATGAACACGTGTTAGAAGTGATTTTATTTTCCTCGTAGTAATCACTGAATTATGTCTACGAGTATATTAAATGCAGGTCAGAAGAAGATGATGCCGTCTTTTGCGTAAGTATTTTGCTTTCTTTGTTGCATTCACAGTTTTATCATGTGAGCCTCGTCTCACTTTTGACATTAGCGCTAAAAATTGAACGTTTTGCACGCTGTGCGTGCCCTAAAAGTAATCGCTTTTAGTAGTTGCTAAAAATATTCGAATTATTTTGAACCTCAAAATAAATGGATTAATATTAATATTAATAATAATGTGAAAAATAATGTACAGTTAACAATAATATTAATGCAGTGCTTCTAGACGATAAATAATGAAATAATTATTTTTGAAAAAATTGCTGTTTTCTTGTGAAAATATAAACTGTTCTCTCGTTTTCTTTATGAATCTCATTCTAAAATTAAAATATCTAGAAGAATAACTTCAACATATTAAACTAAGCTAACTTAACAGGTTTTACATTTTTCAAGTTGAAGGATATTCGACGTTGGTATAAAAAGAAGCATATTATACTGCCCCCTTTTAAACAATAAAAATCTTCGAAGAACAGGCTGTAGAAGTTGGTGTACAACAAATATGATGGCTAGTAGGATTAGTTTTCATTATCGCAATTTATGCACAAATGGTTCCTAATGCTGGGATTCACTTACGCACGCTATGTGCCTTAATATACATTTCAGACCTAGACACTAGATGATACCTTCATCCTTTTCCTTACCATGATACATAACCGGCTAGATTCAACATCATCGCCTTATCCTTTATGATCCTGTGAACAGAAACTTAATTTTGAGTTCAATTAAGGCAACCATCTGAGGTCCGATTTCGGAAACTCCAAATATAGAAACAACGCTGCGCAAGAACATTAAGGACAACATTACTCTTCCTATCCATATTTGGACACAACGTACAATATTTGTAACGTGTAGCATAAAAGTTGCAATTATCCCCACTATTCACAGGAGCTGACGATATACCGCATTAAAATTATAAGACCTGAAGACACTGAAGACACTGATAACGCTGTCCCCCATTCACTAGGATTACTACATCCTCTAGTTGTCTAGTAATTTCACGGGTGCTGCCATGCATTAGTACTAACTTATATGATCTCAATGTTCTGACGAATAGAAATATGAATGCGGTTCAGTTTAGGCAGCGGTTCAAATTCAGCAATTTTCCCCTATATCTTTTTAGGTTCCATGTAATTTTAGGTTATATAGAAATTATGCGGCTATAATTCGTTGGTAAACTCGAATAAGAACAATGAGATCTTGTGAATAAGGGTCCCTTCACACGGCTCCACTCAGCAGAGCTCCCGAGTGGCGCGTCTGCTGGCAAAGCATTCGTTTAAAATGGAGGATATTCACACAGGTCGCGCTGCTGTGTCGGTCGGTGGCGAGATCCGGCCTCCAGCAGAACAGACGCGCGTCCATGCCACCGCCACCAGATCACAATTCTAAATGGCAGCCTTCACACTAGACGCGCCACTGAACCGATATTTGCCTGCTGCCGGCCTTTCGGCCGCCTGAGTCCACAACGATGTGACTCATCCCGGTGTAAGAGATATAGGTGGGTTCACTCCCGGTCTAAAACTGAAGCTAATGTGAGGCTAGTTCTCACAGTTCTCGCTATGTAAGCGCTGCGAACGACTTGGGCATTTTTGGGACAAGATGGTGATCCATTTAATAGCTTTGTAACCTCTGGTGGAAGCCACTAAATCGCGAGACGCCATCATGAATGCCCAACTCGATCGTGCGCACCGTACGGATAAGCGAGGAACTAGCCTCAAACTGGCTTCAAAAATGTTGTCCAAAAGGCGGCTAGTTGACACACCTATATATCTTACACCGTGGACTCATGTAAAATCCTCTCGCGGGCGGTGGCGCGCGGTGGTGGCTGTGTCTCAAGGGCTCTGCCACTGCTCGGTGGCGCCACCGAGTGGCTTTCATGTGAAGGCACCCTAGCGCAATAAAAGTAGAACTACAATTTTCCGAATCTCATTATCCGAATCGATTTTGGCAGAAAAATAACATTGTAAAAGAAGTATTTTGCTCCTCAGAATGATGTGCTGGTGTTGTTGGAGTGTGAGTGTAAGTGGTCGAGATTGACAGTTTTCGGTACATTATGTTTATTAAAAAAATTCGTAAATGATATTTTTATTTCATTTTTTTAGCTTTACTCTATCATTCGCATTTCTGCAGAACTGAATTGACCAATCTCTGCTTAATTCAATTTTTTTCAGTTGAACATTACCGAGATTTTTACTTAAACTAGATGTTTGAACTTAAAAATACAACCTTACATCAGTTAATCCTACCGCAAAGTGAAATAGGATGAAAATGTGTAGTGAAAGTGAAGTGAAGTGAAGTGAAAGGAGCGATAATTGGGTAGTGTACTGTTAAAATGTATTGAAAAGTTAATATTTAAGTAAAGTGAGGTGATTTTATTCCCCCCTCATTGTTTTGGTATTATCATCCGTCTTTTTTCTAGGCTATTTTGTCATACGTTGGTATTTATTTATGTTAAAGAGAGTTTCACGTATTAAAAATGTAATAATTATAAATATTTAATATTATTATACAGTGGTATTAAAGGTAAAAACTGTTTGTCCCAATTTGTTTGAACATGCTTATGAGTGAAGAGGTGCAGGCTTGTGTATATGCGTGGGTTCATAGCTCTGTGTGTTGTGATATACCAATTATTTAGGCAAGAAATAATTACGAAAAAGATGGCATATTAGGTTTTTTCAGGCAAAGAGTAGACGATCACATATGATTGCTAGGGAGCCGACAAACATGAGCGAGGTTCATCTTACAATCATAGGGGCGTTGAAACCAGTGGAGGTGTACATGCCGGGACCGTTCGTCGATTATAATTAAAAATGACCGGATATGAGAGGGGCTTTGGAAAAAGAATTGAAGTCTGTTACTTGGGAAGTAGAAAGTTTTGACTAGCCCATTCTGTTACGAGACAGCAAACCGAACAGGTTAGTGCTAGAGATTATTGCGTGTGAGGTCGGAAATTTCTAAGGAGTTTGAACTTTAACTTTTGTTCGTGAAAGAATAATAGGACTGTGGATTATTATAGCTGGTACGATCGATGTTGTAATTTAATAAGGGTTAATAAGGAGTGTTAAATTTTCATCAGTCAAGGACGGAACAGTAACAGAGGTGTGATAATAGGATTTTTGTCACAAACTGTAAAATTAAGCGGGGAATAAATCGTAGATAGGTTAGCGGAGTTCGAATCATTAAGTTCGCGGCTAGGTGCTCACCTGATGCACGAGATAGCAGTGTTCGCAACAGGTTAAGAGTATCGGCGATAGGTAACGAAGATCGCTGTAGAAGAGAGAAGAGTGGACATCTCGACGCCTGGAATTCGTCGTCCGCAGATCTTCGTGGCGCCGTCTGAGAAAAGAGCTCTGGTATTGTGAAAACTGATCAGACATTTTCTAAAGTGTCATGAGCGAACTGAACATTTATTAAAATGGTAATAGTTGCATTAGCAAGAGGAATTGCAATCACCGTTGATTTAAAAGTTTAAATTGAATAAACCAGTTCGTTAATGTTTGAACGAACACAAGATTAATGATTATTATGCGATTCTGCATAATTAGTAGCTAGCAATCAATAGCCAAATAGAAAAAACAACTTTCAGATGTTTTCGTCCCCCGTATGGCGGGCGGATCGGGTTGCCCAGGCAGTAAGTGGTAAGCAAATGGTAGATAATGGCAATCAAATTTTAAGATTAGACATTCAGTAAAAGAGATTTGTTACAGTATGTATGTACTGATGTTGTTTGTATAGAATGTAAATTTGTCTATGTAAGCAATAGTATATATGTATTTGCATTTGTGGTATATGTATGTAAATGCCATCTGCATGTGCTATGTAGTGACCAATATGATTTATTGTTTTTTATTTGTATTGTAATTGATGTTTCATACTTATATATTCTGCCATCGGGCAACATCAGCCCAATTGTAGAATAAAGTTTCTATCTACAAAAAAAGAACAGTCGGGAGCTTAGAGCTTATAGCGGCCGGGGCGTTGATGGAGAGAGATTCCTGAAGAAGTAATGACCTCGCAAGCCCACGTGTAGGTCGGCGCCGCATCTCACCACCCAGGGAAGGTTCAATACCACAAACCAGGATGAAATATCTATCATACTAACGGGACTAATAACCATAGGAGTTGACGTCCCCGAAAACATCAAATAATCAATTTGACATTTTCTTTGGTATCTAGTTAAGCAGCCAGCAGCCGAGTTTACAAAATGGAAATTTTTATGAAAAAGGACATTGGCCTATTTTACTCTCTACTATGTCATATCTAAATCTAATTTCAACATATTCTACTTTATACTTTTAAAATTTGTGCACTTGCTTGAATTCTATGTTAGGAGTCATATCCCAAAACTCAGTTGTTCGAGTGATAACCTTATCGGTTCTGCGCTTTAATATCTGTTCTTATCTCTCAGGATGTGGCTTTTACATACACACACATTTGCATTCACCGTAGAAATCGTGTGGTGAGGCAATGTGAATTAAAGTCAAGAAGGAAAGGAACACAGCTTCCTGGTCGTTCGGAAAGACAGGAATAAAAACTAATTTACCAAATAAGAATTAACCTCCTAGTTTTCTTGCAAATCATTTGACATGTTTCTGCAAATTGTTTGCAAATGCAATTTAATGACAGAACACGCTGTCTTGAAAATTTGACCGAATCACTGCTGGTAACGAAAATATTGGCACAGGTGGAACACATACCAAACCGGTTGATCTCGTGTTTGCGATGCACCTTAGTCCTCCTCCACTATTATACAAGATCCGATTCTCTTCCATTTGGTGCGACGGGATATTATTGTTCACCGGTCTGGAATCGTTTGTATTATATTGATTTTATTACCAAACCTAAAAGACGGTCTTCACTTTTCACTGTACATATTCGGCCATTCTTTGCCAATATTTTCTTTTCTTTTTGACGAAGAACGTCAAAAGATATAAGATCTCTCTCTGTCTCTCTCTCCTTCTCCCTCCCTCCCTCTCTCTCTCGATATATATATATATATTAGGGTGGGTTGAAAAAATAATTCGCCCGCTGGGTGCTTACATTGAAGTTGTCGAAGAGAAAAGATGTTTTGTGAAACATAACGGTTTTTATCAAATTCTAGAGGGCGCACCGATCGCTCAAACATGGCATTTTTGGTACTTATTTGACATTTAGTCTTGTAGGACACAACAGATGCATCGAAAATATCTGAATATTTTTTATGTTTTTTCCACAGTGATACTAAACAACCCTTGTACAAATACATAACTTTTGGATGGCCTAAGTATTGTTTAAAAAACGGCTAAAAAGTACTATTTTCAACAATATTTATGATTTTCTGACCCATGCATTATTCTAATCGCCCATTCTTCATGAAAATTCAATATACGGGTTTTTTGGGCCTTTGAATACAAATCTGATGTCAGATTTTTAAAATTCCAAGTGGCCGATTCAATGCAATTTTCAAATTTTTGTCCCGCATATTGTTCCGGCATATTGGAAGCAAATGGGTTGTAGGATTTTTGATCCCAGCTACCTACAAGCTAACCCACCGTTCTCTGAGTTGGCTGCTCTCATCAGTATTTTTCCATGGTTTCACCGAGCAGCACTATGCCGGAACAGAGTCCTAACAGAAATGCCAAGGACCGAGTTCGATCTTTCTTCCCCCTCCTTGTTCTATCCACTCCCCTAACACATTTACACTCACATGCACTAAACTTCGACGTATGTCGGGAGCAAAGAGATTGCCCCGGTTGGGAGGTGCCCCGCAGGTAGGAGACATAATCTGGCTGGAGGAAACCAAGCAAGTCGACGTGCAGACCGGCCCCAGATCTCACCATTCAGCGGAGAAAGAACACCGCCACATCCCATGATAAAAAATGCACTTACGGGACTTTTGACTATGGCAGTTGACCCGCCCGAAAACAGGAAAATATTGATAAATAAGTAGCCATAAATAAAAGTTTTTAATGTAATAAATTATTTAGCCATAAATAAAAGTTGTAATGTAATCAATTTGACTGTCCGAAATCTTTTTGGATCTTTTTGAACTTTTATATCATTCTATGTGACAGCCTTATAAAGAATTTCAAGTAAATCGGATGTTTTATGTTTATTGAATGAGTACGTAATGAAAATTTAACAATTGAAATCAGAAATCTTTAAATAGTTATTCTCGGTGTTTGAAAGAAATTAATTTTGTTAATTTATAACAAAAAATGCTTTAGAAAACAGTACACACGTATTACACATGACGTGAGGATACTGTGTCCGTCGAGAATAGGATCGAAAATGTCGGCTGCGATTACCTTCCTTATAACTGCGTGCACACAAGGCGTCTTTTCAGCATAAAATTGCGTGCGTGAAGTTGAAAGACGCGCGTGCAACTACTTTGCTACACCCGCCCCTACCGTTCCTGTTGTTCAATGGATCTGACGCCGTGCTTAGGATTCGTAGTGCCTAAATTCACAGTCAGGCGAAAGAACAATAGGAAAACAGCATTGTAAGAAGGATAATTTTAAGGAATCTAGTAATGAGGGAAGAAATTTGCTTTGAATTGTAATAATATATTATATTTAGTGCTGTAGCAGCAACATACTATTCTCTTCAAAAGACATAATCTCCGTCTCTAGCAGTCTTCAATAAACAAGTTATACTCATTTCTGAAAACTATTGTCATGAAGGCTGTACTGTCATTTTCCACCAGACTGCAATAAACACTCAAACGTAGATCTGGTGCTCAAAAAACACAATAAAGCTTAAATAGGGCTAGTAATGTACGCTAATTACTTTGAAGGGCGCAAACTATTTGCTCTTTGGAGAAAACGCAATGTCAAGACGCAAGAAATTCCCGTCTACTACGGGAATCCCTGCGCTATTGCATGCGTATTTTTTTTATTTTATTTTATTGTGGAGAAAAGACGCATGGCCGAAACGCATGCGCTACGTTCGCCATTTCGTGCTTTAGACTCGTGCGCAAAATTGAACGAAAAGAGGCATAGTGTGGGCGCAGCTTTATAGAGCTCTAATCTCGTGATAAAACTGCAGTCTGGTTCACTCACCTTGTACATCGCTGCTCTGTTATATTCATAAGAAATGCTTCAGTAGGTTCGCCTACTGCAGAAGGCATTGGGTTACGGACAAGGAAGGCTGAAGGAATGTGTGTGGCAGAGGCTATAAGTGTATAAAGAGAATGTGGGGTGGATCGTGGTTTGAACCGAAAGATGCGGAGAATGTGCCCTGATGAAGGCTGAATAAAGGCCGAAACGTAGGCAGGTTGAAAATGGTTTTGTCAATGACCTAATCTCAAGAATCAGTCCATAATATTATTAATAAAGGTCAAGAAATTAAGCACGCTTAACGGACAAGATAGTGTGAAGCGAGTGAAGGATCATATTCGCGGGGGTGGTGCGGAAGAAGCCCAAGTGTCCACGGAAGGTGACGAGGGCAGCCTTGTCGCCCGACGGCACCCTCCCCTTGCCACACAGGCGGCGCCGGAGCAGGTAGCGCGGGCGCTGGCGGCCAGCCGCCCTCCCCTTGAAGGGACCGGCGTCACCAGCGCCGGCGAGACAGCCTTTGCGCCACCTGGGCGCCGCCCCGCACCCACTGGAGGATGCCTGCGCCACCCACCCCTCGACCCGCAGCTGCCACCGCGCCCCTACCTCCAGTATTGTCGCCCTTGCAGCTGTCCCGGCCGCCGCCCCCGCGTCGCCCCTGCTACCACACCTGCCGCCCTCGGCACCGCTCCTGTCACCATCACTACACCAATAGTACTGCTGCCGACGCTCCTGCCACCATCACCGCTACCGTGATCCCATCGACGCTATCACCACTGCTGTCGTAATCGCCGTCATCACCACCGTCCCTCCTATCACTACCACCGTCGCCACTCCCGTCTTCAACCGTTATATTTCCTGCCGTTGCCGTCCCCACCAGTGTCGGTGTCGTCGCGCCGCCGCTGTAGCCACGAACTTTGAACTGCCTGGCGACGATCTGAGCTTTCCGGCCAGGACCAGGACGCTGCGCCGCGGCGACGCCAACCAACACCTGATGCCGGCAACGTGGCACCCCGCCGCCCATAAGTGAGGGATCCGACATCGATGCCGATGTTTTCAACGCTATTCTAGCACCAAGTTAAATTTAAAAAATTGGAGCCATTTTTGAGAAAATGTTGACGCTTTATGTAAAGTACCCTCAAAAATCAAATTATTCATTTGAAACTTAGAGGGCGTCGAGTTCATTTAAATCGACCAGGGTATATCAATTTCTGAGAAAATAAGCTGAAAGGTTTTTTCGCTAGCTTTGATCACAGACGGACAGAAGAGTCGGCTACTCGTCCGTTTATGGTCCGCTCAAGTCATTCCACACATTCATTATTCATTATGGTCCGCTCCACATATTCATTATTCGGCGAGTATCGAGCAACCGCTCGCCAAATCCAGAGTAGTTTGATGAGTTGCTTGCTGTTTGCCGAATGACGAACATTCAGAACTCGCCCTACCCACCGCATTTCGGTCTTTAGGGCACATCAAAGGAAGCGAACATTCGCCGAACCCATCAGCTTTTCAGATTGGGAGAGCAAAAGCTCGCTGCTCGACGGATGCCGAATGTGTGTGGCATCTCGGGGATGTCGAATGTGTTGGAACACTGGGGGGGGGGGGGAGTGCATATTGCTCGAGAAAAGTTGGTCAAGGGCTGCATTTTGAACCATCTCACTGCAAAAATAACCAGTATAAGAATCACGGAAATTAGAAAATCAATGTATTTTTTTTTTTCGTCCGGGTGGCCAAGGAACACAATATGGGAAGCAGGTATGCGTTGCTCATAAAGTGGATCCTTCCTGTTTTTCTCTGTGAGTGTGTGTGTGTGTGTGTGTGTGTGTGTATGTATGTGTGAAGTATGGTGAGACTGACAAAACCACCATGCACCATCTTGTAAACCTGGAGCTTTCCCTTCTAGACAGATGCTCATTACTCGATATCGGCGTACTTGGTCGCATGGGGAACCTCGGTCGCTTTCTTCAAAGAAAAAGATGGAGGTAACCGACCGAAGACCATGAGACCTAGTACAACGGGTATTTTAACTAGTGGTGCTACAACTACACATACTTTCTCGCGTTATTGGAAACAGCTACGTCATATTTAAATATTACATTTTCTGCGTTATTAACATCTTAGCTATTATTTGAAACGTCCAATTCAACCAAGAAGCAAGCAACTCATTGTTACCAGCGCAGTGTTGTCAAAACTATGTGCATTCGCTTGGCTAATAATATCAATACAGTAATTAGAATATATGAAATTGACATAAAAATAATTACGGAAATTTGCTCACTCATGAGTTGCCTTTCGTCATAAGATAAGAGTTCCGATAGCGTTTCATCGTTTTTATTTATTCAATACGCAGAAATTTTTTTAGGGATCAGATGATATTAAATGGCATATAACATACCTCACCGAGCATTCTGAGGAGTCATTTATAAAAAACTGCTGCACAATTCATCGCAAACGGAAGTATTGGCTCTCGGTCTAGGAGTTACACACCTCCAGCTGGACTAAATAAAACAGTTGTATCTTAATACCGCCATCATCTCGACGTTCGACAACAATTAGCTTCTCAAATATCGATGCGGCATTGTTGCGAAATTTCTATTAAGCTTTGCGGATTGCTTGAAAAGAAATACATCAATACATCGAGAATACAAATTGAGTAATTAAATGTAAAAAAGCGAGAAAGTAAAAATAGAATTAATATTGGCTGTTGCTTGCTTTGCACTGAACGTTTTGCTTGTATTCCACAGTTGTACGGTATCTGAAACTGGACAATATTATAATTTAATGAATGATGGCCTAAACAGTCCAGCCCCTTAAGAATTATTTGCCTCCGGTATGAAGGAACGATGAAAGCGATTATACCGTCGGCAGACCGTCAACTATAAGACATCAATACATTGAGAATACAAATTGTAAAATAAAGTAAAGTAAAAGTGCGAGAAAGTAAAAAGAGAATTAATTTCGGCATTTTCAATAGGAAATTATAATTAAAATTAAATTAATTATTTTCATATTCATTCAATTTTTCTCACGGCCCATAGGTGACGTGAAAGCTGTATATATTTCATTAATTTCAATCAGAAATTACGCAATAACTACTCGTCTTTTCAAACATTGTACATGGCCGTTTTTAAAGAGCTTATTGTGTTCAACAAACTTTGTCTTAGGCAAAAATCTCTATCTTCAATTTTGTAGTTTTGAAATGTTTTTTGCAATTTTAGAAAAAAAATAGCAATCTCCGAAAATGAGACTAGCGCCATATTTCTTACCGTTCCTTATTACTTATGGGACGAAAATTTAAAGAAAAAAATTTGGAGCGGTTTTTGAGAAATGTTAATACTTAAAATACTTTCCCTTCTTGCGTTAGTAAGTGCGAGAAAGTAAAAAGGAAAGGGTCATTTACCCAACCGTCAACTGTCGTGCTGGGGCGACATGCAAGATATCGAAAAGGGCAGGTCACTTTAGACACTTGTAGTCTGAAGTACCTGATTCCAAAATGTGTCAACATAAAGACACAAGGTAATCATAGAAACATAGGTTCTCGTAGCGAGTAAAGTATCATCTTTTCCAGTATCCGAATAATGGAAGACAACGCCAAACCTCCACCGTCATTATCGGACCAGGAAAGGAGAATGTTTAGAGGTCAGCCTCCCCCCCCCCCGCCTATCTTAGCAATCGAGATCGGCACTCTACATCATCATACGTTTTAAATTTCTGAAAAGTTTCCTCTAAATAAAGACAACTTTATGAATTTTGCTGGCGTGTGCTAAAAGTTTGTGAAATTTCTTTGGGAGGTCTTGGCCAATTTACTACGCTATTATGCATATGGGCGATGAGATTCGTATGATGCTCAATATATTAGCTATGAAAAAATTATAAATAAGCTCTGGAAGCTGAGCCAGGACTTTTTTTCGTTTCTTTGCAATATTCTTGGAAATTACCGCAGATAAAAGGATTAACTTCGACGCTCATTTCTGAAAACTGACATTTGTCCCCTTATCTCTGAAATTACTCACGTGATAATTTTAATTATATTTTGTTTAACATTGTAAAAAAACAATAGCATCTACAAGATTGCAAAATGTCTCCTTTGGTTCTTTATTAAGGCAAGATCAAGTGGAAAAGAAAACTATTGATGCTAAAACAACATACTTTCTTGAATTATTTCTGAATTTGCATTTTTGAAAAAATCACAGAATTCAATGAAAATTAGACCTGCGACATTCTTTTAAGTGTTCCTTGTTCTGTCTATGAAAAAAATTGATGAAAAATGTCAAGCGTTTTTTGAGAAAATGTTGTTTAAATAACTATAATTTCAAGGACAAATTACATAATACGTACTATTTTTTCAAAAGACGAATTTTCAAGTGCATTAAGCGTCATTTGCAATCCGAGGACACAGTTTAATTGAAAAGTTTGGAGCAATTTTTGAGAAAATTATGAAAATGATGTTAAGGCTCCTTATAAACTACCTCCAAGATCAAAATATACTTTTCAATCTCAGAGTATCTCGAGTTCATTTAAATATTTAAATCGATCAGAGAATACCAATTGTGAAGAAAACCGGCTGAATGGTTTAGGAGCTAGCGCTGACTGCAGATAGGCAAAACAGGTAGAGGTTTCGCCATCAATCGATTTTTCGAAATCAATGTCTCACAAAACATGGGTTCTGATTATACAAAGTATTTAAGGAAGTAATTTACTATATTTAGGAACAATATTGATCCACTTTTTCGTTACCAGGACCCGGCCTAATCCCATTAGAGGTTTTATGTGGAGAATTCGCCATTTTGGGGCGCATGATTGCAAAACTTCTTACGGAGTAAGGACGAGAAAGTAAAAATGTATGAACAAATTCCATTTATATTCGAAACTAATGTTACGGCAAAATCATATGTGCGAGTGTGCGAGTTTTAAATCAAATTCTACACTGGGCTGTGGCGCTGTGGGACGGAAAGAAAAAAAAATTTGGTCAATGGAAGTTTCAATGTATCACCATAAATGAACAGCTTATTCTGCTGCAGGACACAAATAATGTGTAATTGTGTTCTGTATTAAATATGGCTACATGATTTACAAGTACATCCTAGATCGGACGCGAACAGTAACACGCTTCTGATTGGTTCAGAGAGGAGGAATTCTTATTAGTTTAAATTTTATGACTGAAATAGTCTTGAAATATGTATGTGAATGGTCTAGTTAAAACAACTAAAATCAGTAGTGCGTGAAATATAGACCAATCAAACTGCATTCCGTGAAACTGTAGACGTATTTAATTCTGTTTTAATTTATACATCTCTATGACATTTAAATCCCAGTAGGTTTCGTCTTAGTCTTTATTGCCTTTGAAGGTCAGTGTGTGAAATACCTCAATAGATATTGGCCCTTGTTACAACCGAGCAATATGAGCTTGTTTTTCATCCGTACGGCGTCATTTACAGTCGTTATCCAGTGTGTCCGGACTCGCGGTCATTAAACCGTACATCCCGATCGCAATTGTGATTTTGCTAAAAAAAAAAGGCAATCGCTAAACTTCTATTGCAGTAATTGCCCCCCAAAAAATATATAAAGGAAAAACTTCAAATATTATGATTCTGGGAGTACAAACTACTTCTTCTTCTTCCTCTCCTTCTTGGAGTACAACTGCATTTTCACAAAGCCAGCCATCATTTTCTAGGTCTGTTCACTGTTCGATTCCAGTGCTTTATATTTAGCATTTGTTTGGGTAGCCTGAAAGCGGTGAGTCTGTAACGATATTTTATCGACTTCTTACTGTGTATCCTATTGATTGGAGGATATATTTAGTCAGTGATTCTCTGTGGCGAAAATCTTCGAGAAGATATCTCTGAAAATTAATTTTTGCAGGTTGTAGTGTCATGAGATGGAAGCGCCAGCAAACGACCTACCTAGCTTCAGCTCGATAGCCTGCAACAGGGAAAGTCACAGTTACTCAGAATCTTCACGCAACCAGAGATCCAACCTATTTAAAACAGAACAACAAAGTTTTCTTGATTATTTTATCAATATTTATGAAGTGAACAATTTTGAAAATATAAATTTATGGTGAACGCTACAATGCTTTTTACTTTCCCGTATACGTACGTATACACGGAGTGATATACGTTGTATAGGGAAAGTTATGTAATGCTGCGCGAAAAAATGGCCAATTTTCGGTGGAACAAAATTAATTGCCGGGCCGTGAAAACGAAGAAATGGATAAAACCAGTTGCTAAATTAAGAAAAAAAATCCCCTAACACGTGGTGTAGCCAGAAACCCTGTTTTCTAGGTCCTTGATACCGAAAACCCAATTGAAAGGAAAACGTTCGTCTGTCCGTCCGTCTGTCTGTCCGTCTGTGAGTCCGTCTGTGAACACTGCTAGCGCCTAAACCATACGTACGATTTCTTCCAAAATGGATATTCCCCAGTCGATCTGATTCTAGTCAAAGCATTGAGATGTTGAAAAAGATTCTTCAAAATTTGGGGGTACTTTATATGAAGCCCCCCGGGATTTTCAAAATTTTCTCAAAAACCGTTCCAAATTTTTTTTAAATTTCTTGTATGAATAGAGGAAAATACACTTATTAACATGGCGTAGGTCCTATTTTCACGTACAGCTCTGAATTTTCGAAAATTTTGAAAGTTTGAATTTTTTTCGGCGTTTTCTCCAACTACAAAATTGAAGATAGAGATTTTTTCTTCAAATAAAATTTGTTATGCATATTGAGTTCTTTAATAAAGGTCATGTAAATGTTTTTCAAAATTTTGGTAGTTTTCGTGCAATATTGCGTGCAATATGTGCAATTTTAAAAAATTACAAAAACAAGATTTTCTCAAAAACGGCTCCAAATTTTTTCTTTAAACTTTGGTAGGGATAGTGGTAAATGTACTCTATCAATGACATAAAAGCAATTTGGTCTATCGGTTGGTTTTTTCAAAAATTACAAAAATGTAAATTGTTTTACTTGTCTCTCACGTCGTTAATATTTACATTATCGGCGATTTTTTCACATCATATTCACGAGTATATATGCTTAAGTAATGTCAAGTAAAGTTTCTCGGAACACTACAGTTTTTCTGTGAAAAGTAGCTCAAATTTCGGCATTTTCAGAAATGCTCAAACGCCATTTTCTCGTATATGGCTGCAATTTTTTCTTGAAACTTTTGTAACGGATAGTGCTAATTACACTCTTTAGTATAGCGTAAAGTTTATTTTGAGTAATTTTTTTGTTTTTTCAAAAATTACATAATTGTAATTTTTTTAAAGATCTCTCACATCTTTAATATGCACATTACCAGCAATATGTAAACATTATTATATTTGTGAGTATATGTGCTTCCAATAACTTCAAATAAAGTATTTTGAAAACTCAAAAATTTTCTCTGAAAATGAGCTTCAAATTTCGCATTTTTAGAAGTGCTAAAATGCCATTTTCTCTTAAACGGCACATAATTTTTAAAAGAAAATTGCCATTTACGGCTAGGTTTTTGTATTCTTTAATATTCTAAAATTAATATTTTCGTTCTACCAATAGGAAACAGAAAAATTAAGAAAATGACAAAAAAATGTACTTTTGGCGGTGATAGATGGTAGCTGGCAAGAAAGAGTATGTGTCAATTCCGAATAGCTAGCGAAGACCCAAGAAAATAGGAAACTAATACGGGAAAGTCTGTGCCATTCTGTAGCACTACTAGTTTCATATTTTTAACATCATTTGGAAGTTTCCAAACAACTATTATGAGCTGAAACCCGAGCATACGAGTCTTGAATTTACATAACAAACTAAATGAAATGAACTACTCTTTGAACCTGACGATTCATTCCACACCCAATTTACAATATTGGTGAAAATTTTGGGTTCGCCGTTTTGCAAGTTCCAAAGATTAATTGAACATAGTACCTAGAAAATACAGTAAATACGTCCCCTTAACGTAACTACATCCATAAACATAATTCTCGACCACAAGAATTTCTGTGTCCTGGAGCACGACTCATTGCCAGCCTTATGTTTTGTGCTCCACCTGGCAGCCCCCTGAAGAGTGAACAGTCTTTTGCATTAAAGTCAGAATGTTTCTTTGCAAAATTTATTAGAAACATGACAGTTGCAACAGAGTTGACAAACTTTTTTTGAGAATGATCAATCAGAACAGTAATTTCAATATTCAACCTCACTACACTCACCGACTGTAGGCCCAAAGATGACGCGATAGAAATTGATAAATGTAATGTTGACTAATGAGAATGATATCCTCACGTTGCCTCAACCCCAAAGTTCCAACGAAACCAATCCGTCTATCACAGATGTGTGCGGAGATAATCGGTTTGGTTCAGGGTTTGGGTTAGAATCAAGCGTAAGTCATGAAAACATTTACCTTCTGATTGTGACTTCCTAGGTAAAGGTTTACGAGAATACGAGAATTATCTTACATATCTTAAATGACAACACTTAGCGGTCTGAGGTATCGCTGCGCGCGTTACCAGGCTGGAGATTGGCTCGATCTTGCTTCGCATGACGGGGGAATTTCCTAGATATTCATACCCCAACCCCGAGACATAGAATAGAGATAATACAAATTCGCGAAATAAAAATCCTTTCCTGTTCTGCGTTGTTCGTTTCGTAACTATTCCCTGCTATCTCGTCAGTAAAGCCTCACTAGCTTCACAGGTTTTCCGACGTCATTCAACCGGCAAGGTTCACAGACTCTTGGATGTAGAGCGGAACGATTGATTCTGCTCGACCATAGAAAGCTGAAACAACGCATGGCGCCGAATCTAACTTTCTGTAACTTTAAAATTCTCTCTGACAAAATTTGACTTCCCACACAGCAGCAAATCCAGGTAGGCCACGGACATCATGACACCTCTAAAAAGTGTTAAAATGTCGATTTATTTTCTAATAAGAAAACTAAAATGTATTGCATCGAGACGCGAGGACGCTCACTCTTATCATTACAAATATTAACCCACTTGCAATGTTTTCTTTCGGTTAAGAAAAACGCAGTCTTGATGGTTAGTTAAAAAACTGCAGGTTGAACATTCAAAAATATTCCTGTGAAGAAAATGATGGTATTCTGTTTCTTATATATGCACTAAACAAGGAATGTTACGAAGCCACGGGTGTTAGGTTATATGTTGCTATGTACAGTTCTCGTAATATAGAATTACTGGAATGTATATTGCGAAAACATAAATGATGCATATATATTCAATTATAATAAACTGATGAGATTTTAAAATAATTCTTCTAGTATAGTACAAAGGGAACTATCTACGTGATATTTGTATGGGAAGGTCAAGGAGGGTAATACAACGAATTTAAATTTCAAAGATTTTTTTTGCAGTTGTGAGAGGTTTACAAACCTGAAATTTACACAAGAACGTTTACAAACACCTTAATTAAAGAAAAGATGAAAAGCGGTCTTCCCCCGTTAATGATTGAAAAAATATTGGTAAATCGGAAATTTATGCTGCCGGTGCCTTTGACGCGGAAAATTTCAAAGACAATGAAGAGCCTATGATATACCAAAAGACCCCACGGTATTTGGCATGATTTTAATTGTATCACGCCTGCCATTACGAGGAGATTGTACGTAGTTGGGACGTTCCGGAGCCAAAGAATAAACGTTGTTAAGGCAACTTATCAATAAATGTAGAGATTCCATGTCAAGGCGCGATAATATGACGTTTCATCACGGCCAGGTGGTCATTAGATGCTGCAAATGTGAAGTAGGTCTTGGTTATGCGAAAAGTGAAATATTATCACTCTCATGAAAGCAGTAGAGCTGTAAACATCTAATGATAAATGGTACATTTCAATGTTAGTTTTCATTGTTACCTGGGTTATTTGGTAAAAGATATTGAGGCGAATAGTTAATGGTTAATTTTATAGATCGTTTTTAATCGTAAATGGTCGATTATTAATCGTAAATGATAATTGTGATTTTTGTGTTTCAAGTGTTAAAGTAAATTTAGTTGATTTAATTGAAATAGACTTCGTATTTTCAGAAGGGTTTATATTAGGATAGTTTCATATCTGGGTAGAAAAATATTAATAAGTTGATTGAGATTGTTAGTCGCGAGCATAGGTTCATCCGAAACCTAGCGAGGATCAGTCGCGTCGCGATGTAATGTATTCAATTACACAAAATATCAAATAATCAGAGACATTCCGGGAAATATTCGGAATTTACTCGAACATTAAGCCAAAAACACATTAATAATGTAGGTACATAAGATATCAATTCGATGGCACCGGACGTGGAATCCTTTTCAGAAGACAAGCATCAGAGAAGTATTCGTGAGCGAATATTACGAACATTATTTGAAAAAGACCGTACGGTACATTCATGTATTCAGAGTAAATTTCAATCTCTTATTTCAAGAGATCTCGAATACTGTAAAAAATTATAGTAATAAATGTTAAATTTGATTGTCTAAAAGATAAAAAGCTGATAATTCATTGTAGTTGCCATCGATTAAATAGGAAGCTTTTCTTCCACAGAACTTCCAGTAATCGTGATTCTGTATAGAATTACTCTTACGCATGCAACAGGTAAGACGATTAATGTTGTATGTCTGAACCCACGACTGGATGTGATAATTTGATAATATTTGAAAAGAATATATAAAAATGTTAATGATAAAATTGAAATACGTTACAAAACAATACAATATTTAAATAGTGGTGCTACAACAGGACATACTTTCTCGCATTGTTTGTAACGGATCCGCAATACTACACTACTACATGAACCTGCAAAAGATTTTTCAAGTAGCAATTTTTTTTTCACGCAAAGACTCGAAATCAGATCCACCGAGTCAACTCGCCGTGCACCTTTCCGCTACATAAGGCAGCCGCTGTCGCGTTCCAACTTGGAACGCGCCTAAAAATCTAGGTGTCTCACCCATTATTTCGAATGTGCAATTTTCGAAAATTTAGAGAACATCGCAAATTCTACGCCATTCCACAATCCGTCCCTTATTTTATTTCTAAAAAGTTTGATCCCTAAGAAAAAATTGGAGCGGTTTTTGAGAAAAAAATGCTTAAAAGTGTTAGAGAAAGTAATTTACTATACATAGAAAGAAAGATTTATCCACTTTTTCGTTTACAGGCCCTGGCAATAAAGGAATTTCCGTTGAAAATTCGCCGTTTTCCGGCGCACGGTTACAATACTTTCCTTTCTTACGAAGAAAGGGCGATGAAGTAACAATGTGGGATACAATTCACAGGCAAAATTGAATTTCCGGGGTCAGTGTTTGACTTTATCCTCATTGGTAACCGTGAATAGAATACTTTTTTAAAATCATGAATAAAGTTTACTTACTCTAAAATTATGTATCACTTTGGCAATTCATTTCTCATCCGCTGCCCTGCGACTCTAGAGTTCGTGCCTCCTTCATTTTCTGTTATTGATGTTTCCTCTTCAATTTCCATGCTCTCAAAATTATCATATTTGAGTACTTAGCTTTATTATTTAGATAAAAGCAACTTAAATAATTGAAGTGATCTTGTCAGTTTGCATGCGAATTCGTGTTTGAAGAATAGGAAATCTTTGCTTAATTTGCTCAAAGCAATTTTCAATAATAACTCTTTCCTTCTTAAAATAATTTCTTAAAAGGTACTTCTTTAGGAGAATTCGTTTCTGCATACGGAATCGTCAACCATGGCGCAAGTTCACTTCTTGAATCTCCTACCAGTCATGTTTTTCTTTCTGTTTCCTGTCATTATTCTACAAACTTCACATATTCTCAAATTCTCGAGTCATGAACGAGCCCTGCGAGGATACATCGCAACGCTAGTAAACATTTCTGCGGTATTGCATGTTGCTTCCACGTTAATGCTAGCATTACCTTTCTAATTATAAATGTAAGCTGTGTAAGTTTCTTTATGAGTACATCAGTACAATTCAGAGCCCGTATTGCACAGAAGAAATTAAATTTTACTTGCCAATCATCCATTATGCTCTGCAGAGACTCAGAACTGCTTGGAAATTGAAGTCATTCACTTTCTTGTGAAACAATGGATTTTAACACATTACTGAATGACTTCGTACTTGAACCTAGCAATAAATCTTCACTACGAACGTCAGCGACTAAATAACACAATCTCTGAGTTCCTAAGCAAGCTATGGAGCTCACTCAAGAAAATTCGAGCAATTGCTTCCAAGTTTGATCTTCACTCTCGATTATTTACACAAAATTAGAAGTAATTGCTTTCGTTAGAGCAACTGCTAGTAGCAAGAGTTGGGGAAGCGGGGGTAATGAGGGTCACTTTTTGTTTTTTCAATATAAAACAGTGCGAATTGCTCGAATGAACAAGTATGTGTTTTTATACCAGGGACTAGTTATTAAGCTTGTGTTTTCACCTAAAAAATAATCAAAAATTTACTGAAACTCTCTCAAATATCGAATTTATAAAAATTTGCATGGGATCCCCATTACCCTCACATGCGAGTAATGGGAGTCACTAAAGAAATATGTAGAAAAATTAGCACATTAGTACTTCAAACTGTATTTATTTAGTTTATAATAATTGTAAGAGTCTGAAGCGATGTGACTACCATGGTTGTCCGAGAACAGCAGCACTGGGTCCAGGACACTTGATCAAGTAAGGCATTTAAAAGTGTTGAGTCACTCAATGAATTCTTCATCCGTTCAGCCATTCTCGCTACAAGTGTAAATAGCACCAGAAGCCCATTTAAACTCATTCAGATCAATAAATTATTTTGAGGCAATGACAGTCACGCTGCGACAATGTGAATCACGGACCACCATTACCTCACAAGCACATTTTTTATCATAACTTCTCATACACTTTTATAGAATGTTTAAAATTACTTGCAATTGCTGTCAGATGATTTTCCCTTCAAACAAATTTTAATTCTTCCAGAAAGCTCCAAGTTCACGCGAGTAAGACCATATTTTTTGAGAGCACTTTCTAACATCAATCACTCACTTTTCTGGTACGAACACGATAATCGTCGATATAAGCCTTCTTTGGTTGCAGCGATCAAATGGCTATAATTAGTACGACTAATGTATATAGAAGCAATTTGCTGACTTTAATAATTTGCCGGTGACTCCCATTCCCCCTGATCCCCATTACCGTGCTTTTCCTAAACGCTCAGGAGAGAATAAAGCAAACAAATTATTTTTCATACCAAATCGAGAACGTACTCTAAATTGCGCATTTCATACCCATTTTAATGCCTTTATTGAATGAAACCTATTATAGGAATAATGAATACCTCGATTTTATTACTACTTTACAAATGAATCAATAAAAAATAAATACATGAAACAGTAATTTTATAAGTTTACTAAAGGATACATCAACTTTGAAGGTCAGCAAATTCCACATTTCATACTTTGTAGGCACCATCTCCTGTTCCAGGCTCCTCAAGGATCCGACCCTTGGATTAATGCTGTAGCATTTGTTTGGGAATTATATTATTAGTTCTTACTTTTGAAGAGTTTTAATGCACTTTACATGTCTGTACCTTGATGGTAATGGAAATTATGCCTTGAAAATTTTGGGATGCCTTGGAGACGTTGAAAATTATGTCAGATATGGATGACAGAAATAGTCAAAGCAACGGCATATCCGTTTACTTATAAATTCAATGCCTTTGAACGATCTTAAAAAGTGAGCGAATTATAAGATATTCCCTTCATTTCTTAAGAGCAGATTTAAATCTAGATGTACTTATTAGACGAAGTAATTCAGCCATTTTTTTGCAAGGATCTTAATCAATTGAGTTTCAATTTTGTGTTTTCTAATAAAAGAAATGTTTCAATTCAAACAAAATTAGAACACATCCCCCAATATTTGGAAAAGATTCCCTTCTCAAAATACTCTCAATTGATTAACCAATCACTTTACGACCACGTATCAATATGTACCACGATCAATATGTATCCTCCCCCCTTAGTGATATGAATGATAGGACTGGAAATTCCTTTGAAAGGTTGGTAATTGACATAAAAATAAGAAATACATTTCATTTAACTTTATTGATTTATTATACAATTTTGTTGTACGAGAGGAACTGTGAAAATCTTCACAAAGACGCTGAGGAGGGTGACCCTGAACCATGAACCCTTTTCATCACACATCCATGTGAGAAGGGATTCATTACATACTTAAATGCTCTTGCAATGATGAAGGATTGATATTAAAACAAGGGCACCCTGATTTCAACACAGGCATGTATGTCAATTGGACTGTGCTGTTACTGTTGTGTACACAGCATCCAAATTTTGCAGATGAAGTTTCTGAATTCTTTTAAATCGTGGAAGGCAAAATCCCGTCGGGGCATAGCAAAGATTGGTACTTGAGGCAGTGCTGCCTCTGATGACCAGAATAATAATTTTCCTTGTTGTGCAGCCTGCATACTCCCCTCGCTGTCTCATCAATAATAAAAAGAAAAAAATTGAAAAAGTTTGGAGCGTTTTTTAAGAATAATTATAAAAAACATTTTTAACTTTTGCAATTTGTAAAAATTCAGAAATTCCCCGTGCCGCATTTATATACGTACATTGCTCTCTTCTAGCAAAAGATCGGGGCCATTTTTGAGAAAAGATTGAGAATGTTGGGGCTTCATGTAACGTATGCCCCTAAGTACTAATATTCGTTTCAAATTCTAGGAGCTGTGAAACTAATTAGATTGATCGTGAAATATCAATTTTCGCAGAAATTATGTGTACTACTTAGGTGCTAGTGTTTTTCATATTTAGGGAGACATCCAAATTCTCAGTATCAAGAACCCACACAAAATGGTAATTGGCTACAAGATATATTTCAGAAAATTATGTACTTACATATAGGGGTAAGAAAAATACACTTCTTCGGTTTCAGGGACCCCGAAACGAGTTTTTCTGTCGAAAAACGGCACTTTTAGTTCCAGCTTTACAATACTTTCTCTACACTTCGTAAGCAGTGTATAAGAAATTCGACTAACGGTGCCGCAAATGGCACAGACTTTCTCTTAATAGTTCCTTTCCTTTTCTTTTGAGTCGGGGCTACCTTTTCGGTTTTGCTCTACGCCTTTTCTGTTCGGCTTCTATCAGGGCATAAAGGGCCTATGTGGGCTTCTCGCAATAACTGCCACTTCCCTGGGGTCAACTTTCAGAGATTAGTACCCACGCTGACTAAAATTGACGTAATTTTCGTGATTTGAAAGGAAACTTTTCTGAAATATTGAAGGAACAAAACATTGAGTGAAGTTCGGAATTTGCAGACCTTGTCGTCATTGTCTGGAGGGTTAGCGATTCGAGGTTATAATTTATTGACCCGGATACGATTCCCAGCAATGCCAAGGAACATTTTTTTCTTAAAATTATTTCCTGGAGTAGAGCAAAGAAAGCTTATAAATAGAGACCGGATTTTTATGTAATTACATATTTTTTGTCTTTCTACTTATCGTTCTCACAATTTTAATCTTGACGAATTGTCGCCGTCCTAACACAATATCAAATTTTTTCGTTACATATTTTTACATATTTGGTACTATATTACATACTTTACATATTTCGCTATTTTCTGAACGTATTTTTTATTTTTATCAATTTTCTTACATATTTTTATGAAAAGAAGTATTTTAAAAAACATTCAGCACTTTTTCCTGCGTGCTATGCGTTCCTGCCTTTACTGCGTGCTACTGTGTACTCTACTCGAGATGCGCTTCGTTAAGACGCGATCGAATATCCTAACAGTCCTACGTGCCTGCTTCAGTTATCTCAGTGGCGAGAAGTGCACGTCAGTGACAGATCATTCTCACCTTTAGATGTGAAAAGTATCATTAACGCTTGGTGACCTTTAACCTCAATTTCCAAGAAACTATGGAAATTGCCGTCGTGTAACACTTCGATGAGAATGTTCCATGCCGCAGTGATTGTTTGCTGGTGACAGATTTCGCCAGTTCGTACGATGGCTTCTATTACATCTAGTCTGGCTGCTAAACTACATTCCTGGATAACAATTTGTGAAGGTTTTACTACAGATGGGAACGTTGTATGGTGCAGGTAGGCATCAACTTTTGTATTCCAAATGATTTTTAAAACGTTTGCATTGTTTTTAAAACTTGTATAGGATTTTTTTTACAAATGTAAGTTCTTATTACGAAAATGAGTTTTATAATCAGAATATTTTAATGTTACATATTATGTCCAATTTTACATATTTATTACATATTCTTACGGTTTTCATTACATATTTATGTACATATTTTGACGTTTCATTCTACATATTTTTCCGGTCTCTACTTATAAATATAGTATAATCCGATTACCATTCAAATCTGTGACTTTTCGGAAATATCAAGTAGAGTATTGCAAATTTGAATCCTCAATTCTTCTTATATTGAAAGGTGTTCCTCGAGATAGCTGAAGAGTTAGTAGAATCTACTTGCAATTTTTGGGCTTTTATTATTATTTTTATTTAATTATCTGGTCTTTCAATTGTGCGATCTTCGAGATTCAGGAGGTGCAAAAATGACGCCTGAGTCGCCGCCGATACCAGCGCAACAAAAAGACGCAACAATGACCGGTCTCGACAAGCAGCGCCGTCTCCCCAGAAACTCCGTGGGCTGCGAGGATTTGGGAAAGCGGCAGGCGATCCCCTCGCGCTGCGACGGAGCGACTGAAGAAGAAGAAGAGCAGCTCATTCAGCGACCGCTGGTGGGCCCACACCTCTCCTCGGCGCGCGTCAGCACAATATTATCCACAAGCAAACGACAGCGCACATGCTTTCATTATCACAAGCCGCATACGAGACACCTGCCATGTTACATTTGTCTGAAAGTAGTCGGTTTACACGAGGAACTTTAGTCCAAGGGATAGCTAAGAGACTAAAGCGAATTTCTAAATAAGAAAAAATGGTTTCCATGTAATGTTCGGTCAAATTCTGATTGTTTCTCGGCAGTTTCACTCATAAGTGAAATTAGTACATTTTCAGAAAAAAAAAATGCTGAAAATAAGTATCGAAAATATTGATATTATTTTCATATTTTCTGAAGATAAAATAAAAAAATATTTCGTAATCGTCTTTGCGAAATATTTCTTAAAAAAGATTCTATGTAGCGTCGTATGGACTTGCCGGACTCTCGCCGAAAGAAAATGTTGGCTACGGCACTGGGCTGAGAATTCGATACATTTGTTAACCAATAAATCTGGTATTTCATAAAAATTTAGTAATTAAAATATAATACAGAAACATAAACAGTATATCTAATTCATTTATACTACGTTGGTCACTCAATTGAAAAATTATGTTCAAAGTAGTCACAAAAAATCTAAAATGCTCCTTTCATAGTTAATTAGAAGTATTGGAATAATAAATTCAAAATATTTTTAAAAGTGTTCTTATTCTATGTGTTAATCGAACAGGACTGACAAAACACAGATTCTTACATTAACTTCATAATTGAAAAGTTCAAATGAATAAAATCATCTATCCATCAACATACGTGTGTAGTATGGCTCTTCACATTATAACTATCTGTTATATTGTTAAAAAGTAAAATTTTACATCCATTAGAAAGTATAATTTTTTAATATAATATTATTTTGAACCAAATATATCAATATATATTCAATCAACCATATATCAAATGGATCAATATATCAATGGATCAACAAATATATCAACCATATATATTCAATTCGTAAATTTATTTCTCCATTTCACATTCCGTGACAGTCCTAAAACAATTTTAATTGTATGTTATATCGCAACATCTCTTTTGAAAAAATCTCATGATAATAATCATACCGTTCAAGACCAACATAAGAAATTGATTCCTTTTTCAGAAACTGCCGTACTTGATACATCATGTACGTCGATATTCACTGCATCAACCGATTATCTCAAGACTTCAATTGCTTACTCAAAGCGATATGTATTCCATCTGCAACGTCCGGATATTTGTACGTGGGAGGAAACACAAATGACTTCAATATTTTATCTTGGAATTCTATTATATAATTTATAATAAAGACCCAGGCAAAGTACTAGGATGACATGAATTGCAAACTCTTCATACGAAGGCTCTTTTATTTAACCATTCACGGTGTAAGACGAAACTAGTAGTGCTACAACCGCATATACTTTCTCGTATTATTCCTCAATTTGCAATTTTCGAAAATTCAAAGAGTTCATTAAAAATGAGACCCACGTCATTCCTTTAAGCGTCCCTTTTCCTGTTCGTGAAAACGTTTGAAGAAAAAATGTGGAGCGGTTTTTGAGGAAAAAACTTGTCTTAAAAAGACTCATATTTTTTGCGAAATTTTGTGTCAAACATAAGCAATTTGTATTTTCTTTAAATATTTTTTTAATAACCGCACAATTTTTTATTAAATTGGGACCTTAGATAAAGGACGCTTCCGAGAATGGTGCAGGTCTAACTTTCGTTAAAATGCCTGATTTTGCAAAAAGTTTTAAAAATTAAAAATAATTTCGGTCTCTTCCTAGAACTGAAAATAGATTTTTTCTTAATGAAATGTGATCATCAAAAACAGATCTTCAAATAAGCTCATGTGGAATTTTCGAAAATATGAGTATTTGTGGAGTAATAGGGCGTAAAAGTTAATCGCCTGCTCTGAAAATCCTTCGCTTCCTGATCGTAATTTCAGAGGTGTTTTCAGTAAGATAGATGCATAGAGGAGAGATACAACTAGAGTGCTCGTGAGCCTACTGCGCAGGTTTCAACATGAGGTGGTCGTATGTCACGTGACTTTGGGACACCGGCAGCTCGTGCTGTACGGTGGTGTATGTAGCTTTGCGTGCTGTTTGCTGTTTGTGGTGCTACAGCGTAATTATTTTGGGACGTTGTGGATATTTGTTCACTGCTTACGGTCCAAAATTCTTTTTCTTTTCAAGAAGTGCAATAACAATTTAACTTTGCAAATTGTGTTCCACAGGATGAAACAACTGTGTTTAAATGTCAGTTCACGCCAGTATGCAAGTGTGCCACAAGTAAATGATCCTGAACTGGGCAGTGAGGTACCAACTGACCATATGTACTTGCCATCAGTACACTATCTTGAAACTAGATTGTCTCTGTTGTGGACATTGTAACTTATATTGGAGGATTTTTAGTTACAAAGTTGCCAAAGTCTCTTGCTTGTGTGGACTGTAAGCTAGTTCTTTGCCGGGCTGATAGTGATGAAGGATCATATTCCTTCATTCAGAGGAAGGATGATTATGAACTGAAATACCCTTCTGCAGATGTTATAAAAATCTGCAAAAGAGCAGAGGTAGAAGTAAGAATACTTCAGGGAAGAGGTGACATTTTTAAAAAGGCAGCATGTAGTACAATTGTAAATAGATGTCTGAGAGAATTTGTGAATAGTTCTGTTTTTAAATTATTTAACATATCATATTATTGGTCAAGAGGCCATAATGAATCACAGGATGTATTTAATTAAGGCAATATTGTTTAAATATATTGACATAAGATTAAAACATGTAGGAAGAGAGCACACCCAAATTTACCAAAAAAAATAGTATTAGATTAGTTAAAAACAAAATGATTTTATTTAGAGGGCATTAATCCTATGTGTATTTACTGTGTAAGTTGTGTTTATAGTATGTTAGTGTTAGTAATTTGTATGATTGTAGTTGATTTTATTAGTAATTTCCTTGAAAAATATGTACTTCAGCTTCCAGGTCAAAGACCCCCATTTCGATCAGGTTTTGTCCTGTTTTCCTGATCCATTGAGCAAATGCTGAGATGTCCCCTTGTTTTTCTTTTGGACATAAATGTAGCTTCACTATGCCCACGTTTTCTTGAGCTTATCTTGCTAGTAGTGGTAGGAGTAAAGCCAGTGGCATGTTACTGTTGTTAGTAATACGAAGAAATAAAATAAAACATGCAAATAGGTTTTATATAACTCGAGAGGGAAAATGTCTAATGTTATAGTTAAAATATTGGGAAGAGCTTTCGAAGCTCAAGAAAATGAGTGCAAATGGTACTTTTCCCCCACATATCACATACAGTTTTTACTGTTATTGACTAAATAAATCAAAATATAAATCAAAAGTAAAAGCCTTTTTTTCCCTCTATAAATCCTTGAAATATTATTTTGATAACTTGCTATTATAAATGTCACTGATGTGGATCTTCAATAGTAGAATGTCAAACATTGAGTAATAACAGAAATTTGGATTAATGCATCCCATGGAGTTAACTTATTTTACAAATATTTTTTATTTATAGTCCCATGTAATTTTACTTGTAAAACAGGTTTAGTGGAGTATGCGGTTAAAAGTGACAAGTTGGACAAAAATCGAAATTTTCACGTACTTGAGCAAATAGAGCAGAAAATCTTAAATTCACTTTTCTGCTAACATTTAAGCAACATTTTTAGGGTTCTTTAATAAATGAGAAAATAACGCTGGAATGAAACATCTTACGTATAAAAATAAATCAATGCGATACGAGAGTTCTTGTAGATGTCACCTAGCTGTCCCAAAGTCACGTGACTGGCGCGAGAGATGTTGATACCCGGCCGGGCCATCTGCGCAGCACGGTGCGCACTCTAGTATATCTCTTCTCTATGGGTAGATGCTACTTATGTTAGTATGTGTATATTATTTCATATTTGTTCATTTCTTACATTGTAACTTTTGTTTTACATTTACAAATTAATCTTTTAGAACTTATTTAAAACAAATTTGAAATAAAGATCGCTAACTTTCAGTTGCATGCTCCCAAATTACGCAGTTGGATGCTACGTAAGTTAGAATTTGTATATTATTTCATTTTATTATTATTATTATTTATTATATTTATATTATATTTCTTTTATTTCATTTTAAATTGCTCCTTTTAATTAATATAATTGAATACGAAAACGAATAGATGAGCGGTCATCGTTGGTTGTTGCAGCCCATTGTTATAACGCCGCACTGATAGCAAGGCGACAATGACGGCTGTGTTTTGTTTGTGGTAATATAAACTAATACTTTTATTTATTTTTGCAAAATATTACATTACCACAGTGTTTAATAATAACTATTATATGTTATTACTATATGTTCGTGAATACACTGCATAACTTATACAATGTCAAAAATACATATTTACTTTCTCGCGCTTTTTCATATATAGTTTTGAATAAAAAATTTATTGCTTGAAGTTATTTAATTTTCGCACCAAATGTTCTACGATTTCAAATAAGTTTTACAAAAAAATGATGTCTTGAGATGTGTTAATACGGAGAGAAATTGTGGTATAAATCTCTCTATATAAAACTGGATGTTGGTATATGTATAAGAGCTAAACTCCGACACCGTTGACCGATCTCCATGAAAGTTGGCACTTCTATGTGTTTTTTCACCCAGAAGGATTATGTGCTGTTAATTCTGTTGTAACTCCACTACATGGCGCTACGCTACTCAGAGACGTGCATAATCTGGAAGTAAATGTGAATGAGAGGGACAGAGAGCGGTAGAGACAGAGACAGACAGACAGACAGATAGGGAGAGGATGAGGGAAGGAGAGAGAGACAGAAAGGGAGATGGGAGGGGAAAGAGGGAGATGAAGGACAGAACGTCTGCCGGGTTTTCCTAGGAGTATTTATTTATTTATTGTGTCCTGCTAATGAGCTTTCGCTCGGTGGCATGGTTTGTACAGATCATATAAAGATACAAATACAACTTAAAAATACATATTAAAGGAAAACTACA
Source organism: Acheta domesticus (assembly GCA_031308135.1). Classification (NCBI taxonomy): domain Eukaryota; kingdom Metazoa; phylum Arthropoda; class Insecta; order Orthoptera; family Gryllidae; genus Acheta; species Acheta domesticus. The sequence goes on from JAHLJT010009436.1 coordinate 58,530,874, forward strand.
ACTAAGTAAGTGAGAAATAAAACACACACAAATATTTTGCATCACACGCAGTTCCCTAGACGATTCCGGAAGGAATGCACACTAGAGGGAAAAGTCGCTAGTGCTGCAGCAGGTAGACTGTTCCAGTCAGTTATTGTCCGGTTTGCAAAAGAGCATTTACCATAATCGGTTTTTTTATTCCTATATTTAATTTTGTATGGATGGTCTCCCCTTCCGAAATACTAGGGTGCCCTATCCTAGTTCGAATGTCGTTTAACGCTTCACATCCAGTGTACGCTTTGAAAAGATTTACTAGCCTAGCTATCTGTCGACGTTTCCCTAGGTGTTCCCACATCTCTGTCTGATCATTGTTGTTACCTACAAGTTTTATCGCTCTCTTTTGGATACGGAGTATTACATAACCATTACTAATTGCGAGAAAGTACGTGCTGTTTTAACACCTCATTTTGTTCACTAGTTTATTTTCATAAGGGCGAGAAAGTAAAACACAGAAGTTTGCAGATTATGGCATATTCAGATTTTCAGGCGCTAATGCTAACCGCAGTACTTAATACACTGCAACACCTTTTACCATCGCCCATAACCCGGAAGATATGCACCCTAGCGCCTTAGAAATAGATTTTTGTGTCCGCTAAGTTATGTTTTCTACATCGTAATCTACTAAATGAGATCTCATTGGACGTTCTATAAAATTTTTATGGCGCCGCGGCGCGCCGTCACTCCGTATCACGGGTTGCCAGAAATGCTGAATTTTACTTTATACACTAGTGGAACTCGGCAGACTACTTGCTCTCCATCTCCCTCCCCCTCCCTCTAACTCCATCTCTCTTTCTCTCTCCGCCTCTCTCCCACCGTCTCTCTCTGACTCTCTCTGTCTCTGTCTGTCTGTCTCTCTCTCTCTCTGTTTCTCTATGTTGTCTATCTTTCTGTCCTTGTGTCTGTCTGTCTGCCTCTGCCTGTCCGTCTCTGTCTCTCTGCCTCTGCTGTGTCCGTCTCTGTCTCAGTCTGTCCCTATCTTTCTGTTTGTCTACCTGCGTCTCTGTATCTCTCTGTGTTTGTCTCTTGCCTGTCTCTCTCTCTCTGTAGCTGTCTCTCTGTATGTCTCTCCCTGACTCTCCCTCTCTCGAGCCGCCTATCCTGTCCTTCCAGCGCCGCCTCTCCTTTTCCCCTCTCGGTTTTGCCTTGCGTCACAAGGCAACGCCCAGCGACTATGAAGGCCAGGTGGCGCTCAGTTTGAATGGAAATTGAATTAAAATTAAGAGCAATCTTGTACTGCAGCACCATTTTGTAGAGTTACAAGAAAATTAACAGCACAAAAACCTTCTTCGGAGAAAAACACGTAGATGTGCCATCTTTCATGGAGATCGGGCACACAGTTCTACCGCACGCTACTGGCCTCTGCCGGAATACATTAGAAACTTGTCTCTTAAAGACAGGCGAAAAATAATGATCGTGGTGCATCTACCAGCATATTATTTAAATTATTTATTTTCCGCATTTGTGTTGTATAAATCTTTACCAAAATTTGCAAGGACCCTGCGTCACGTCCTGAAGAATAACCTGTAATTATTTCGTATCTACTCATAAACTCCTTTTTGTGGAATCGATGTCGATTGCATGTCATTGAATTCACTTTTATTAGGTATAGATAATATATTTTTACCCTTGTGAGTTCATGTGGCTATTCAAAACTTCGTTTCGTCCGGCAGGGAGAGGCACTGCCCATCGTAATATTCATAAAAGTATTTCGTAATAGAACTAGTGGTGCTACAGAATGGCACAGACTTTCCCGTATTTGTTTTCTGTTTCCTTCGGTCTCGGCTAGCTATTGGGACTTGCCACATACTCTTGCCAGCTGCCATCTATCACCGCCCAAAATACATTTTTTGACATTTTCTTAATTTTTTCTAATAGTAAATCAGAAATATTATTTTAAGAATATTAAATAACAGTAAAACCTGTTCTAAATGACAATTTTCTTTGAAGAATTTTCAGCAGTTTTTAATAAAATGGCGTTTGAACGCTACTGTAAATTCGAAATTTGAAGCTGTTTTTCACAGAAAATGTTTGAGTGTTCGAAAAACTTCATTTAAAGTCATTTAAAGAACTATAACTCACAAATACAATAGTGTTTACAAATTGCAGGAAATGTGCATATTAAATGTGTGAGAGATCTTGCGAAAAAATTACATTTGTGTAATTTTTGAAAAAAACAAAAAAATACCCCAACTTGAACTTTACGTCATATTGTAGAGTGAAATTAGCACTATCCGTTCGAAAAGTTTGAAGAAAACATTTGGAGCAATTTATTAGAAAATGTCGTTTGAGTGTTTCTAAAAATGCCAAATTTTGAGCTAGTTGTCACAGAAAACGGTTGAGTTTTCCAGAAACTGTATATGACATTATTTAAAGCACATTTTCTCATAAATAGAATAATGTGAAAAAATCACCGCTAATGTAAGTATTAACGTCGTGAGAGTTAAAAGAATAGAGAAATGTGACGTTTATGTCATCTCATAGAGTACATTAGGCACTATCCTTACCAAAAGTTTAAAGAAAAATTTTTAACCGTTTTTGAGAATTTTGTTTGTAATTTTTTAAAACAGCACATATTTTAGGCAATATTGCGCGAAAACAACTAAAATATTCAAAAAAAAAATGTACATGATCTTAATGAAAGAACTGACTTTGGAGAAAAAATGTATTTGAAGAAGATATCTCTATCTCTAATTTTGTAGTTGTGGGAAGACACCGAAAAAAATTGAAAATTTAGCAATTTTCGAAAAACAGATTTAACCGTGAGCATCGGAGCATTATACCACATTTATAAGTGTAGTTTACTCTATTCTTACAAGCAATTTAAAGAAAAACTTTGTAGCCGTTTTTGAGAAAATTTTGAAAATGTCCGGAGGGCTTCATGTAAAGTACCCCCAAATTTTGAAAAAATTTCAAAATCGCGCCACCTCGAGTGGAACCAGATCGACCGAGGAATATCCATTATAGAAGAAATAGTACTTATTGGTTTAGGCGCTACTGTTGTTCACAGATTGACAGAACAGACAGACGGACGGTCAGACGGATGGCCGGACGGACGGACGGGCGTTTTGAAAAAGAAACACTTTTTCGGTATCAAGGGACCCCAAAACGTGTATTTCCGTTAAAATTTCGATATCGATTTTCCGCAGCATTATATAACTTTTCCGTTTATACGTATGTATACGGAAAAGTAAAAAACGCTTAAATTTAATTTTTGAATTTCCAGATAAATGTAAGGGAACATGCAGTGTGCATGAGAGGAAGATATGGGTTAACATTTGAGAGAACATTTGGAGGAACATTTGGAAATTTTTGGGGAACATCTAGAGAAACTTTTAATAGAAAATTAGGGGGAACATTTGGGAAAAATTTTGGAAAACATTTTGGTAACATCTGCGGGAACATGGGGGAAAATGATAACATAAGATAACATTTTAGGAACATGGGGGAGGGGGTCTTTGAGAACATTTGGGATCCTGTGATCTACATTTGAGGAATCTTTTAGGGGTTCTTGTGGGGAATGTGCGGAGGTACATGCGTGGGTACTTGTCGGAAACGGGTGGTGAATAAGCGAGAGAATATGTAGTTGGTATGCGAGTAATCACGTGGTAAACAGGGTAGAACCCACGGTGAATATGCGAAGGACTCGGGAGGGGAGCGTTCATGGGTCACAAGCGGAAACATTCATGGGTCACAAGGAGCGACGAATTGAGGGAAAATTTAGGTGTTCTGGCCACCCATGCTCTCAGAATGGTCAGAAACGACATGAAACGAAGTCTGTGTCAAATTAAATTAATGTATTAATTGGTCAGTCATGACCTATTAACACATTAATCGGAACCACTATGCTTCAATGCACAGTTCAGGTTCTGGCCTGAAGATGGAATCCAACATGGATATATTTTCACTTTTAAAATACTGATTTACTAAGTGCAAAACGTTTGCCCATGTGCGGCTAGTTTTGATTTTACATAACCGTTGTAAAACGGACAGTAAAGGCTGCCTGCCCGTGTTATGGTTCAGGAGCTTGGAGCAAGAGCGTACAAGATCGCGGACACGAGCAAGAGCGTACAAGACCTAGCTGTCTGGCTAGCGTCTAAAATTCTGCCACCGTCGGGGCTCGAGCCTGCAGTGACATTAGTGCAAGGAACATCTAGAGTAACATTTAATAGAAAAACGGAAGGAGAGCGTATAGGGAAACATTCAAGGGTTCCAGCGAGAGCGCGATCTATCCTTTCCATTCGTCCCCTCCCTTACTTAAACACACACTCACCTGCATTGTACTACCACACGTGCTTGGAGACTGGTCGGGATCTTACGGCTTGTCCTGGCTGGAGCGGTGTCCCGCTGGTGGGAGATACGTGGAGTACATGTTCTCCTGTGTCTGGTGCCCTCCCAGGCGGTGCACCATGTCACACTGTTGGCTCTATTACTACGTTTACTGCATCTTCTCTTTGGCCCTGTGCTTCAATGTAGTGCCCCCCCCCCCCGTTACCCTGTTAGAGCACGAGAGAGCTTTCCATTGGGAATTGTTTCCCGAGAAGCTTTCGCTACCGCGGGAAGCCTTGGCAGGTCTCATGGGCGCTGTCATAAGGCAACCGGGAAGAAGGAAAGCAAAATCGAAAAGGCACAAATGAAAATGGAACTAATCCACATAAAAAAGTGCGTGCCATTTTGTAGCATTCCTTTTTTTAGGATTTACTCCCAAAAACTACAAATGACAATAATTAAATTGTGCTTTTGTTATTGTTTTTTTTCAGAGCCTTGTACTTTGTTACTTCTTTTTCCATCGTTTGTACTTTGTTACATTTTGTTCTAACCAAAGCAAATGTTAAGAAATATTGAAACTTGAGATCCCAACTGTAACTTAAATTTATTTCAAGAAAAATCATGAATTATATTACGGGCGCCAGGATACAATTCCAAGAATTACAAAAGTATAAATTACAACACTGCCTTGCCGGCTGAGTCGTTGGGTTCGGTTCAATGACAATTCGCTTACCTGCATTTGCCAAATTGTCACCGGATCTGCCCTCCGTACGGAGAAGCACGAAACCTGAAAGTTTCTTTGTTCCAATTTTTGCACTAATAACGTGCTAGATTGCACAATCATAATCTCTTAGTTCATTTGGAAAAAGAACATAAACTTTTATTCAAATTTGTCTTAATAAATTTAAACACTCTTCTATCGAAAAAGTTTTGGTCATAACTATATTCCCTATAGTTCTCTAGTCAAATATGGCATCCATTACCAGCCTATGAATTGTTCACCACCGATAATAACTCCTTGGCAACCGTGTATACAAACATTTACAGCGGTTTTCCGGCGTTTACCGTCGACTGTTTGCGCCGCCGTGTTGTGTATATCACAATATAGGCACTTTCCTAAACATACAATGTCTAGAAATAAAGTACTACTTTTTGTTATAAAATCATTCCCCCTATTAAGTAACCATCCCTCCAAAAGTACAATTTCTTCATGGCACACACAGAGGTCACTTAATGGAAATTTAACTGTATTTTGCGATTACCGGATGTAGTGAACATCTGATAAACTGCACCACAACAAGAGCTATCAGAGACTTTAGTGTAACCGGAGGCGACTGTACTATAGGCACGACATCCTTATTCACGGGTCGGCTTCGCTCACCACGACCAAGAGCATTGTCTCAACCAATCACATGTTATGTTGCAACCTGCACCACGCCTTAGGGGACCAATTCCTGCGAACGAAAATGTCATCTTAGAGAACTTTTTTGGCAGTGGCGTATCCACGGTATGGCAGACATGGCACGTGCCGCGGGCGCCACTCACAACAGGCGCTATTTAGAGTATACCCGCTAAAACAAATAGCAACAGCTCTAATTCGAAGCAACCTCACAGGGTCCGGAATCCGGTGGCCGCGATCGTTAAGACAGCAGTGTCGTAGCGATCTTGGGCCTAAGGGTCGCGTGTTCGAGTCCCGCCTCGGGCATGGTTGTATTTGTCCTTTCATCACCATATCAAGTCATCTACACAGTTACCGTAACGTTAAACCCCATAGTGGTAGCTAATGACCTAGATGATGATGCGACCTTAAATAACAAAAAAAAATCCTCACAGGAACGCAAATTCTATGTTTGCCATTGGCGCCTGAATACCTAGACACACCTCTAGAAATACTCGTCAGAAAGTCTTCACTACACCAGTTATTTCGAACAGACTGAAAAATGTTTCAAGCATATGTTTCCAAGCAGCCAAAGCCGGAAACAAGAAGAAGAAAAGCGCAGATGTACAAGAACGGGCGCATGATGCTTGCAGGGCATCATCCGATCAGGCTCAGATTTACATTAGCCTGGAAACGGGATCAGAAACGAGGGCCGTAAGAGGGTTATAGGACCAGAGGTGGTAATCACTCATTTTAATAAACACGTAAGATGTAGGTAATTTTTAAAAACTTTTAAACCATTTTTTTCTCAAAAACTGTTCCAGTTTTTTCTTTAAATTTTCTCCTCCTTTTCTCCTCCTGCCAATCAAAGGATGTTGTAAAAGGTAGTGCTGGTCTCATTTTCGGCGAACTCTTTGTGTTTTTGTAAATTGAAACAAATTAACTTTGCAAACGTACAATATTGAGGTTAGAGATTTTGGTTTTAAATGAAATTTGTTCTAATAACAAATATATAAAAAAGGTTACATATACTTTTTTTTTAACTAATACTTTTGTTTAGTTTCTGTTTGCAGTCAAAGCAATTTATATAAAAAAAAACATTTTCTCAAAAACAACTCAAAAATTTACTTCCCGACACTTCTGAAAAAGAGAATGTATTGCAATCGTGCGCCGGAAAAGATGAATTTTCAATAAAGCTCTTATTACGAGCCCTGGTAACGAAAAAGTCGATAAATCGTATTCCTATACACAGAAATTACATCTACTAGCACTTTGTTTAGTCAGAATATATTTTGTGGGTCCGGCGTCTCACGTTTAGGTTGCACAATCTCCAGATAATCGAAAAAATCATAAAATATGTTAAAAATATACATTTTCCTTTGAATGACATTCAATGTATTGCAGCAATATACTCGTTGATGTGTATGAAATCGTTTTTAAACCAAAGAGGACCCAATGAGCGATTTCTTCTAATGAGCGATGTCTGGTGCCCACCCAGGCGGTGCACCGTGTCACACTCTCGGTTCTATTACTGGTTTACTGCATCTTCTCTTTGGCCCTGTGCTTCTGTAAATGCGAAAATTGTTCTTTTTCATAGGAATCTTTTGTGATTTTGAAAAACTTCATTAGAAGTCATTAAAAGCACATTAACTCACAAATACAATAGTGTTTACAAATTGCTGGAAATGTGCGTATTAACGGTGTGAGAGATCTTTCAAAAAATTTACATTTGTGTAATTTTTGGAAAAAACAAATTGAACTTATCATATTAAAGAGTGCAATTAGCACTATTCGAAAAAAAATAAAGAAACACTTGGAGACATTTTTGAGAAAAAGACTTGTGAGCATTTCTGAAAATGCAGCATTTTGAGATAGTTTTCACAGAAAACTGTTGAGTGTTCTAGAAACTTTATTTGACATTATTTAAAACACATGTGCTCATAAATATTATAACGTGAAAAATCGCCGCAAATGTAAATATTAACGACGTGAGAGACAAGTCAAAAAATTAAATTTTTGTAATTTTTGAAAAAAACAGAATAGAGCAGTATGATGGCATGTATGTCATCTCATAGTACACTTTAGGCACTATGCTTACCAAACGTTTAAAGAAACAATTTGTAGCTGTTTTTTTGAGAAAATTTTGTTTTTGTAATTTTTTAAAATTGGACATATTTCTCACAATATTGCGCTAAAACTAATACCTTTTTCAAAAAATGTACAAGACCTTAATGAAAGAACTCACTGTGGAGAACAAATTTTATTTGAAGGAAAAATCTGTATCTTTAAATTTGTAGTTGTAGGAAGAGGCCGAATAAAATTCGAACACTAGCGCCTAAATTATACACACGATTTTTTCCAAATTGAAGGAACCCCTGTTCATCTGAGTCGAAGCTCAGCGATTTTGAAAAACATTCATTAAGTTTTTGGGGGTACCATGGGGGAAGACATCCGGACATTTTCAAAATTTTATCAAAAATGGCTCCAAAGTTTTTTTTCAAATTTCTTGTAAGAATTGAGAAAAATACACTTATTAAGGTGACATATGTCCAAATTTCACGGTTAACTCGAATTTCGAAAATTGCAAAGTTTGAATTTTATTTGGAGTCTTCCTCCACCTACAAAATTGAAGATACAGATTTTTCCTTCGAATAAATAAAATAAAAAAAATTGTTCTTCATAGTAAATTCTTTCTTTAAGATCATGCAAATTTTTTTGAAAAGTTTAGTAGCTTTCGCGGAATATTGCGTGCATGCAATTTTTAAAAAATTACAAAAACCAGATTTTCTCAAAAACAGCTCCAAATTTAAAAACGTTTTGTAGGGATAGTGCTAAATGTACTCTGGGTGCTAGATGACATAAACGCCATATTGCTTTATTCTTTTGTTTTTTTTCAAAAATTGCAAAACTAATTTTTCTGACCTATCTCTCACGTCATTAATATTTACATTAGTGGTAATTTGTTGACATTATTCTATTAATGAGTACATGTGATTTAAATAATGCCAAGTGAAGTTTCTCGAAAACTCAACCGTTTTCTGTGAAAACTAGCTCACATTCCGCATTTTCAGAAACGCTCAAACGCCATTTTCTCATAAATGGCTCCAAATTTTTTCTTCAAGCTTTTCGAACGGATAGTGCTATTTGCATTCTTTAATATGATGTAAAGTTTATTTTGAGGTATATTTTGTTTTTTCAAAAATTGCACAAATGTAATTTTTTGAAAGATTTTTCACATCTTTAATATGCACATTACCAGAAATTTGTAAACATTATTTTATTTTTGAGTGTAAGAGCTTCAAATGACTTCAAGTGAAGTTTTTCGAAAACTCAAATATTTTCTGTGAAAAAGAGCTTCAAATTTCGCATTTTTACTTGCGCGTAAACGCTATTTTCTTAAAACAGCTACAAATTGTTAAAAGAAAATTACCATTTAGGACAAAGTTTTTGTTTTTTAATATTCTAAAATTAATATTTCCGTTCTACCATAAGGAAACCGAAAAATTGAGAAAATGTCAAAAAAATGTACTTTGGGCGGCGATAGATGGCAACTTACAAGAGTATGTGGCAATTCCAAATAGCTAGCCCAGATCCAAGGAAATAGAAAACTAATACGGGAGAGTCTGTGCCATTCTGTAGCACTTCTAGTTTCTACCGGAAATCCGCCGTTTTTTCGCACAGCATTACATAACTTTCCCTATACTACGTATATTACTCCGTACATACATATGAATATGGGAAAGAAAAAAATGCTTGGACAAGTATTATTGTAAGGAACTTCCGAAATTGCGAGTAGATGTAGAAATAAGATAATCCTGAAATGCTCTTGACAATATATTATGTCGATAATTATAAACTACATATCTTTTTTTCGTTTTGAACAGTTTTCCTAGTCAATTGTCAGTATAATATCAAAATAATGAAAACCTGCGATTATACTGGACTTTTTTATTTCATCTCGTGCGCTTTGTTAATTAAACAAATTTTAAAAAATTGCCGTGGCTTATAACAAAATTCCGTAAGGGTGCAATCATCTAATTCACTTCCTTTGATGACCCCCCCCATACACGCACACACATACATAGAAATATACAGAGATGCCCATTGTGCAGAGTGCTTAGAAACGTAAATATGAGGCAGTCCTAAGGTTATCTCACGAGGCACGTGACGGTTGAAACCTCACTATCAGTTCTTGAAAAGTAAACAGGGAAGCGAATTGTGTAGCAATTTTCTTTGCAACGAAGGGCGCGGAGCCTTTTTCTCCGCCAAAGCTTTGAGCCGAAGGCTGAGGATTCGATTCCGCGTGAGGTATGCGAGCGCTTTCACCACGTCGTGTGGTATGACGGCTTCTCACAACGACACGAATCCAGAACCCATTCATTAACCCTTCTGTAATCCATTCCCTAACCGTACGGCGAATATATAAAATTAAATATTATTTACAATGGAATAAATTTGAATCATAATATTGTGATTTTTCGAAAGCATGTTTCTTTAAAAATAATTCTTGTAGGTGTCCCGACAACCTCCCTAGAAATATTAAGTAACTGGAAAGAAAATGAGTCTGGAAGATACAAAAGTTACAAAATTTTCTCAATGGCGCGTATTATATCTAATTACTTATCTAAGTGATTTTTGTTTCATCGAAGTTCTTTAATATTTTCAAATAGCCTATATCAACATTTTAAATTTCTCACCATAATGTACCCTAAAACCTGCGTCATTATTTAATAAGGCTGCCTCTAAAAGCAGGACATATTCGAGATGCCCTTTTAGAAATAATTGCAGCCAGTTACTTAGTAATAGTGTTAGGTGGTGAGATGCAACTGTAATAACACGTGAACATTAGATAAAACGCTTTCTAAGAGTGGCCTTGCCTGTGAAGTCGAAACGAAAAATAAATTATTGGTAATAGAAAGAGGTACGATGGCGTATTTTTTACACCTAAAACAAAACACTCTGTATTTGCACCCCGAATTAATTTCAACCATTTCGACTATGTCATTTTCTGGGCCCCGGTCCACTCGACACTTAATTAGTCCAGTCATATCAGGCTCCGTTTCCAACACATTTTGGAGTTTGTCCTTTCACCTTGCGTCTTGGGACCCCCTGTGCAAGAAACGCGCGTAATTCCAGTTTAGGGGCCACCCATTAATTATCTAACGCAAATCTGGAATATTTTAAATATCCCTTAAATAATGTAATAAATTACGTATCGCGTGCTTGAACTCCCCTAAATATTTACATAACGCTTGTGACCCCCCATTTACAGTAAGTAAAAATATATTATATAACTGTAAAAACCAATTTGTTAATAATTTTATTTAATTAATTTTATTTGTGTTATATATTACAATTTATGATAATTAAAATTAGAATTAGTTGGTGATGCTGACCGCGCCTAAAGGAAGGATGCATAGGCCAGACAATTTCTGTCCAGCCGTGCACCTGCCATCATGGATTATGTGTAGGCGAGAGACTAATGGGCCAACTTAATGGGGTTCTAAAATATACTACAGATTAGTTTAAATATTTTCTTCGTAATCTAACAGATTCAATCAATAAATCATTGATAAAATATTTCCATTTATTGTAACAATTACATCATAATTTCTTTAATCTGTCTATATTTTTTAAAATTCAGTTTGTTAGTATCTTAATGTTTTTGTATGTGACTGAATCAAAGGAATTATATCAGCAAATGTTGAAAATAAAAAAATACCAACTTTACGAAACACTGAGTTACCCCCACCCGCATGTAACGCAGCGTAACGCTGCCTCAAACCCACTCCGCCTCCTTAGTGTTACATAATTTACGGACGACCCCTTAGCGCGCATGCGCCGATCGTTTTGCCCTTTCAGGAAAAGTTTTGCAGCAAAGGCGCAGAAGGCCTTGGAAATCGAAGTGGTTCCTTATTCGACAAGCCACGCTCGTTGTTCCTCATCAAAACACTGCAACCAACTCGATTGTCGGGAGGTGTCGAGAAAATCGTTTCGTTTGATGAATTCATCGTATTCATGAAGCGTTGGATCAATACAGTGTGAAAGTGATCCATGTGCATTCTGCCATAGAGAAATACAGAAATGTAAATTTTAACACCCTGCCAATATGTTTTTCTAGGAATCTCTCAATATTCGCAAATGGATGATCGAACGAATAAAAACGAGAATTTCGGATATACGCTATGAATATTAGAAGTAATTAGAAGAAACGTATTTGACGAGAAATCGAGAAAATTATGACTTCATTAATATCTGGAATACCGAATAAATAGCGCGGGGGAAAATCACTGTGCTAAGGGTTGAGGGTTCATACCTACTGAAAGAGAATGCCTTTTATGATAGAGAATTCCCTTTTATGATAGTGGCAAACTGTAAATCCAATACAAACAGCGTTTCAAAATTGGACAGGAAAGTATGCACTCTGTACTTTGATGCCAACATCTCGTTAGAACTACGATGCTATCCAATAATATGAACTATAGAATATTAAAGAACTTAAGAACTCTTTCACTAAAGAATAAACTCTGAAATACACTATTATAGAAGGATACGTATCATCGACTGACCAGGCCCCGATTAAAGGTGGCAGACGCCCTTGGTCCTTTTGAAGCTAACGCTCCTGTTGTGTTTTCAGCAAAGCCCATTTATAAAATTACGGTAAATGGGATGCCATTAATTGTTGATTACAAAGGTGGCACTAAAAAGTTACTGAAGCTGTTTTATTAATTTTTAAGTTTCAGGAACCTACATAAACAAGCAACAAGGGTATGAAAGCTAAATAATAATAAGGAAAACGAATGTGCGGAAGTATTTCGATAGAAAACACAAAACATTGAAGGGAATAAGCATGTCAGGGTTGCTAAACAGTCCATCAAGCTGATTCGCAGTTCCTTTCCAACGCCCGGAAATCGGGCGTCGTGGGCCTGTGCGCAGTGGGCCCTGTCGCAAAGCCAGCCTGCCGCTGCGGCGACCGTCGCGCGGGGCGATTTCGCACGCGCCGGCGGCGGCCTTGCCGCGGCACGAGCGGAGTGGCGATGCTTGCCGGCCAAGTGCTTTGGCGCGGCTCGGCTGGCGGCGCGGCGCGGCGCGGCGCGAGCGCGCGCGCGCGGGCGGACGGGCGTACGAGCGAGCGAGCGAGCGGACGACGGGCCGGAGCAGTCGCCGCCGCCGCCGCGCCCGCTTCTCCTCGCCCCGCCCCGCCGCTCCGCCCCGCTCCCCGCGCGCCGCCCCGCGCCCGCCGACGGCGTGGGCGCCCTCCCAGCGCAGCGCCCGCGCGCCCGCCCGTGCACGGACAGCCCGCTGGACGCCCGCCGCCGCCGCTGCGCGCGTTTCAGCACGCGAATTCCGCGCGAGTGTCGTCCGCGCGCGCTGCAGCCATGGAGGAAGAAGGCGCGTCCTGTTCGCGCGACGCGGCGGCTGACACGGTGCCGCCTCCGCCGCCACCGCCGCCGCCGGCGACGACGCCGACGCCGACGCCGCCGGCCGGATCGACCCCCGCCGCCTGCCAGCGACGGGACCCGGTGATCGTGGCCACTGAAACTGTCACTCACGTGCTCACCTACGGTAAGTAGGCGACGACGGTCAGGCCCCGCGCAACGCAGCGGGCCTAGCCAAGACGCCATTTCCACTACGTCACCCATGTACCTGTTTGGACGCAGCTGTCATTAGCAGAATAATCGTTTGTGTGATTGTCATTCCATGACATCGCCGTAAACAACTCGTAATCAGGTCAAGAGTATAAATTGTGCCCCTGGGGTGTCCCGGAAGACGTTTTATGTGATCCAATTAGAACGTCTAAGAATAGAGGTATGATGGAATTGTTACGAGGCTTGGACGATTTAGGACATTACGTGTGAACGAAGCCCAGTGTCATGCAAGAAATTTCTTTCGTTAAAAAACGAACTAACTGGCTGCGCCTGCTTTGACACTTGTCAATGAAGGATCAGCTGGCAGCCAACACGGAGGGCAACATGAAAATTGTCACATCTGCATTTGGCGTTTAGTATTAATTAAGCGACTTGCAAACACAAGCGAATGACTTCTGTGACGCTAATTTCTGTGGTACGGAGTATTTCAGCCGGGATGGGATGCGCGAGCTGTGTGAACGCTCTCCGTGATTGGCCATGTTGGTAGTGCGCAGGCGCGGCTCTCGTGCAAGGTCGCGTGCCTTTCCTGACCGCTTGTTTGTCGCCTTCAGCTTTCCGTTTCCATTTATTTAATAAAATATCCTTATCGTTTCTGGGTAATCAGGGTGGCAGAAGAGGAAATTAAAATGATCATTCCGGGAACAGTGTCAAATAATAGTTATTTCTCAAGGCCTCCTTTTAAATTGTGACCTTAAATGTATTGAATGATTAAGAAATCCCGGAAATGTCTAAAATACATTTTTTGTAACAACGAAGTGATTATTCGAATAACCAACTATTAGTTTAATAAATAAACTGAATTACCTGAAATACATACGGATATTCTGACCCAAAATAGTAGCGCCTCCTTCCAGGTGTCTTGTAAACATTGACAAGAAAACGTTAGAAGCAATGTAAGCAGTATGATTGTTTGGAAAATAAAAAACAAAGCAAATGGTATTTCCTTTTTATGGATTTCGATTTTTTTCAAGTACTAAATATATTATAATCTCCAATATTTCAATAGTGCGGCGTTTTGTTTAATTGTTTTTAAACTTTTTTCTTTTGTAATCTTTCTCAAAGATGTAATGATTTTTTCTTAACAAGAATAATTTCTTAGGATTGTTACCAACACGCTCATTATTTTTTATATTAGCTAGACTACATTAAAACCAATGTTTCCTCTTTCTACATTCAAAATTCAATGAATCATTTCATTGTCGATTTGCATACGCTCCCTAGTATGGATACGATTATATATTTTTCGAATTATAAATAAATATATGAAGGTTATACATATTTATTCATGTATTATAAGATTAGATAAAGTTTATCGTGCACTTCAATGTAAGACAGCCTAGCAAAAGAACATACTTCCTGGACAATTCTCGGCCCTGCTTTACATCGTCCAATTTGCTTTGGTGCGTGGCAGCTGAAGCGGATGCAAGGGAAAGTCCGTGTGGGCGTTCGCCTCTCCCTCCTCCTCGTGCTGCCAGGACAAACATATGAATAAAAAGCCTTTGAATTTGCCGATATTAGTCCATTGTTCTGCACAACGAATGCGTTATTTTAAGTTTATGACCGTACACAAATAATGTGTGTGTGTTTACAATTTAATAATTCCATGGTGTTAATTATATTTTTCACTTCAACAGTTAACTTGCGTGTTGCTTCATTTGCAAAAAAATCCCTGTGGATTCGGTACGGTTCTTTGACCTCTTTGCGTCCGTTTCTGCGCGGGTTAAGGAAAATTCTCCACCTGGTGTATGTGCGGCACTTCGGATGACTAACCCGCTTTGTTTGTTCTCTATCACTTCCCCCTCAAGATCTGCGCTGTGCAAGCTGACTCAGCGTACTTTAACTCCGACATCACCAAGTACGCCCTCAGAGGGAAAACTGCGTTTTCGCTTCCAGGTCAAAGTTCTCATAATCAAAGAAGTTTGTGACTGCGGTTTCGAGAAGGACGTTTCACTGATGTGAACATTTTTCAGTACAGAAGAAAGAAGTTTTTCAAACTAGCAGTGCTCCAACAGCATATACTTTCTCCCATTGTTTGAAGCGGCTTTGCAATATTATATATAGTAGTGAACCTGCAAACGAGTTTCCAAACATAAAACATTTTTCTCTGATTAGAACGAATGTCCTAGAGTTAACACGTCAGTTACGTTATCCCTATACCATCAACCCAACACATACACCCATCCTCCCGGACTGTTTGAAAAAAAGTTGAAATTTGCATTTGCAATTTTCAAAAAGTCGGAGATTTTCATTTACATTATTTCAAAATCGATTTTTATTGAACAGTTTTCATTAATAAACAAAATATCTTCAATATTGTAATTTTGCAATGCAATTTTTGTGTTTGCAATATTCGAAAATATGTGAGTTCGCCGAAAATGTGACGTGCACTATTATTTAAGCGTCCTTTGCTCTATTCGACGAAAAAATGTAAAAAAAATCGGAGCAACTTTGGAGATTTTTTGAAATAAATTGCCTTCATTGCATACGAAAATGATACGAAAACTACAATTTTTTAATGTACATATCCTTATTTAAAGATCTAATTTTTAGAACTTTTTAATTAATGAAAACATTATCAAACTTTTGCAATTTTCGAAAATACAAAAAGTAATCGATTTGCGCAACGTTTTGGTGAGTCTAAAGCATTCTCCGAGGAAAAACAAAGATAATTGTGGAAGCCATTTTTGAGAAAATAATTTTTTTTAAATCGCCTATTTTTCACGCAAGTTCGCGAAAACGGCTCATATTTTCGAAAAATTGTACATGAGTTTATTTAAATATCTGTATTTGAACTACAGATTTTATTAAGGAAAAATCTCTATCTTCAGTATTTTCGGATGTTGGAAGACGCCGAATAAACTAATGAATTATTGCAAATCTCGCAAAAACATGAATTTCAACGAAAATGTGACCCGCGCCATTTTTTAAAGTGTTCTAATCAGAGGACAAGGAGAACAATGAAATTGAAGGAGATTTGGATGCCAATTTTGAAATATTTGAAAATGTTGAGGCTGAACTTTTCAAAATCTTCATATATTCAAACCCGCTGAGCTTCGTGTTCGTCGAAATCGATCGAGGAATATCAATTTTGAAAAAAATCTTCTGAACAGTTTAGGCGCTTGCAACGTGACGGACGTTTTGCCAATAATCGATTTTCGGTATCAAGGACCCATACAGCGAGGATCCTTACTACACGTGTTAAATGAAGTAATTTACTGCTGTATGAACAAAATTTATCCACTTTTTCTATTCCCAGGGACCCAAAATACGAGTTTTTCTGTTGAAAATCGCCAATTTCTGCTGCAGCATTAGTAAACTTACTGTCTCTTGACTATGGAAGTACGAAGTAAAAATGTGTATATTCTTTAAGTAGAGATGTGTTTTCGAAGTACGATTCTTTAACGAACGTTAGAATAATGTAACAAAGCGATCACTTGCATGTTTTTTATTTTGTTTCTTTATATTTAGTTTCAGATGTATACGTATTTTGAAATACGAAGCAACAGTAACGAAATTATTAATGGTTAACATGGAATTTGGGAAAATGTCATTTGGGAAAATAGTTTACAGCCGTGATGATAGTCATGATGATGGTGATGGTGGTGGTAATAATTATGATGATGTAGATATACGGAAGTATTGCATTTAATTTATGTGCAAGTTTAAAGTCATATGGCTCTGAAAACTGCTTTTCACCTGTAACTGATAGCTTAAGTTAGTTAGCGGAGAATTAGTAAAATATTTATTTATTTATAGATTGTAGGCGTTATTGGTTTCACAATATTTAATTTACAGTATTGTGTTATCAGTTTCGTGCTGTCTTTGCATATTAAAAACGGTTTGTTTGGGCTCCAGGAACACTGATAACATTTTGCACACACCGACCGCAAGCTTTTATCTGATACCATTATGTTTCCATTTTTGCTGACTGGAAAAGAGTTACAATACCCTGCAACACTATTCCACACATGCAATACTACTGCCTTTTCAATAAAAAGCACGTTCTCATATTTACAATAGCTAGTTTAACAATACCTACTCCACTGTTGCTGGAGTGAGTCTACAGCACCATCAATGCCATATGCATGCCCAATATGGGGAGGAGCTTGCACTATTATCTATAAAATAAGTTTAAAATGAATATCTCAGATCAACACTAAATACACCATGGTTCACTCCCAATCAACAAATCCAACGAGGAAATAGTTCTATCAGAATTCAAGGAGACAAAGAATTCAACAAAGCATCTGGCCAACAATTTCTTCAACAACTTTCCAAACTCTCCCTGCTACAATGTTTAACTCAGTAGAAACATCTAGAGACTCCGCTTTAAATCATGATTCACAAAAGAGCGATTCCAACCTGCTCAACTCCTAGGCACCTCTCTTTCACCCATCCACCCCCTCCCCACCCAACTGCCTTCTTTCATACTTAGCTGTATACTAGTCAAAACCTAAATTTAGAGAAGAAAACTAATCTAGACATAAGGATGGCCAAATTCTAAAAACTCTATACGGGTCATTCCATATTAAATCAACACAGTTTTAATTAAAATTTTACCTCACCATTTTAGATTCAGATGAAATTTGACACATATGTAGTACGAATGGAGAATAAGAAACTACAAATTTTGAGTAAAATATTTCCACCCGTTTCTGAAATACAGCCATGTAAAATTTTGCAAAATTGGGTTCCCCAAAATTTGCAAGTTGATATAGAACCTCACCAAATTAAGATAGAGAGCTGGAACAGGTGTCATTTTGCAGCTTTCTTTATGGCCTTTTATATGATATACAACTCAATAGGGGTTGCGTTCAAAAGTTTTTCAAATTTGAATTTAAAATTTTGATTTTGAGTTTTTTCAAAATGCTCATCTTCAAAAAACTTGAAAAAATTCTAAAATAATCCTTGTATATATCCAAACAGATGGTGCAAGTTTAAAAATGGGACTGCAATGGGTTCATATGGTAATCTTTATTTAAAATGCACAATATTTACTTACTCTAGATTTTACTGATTTAAAATACATTTTATTTCAAATTATAAGCCCTAATATATACAAATTATTAATTTAGTGTTTTTTATTGGCGAGTGTGTTGTGTTTTATTGTTATTATTTTTATTATTAGTAGTAGTATTATTAGACTGCGGAAGTTTATGCAATTGCATATTTTACTGACTGTCCATATCGAAATGTATATAACTTTACCTATCACTAAAAATAAAGCAAATCAAGGTCACCTTTCAGTTGATGAACCAGATACGTGGGAACCTAAACATTTAAGCGAAATGAATCGTTGATAAATAAACAACTTTGAGCAGCGTCAGCCGGTTATTTACCATCATGCAAAGGGTTAATGATGCCCAAAATTTTACAAAATACCATTATGAAAAAACACAGTGAGTGACATAATGTTATGGTACATCAATGAATAGGCGATTGAACTGCAACCGGAGGAGAACGTCCGAAGACTTTCTGATCGAGAAGAGAATCTTGTTGTGAAAATAATAAAAAAGGACTCTCGTCTTAATGCACCAAAAGTTACTCCACAGTTATAAATTGGCATTGGCAAGAAAGTAAATCCCGAAACCGCGCGAAAGGTACTAAGGAGGTTCAATTTCCATTCCCGCGTTGTCAGAAGAAAGCCACTTCTAAGTTAAAAGAGAAATACCCGAAAAGATCTGACTTCGATCCACTTCTCCACAAAAACCTGGAATATATGCACTAAAATATACCGCATACATTAAAATACGCATTTAAACTAAAAAATTGCACACATGCAAAAAAAATAGGGTAGATTTGTTTTATTTTTGGTGATAGGTAAAGTTATATATCAATTTGGTGATAGGTAAAGTTATAGATCAATCAGTTATGTGTCTTAAAAGGGGAAGAATGAAGCGAGAATCGGAAGCAGTTCCAGTAGCTGCTCAAGATCAGGCGTTGAGAACACGACATTATGATAAAGCGGTTCTCAAAATTTCCCAAAATGATAAATGCCGCATTTGTCTGGAGCAAGTAGAAACCTTCGATCATATTGTCTCAGCTTGCCCAATCCTAGCAAAGACCGAATACTTGAAAAGACATAACAGGGTGTGTAGCTACCTCCACTGGCAGATCTGTACCGCCCTTGGAATTCCACATGCCCCAAGTGGTACGAACACTCCCTAAAACCTGTGAGGTCTGTTGGATTGTGTACGATATTGTACGACCAACAAATTCAAATTGATCGCACGATAGCGGCAACCAAACCAAATCCGGGATTTGGAGAAAAAATCGCGTTTACTTGTCGGTGGTGCTGTACCTTGCGATCGAAACGTCGTTACCAAGGAGGCAGAGAAACGTCTTAAATACAAGAGTTTGGAAATCGAGAATGCGGGGCGTAAAAGCACAGGTCGTCCCGATAGTTATTGGAACTCTGGGATTTGTTCCTCAAAATTTTCTAACTTTTGAGTTAAGAACTTTTCTAAACTCCCAGGTAATTTAAAAGACTGGGAAGTGCAAGAAATCGCTTTATTTGGAACAAAACCTTAGGTAGCTGGTTGCAACCTGGAGTAGATTTTATATTCAGCCGAGTGATAACATCTTTAGTCGTGAGGTAGTGGAATAATAATAATAATAATAATAATAATGTTAATAATCATAACAATAAATTATAACACACTCGCCAATAAAAAAACACTAAATTAATAATTTGTATATATTAGGGCTTATAATTTGAAATAAAATGTATTTTAAATCAGTAAAATCTAGAGTAAGTAAATATTGTGCATTTTAAATAAAGATTACCATATGAACCCATTGCAGTCCCATTTTTAAACTTGCACCATCTGTTTGGATATATACGAGGATTATTTTAGAATTTTTTCAATTTTTTTGAAGATGAGCATTTTGAAAAAACTCAAAATCAAAATTTTAAATTCAAATTTGAAAAACTTTTTGAACGCAACCCCTATTGAGTTGTATATCATATAAAAGGCCATAAAGAAAGCTGCAAAATGACACCTGTTCCAGCTCTCTATCTTAATTTGTTGAGGTTCTACATCAACTTAAAAATTTTGGGGAACCCAATTTTGCAAAATTTTACATGGCTGTATTTCAGAAACGGGTGGAAATATTTTACTCAAAATTTGTAGTTTTCTTATTCTCCATTCGTACTATATATGTGTCAAATTTCATCTGAATCTGAGATGGTGATGTAAAATGACTGTGTTGATTTAATATGGAATGACCCATACCTTAAAGTCCTCGAAAAACATAAGTGATGAACGAGAATCAATACATAAAAAAAAGGTTTATCTGTTTTTAACAATTCGAGGAATTACTTCCACAAAGCTTTTACAGCTAAACTCAAAGTTTCCAGGTTTTCCTGCGTCATCTCAGAACCTGGAGCCGAAGGTGTATTTTCACGCGGACATGTGTGCTTTCACCATGTGGTTGGAGTTTACCATGAAGCACGCATCCCTTCTAGATTATCATCTCATTCATCATTCACCACTAATGATCACTTCAAGAGGTGATTGTAGTGCACGATGCTTGGCGCGGAGGGAATGGAGGGATGGAGGGAGGAAGGAAGGGAGGGAGGGTGGGAGGGAGGGAGGGAAGTACCTCCCTTCACGATTCCCCCTCGTCTGTCGCATGCAAAGAACTCAGAATCTCGCAAGTCCATAAGTCTAAGGCTACCACTAGCCGATGTTAGCTGGAAATGTTTCTTTCAAGTCCTTAGTGTGTGGATTTATTAACGTAGGTTAATAATTCATTCAGTATGTTTAATTAACATTATTTTTAAGCCAGAAACAAACGAACGATTCTTGTTTACTTAGTGCAAGCATACCACAACGCTATCGTTATAGGTAATTGGAGAAGTGGCCTGTACAGAGACGACTGTCGTAGATGACTGTTGGGCTGCTGGCAGAGATACGCTGCCGGAGAGCATGCGCGAGACAGGCGCCACGTGCCCTGCAATAAGCTGTACCTTCAAAGCAAGGCCACGACTAACAACCACTCAGGCCAACTGTCCTGAAAAAGAACGTCAAAAAGGCGTAAGCTCACCTACGCTCAGTAATCACAGTGACAATTACAATCATCAATCCCTGACGGACCAACGGGATGTTCTGAATAGCTAGAATATCCAGAAGAGCGTAACCTCCCAAAAGTTAATAGAAGTTTTCAAAGGATTTTCGCCAAAATGGCAATAATAAAAAGCAGCCGTTTTAAATCGTTGTTTTAAAAGTAAAAATATCTTGACACTTGTATCAAACTTTTAGTGTTTCAGACAACCCGGGGTGAGGAAACATTCCAAAAATTTAAAAGAACGTTCAAAAATGTCTCAATTTATAGATAACAGCATAATAAATATACGTCGTGTCTGAGGCAATAAAATCTTGTTCTATGATTCTAGGATGCATCGTTTCCGTTTTATGCACGATGATAAAGTGTTTTGCAGCACAATGTGCTGCAGGTTAGCTATATAATTCCCAATAAACTGATTTCCAAAATAAACTGTAATCTATCAACTTCTGTTTGTTGTCATGAATCTCTTTGGTGTCCAATCCAAGGGGAGAGGTATCCAGCAAAAGTACACTTCCAGAGTTTACGCCCGTGGTTTCTTGTTAATTGTACGAAATCGTCACCTTTTAATAAATGATGCTACGCACTAATTAAATAGTACGTTTGAAATGCAAGCTCTTCTTCTGTCTCTTGCCGTTCACTTATCGAGCTGACAGCGACGTTTTCCGCTCTTAAATGTCCGTGCTTGCATATCGGACATAAAGTGGCTGTTCCCACTGGGTCTAAGGCAGAAAACTGCCTGAACAGACGAAAACCGTGTCCGCCTCTGATTCTAGAAGAACTTCACCTATTACGACGGACTTCCTTTCACTTATCGAGCTGACGTTATGTGTGTAGACGGCGAATACGCGGTTCGGTAAATAGAGTTTACCACATCTCTAGGCCTGGACATTACCGGAGAGGGGAGAGGTTCCCCCCAATATATTAATTTTTTGAGTCCTAGTTGTCAAAATAAGACTCCCAAACATTCGAACGAATGTATCCAAACTTAAATAACTACATAAATTAAAATCCGTTCTCAATAAGAGGATAATATTGAATACTTGTTACTAATGTACCGGTAAATTAATATTGGTCTCTGCCTCTTTGATATTTCCCTTCCCCTCTCCAGACTCCGTTCGCGAGCTGCCGGAGAGGGCTCAGGTTGCAAGAGCGCGGTTGGACTAGGTTTGACTTAACATAATCTCTGGAAAATGAGCATTCACAGTTTCAATGAATAGTGTTGATAAGAGGTACATCGTGGTTTAGGTATAGGAAGGCGTCAATAAACTTGATATTACTGGAAGTTACATGAGAAGGCAAACAAGCAACGATTCGTTACGATCCTAATGTTTCAGTGTCAAGCGACTGTCAGTCGCAGCCGGGCGTCGTAATAGTAGCCATTTGTCTGCAAATATCTCTAGCTAAATTACATAAAAACAAACAAACAACTCTGGGTATGCATTCGCGGACTGCGTGACACATTTTCTGGAAATCTATACCTTATCTTTTGAATGCCCCCCCCCTCCCCAATAATTTAGTGCTGGTGTCGGCCATGTTTCTTGGTGTTACCTGGAGTCTCCAGGTTCAAGAGGTTAACTCGTTTCCCTGATAACACTACAAATCTCTGGATCATACAACCAATTTTCTTCTGAAAAAAAATTAATAAAACAAACAGACTGCATAGCCGACACGCGCGTTTGATGTTAGAAGTAAAACTTCAAAGATGCGAGAATAGGGTATTTGTAGGATAAAGTAATGTATTTTGTATCTTAAAGCATTGATCGCACAGATTCCTTTCAAAACACTCCATTGAGCTCAGTTAATGTTTTCGACATTATTAATTATCCGTAACAGAATAAAGAAAATCCGCAAAGGTAGCACTCCATGGCGCCAGAGGCCGACATCACAATCTTGACACATGAGAATGAACACATGAGAGGCTCCTTTAATTTTCGGCTCCTGTGAGACGTATTGAGTTCCTGTTTTCACCATTGTACAGAGACCAATATGACGTTACACGACCCCGAAACATAGTTTGGCCAGGAATTGTTCAATTTGCACTTTGCGTTTAGCTTCTATGACTGTGTCATGACTGTAGTCTTACTGTCCTGCTGCTTTCTCTTAAAATATTTCCAAAATACCGTTTTTCGAAAACGTATATCCGTATAAAATTAATGAACTTCAATTTAGACGCCATTAAAATTCATCACCTAGGAAATCCCTTAAGGTCTTCAAGACATAAAGGTCAACTGTACTATGGTGGGCCCTCTTTGCAGCCCTGAGATTAGATTCGATTTGCCGTTTTATCTGCACACGTTGAAACAGGCATTACGATTTCCATGAACTAGCGTATCAGTCGTATACAATCTACACCTAATTGCTCCGAGTACAAAGTCTTTAGCATTTCATGTTTCAAAGTTAAATGAACCTTCAGTTCTTACTGTGTAGCATCTACTCAGATAAGGGAATGAAATTAATGGAAATACGAAGTACTTATCTTCGAAAAAGATAATTGTCTTACTCTTTTATCACATTCACGGCTAACGGCTATAAATAATACACAGAAAAGCTAAGTTTCCGAGAACACAAGAAATCTGCGCAATTCACGGCATTCTCCTGCTCATTACCCTTAACGAAAGCTTTCACGAAGGCATGTCAAAGTGAGTTCTTCTTTTAATATTGAATGTTTTCGAATACTTTAGATTAGATAGCAAGTAAACTGATAGCACGAAGGAAGATTGTTATTCTGGGTAAAGGTAAATCATTCGATGGCAAAAAAACAATTAGGAATTCTCAATCGAAAAAAAATAAAATGTTGTGGCAAATAAGTCCGTTCGGTTTTTCTTTTGGTGCAGGTTCCCACGATTCGTTCCTCCCCTTCCCCAGGGCTGCCGCGCATCTCGGCCGCGCATTTTGAAGATTACATCAAAGGAAACTTTCTGTGCAAGTTTTGTTTCACAGACGTCAGTATAGTGTGAGCGGTGCAGCTTTGAAAATGGACGTGACGAATGTGCATTATCACCATGTTTTATTCTTTTATTTTAAAAATGCAAACAAGCTGCAGAGGCGCATAAGAAAATATGCCATGTGTACGGATATGATGCTGTAACAGAACGCAGTGTGTCAAAATTGGTTTTCAAAATTTATTCCTGGAAACTCTGAGGTAAACGACCCACCGACACGCAGGTCGCCCTACCGACATTGATTATAATGATATCGAGGTAATTGTTGAGGCAAATCCGTCGCTAACGGTGCGGGAGATTGCTACAATATTAAACATTTCCCATGCAAGTGTGGAAAATAATTTGTGTCATCTGGGATTCTTTTCTCGCCTTAATGTTTGGGCGCCGCACAAATTAACCGAGGCAAACTTCATCAATCGCATATCCATTTGCGATTCGCTGCTAAAACGCCAAAAAGACGATCCTTTCTTGAAGAGAATGGTGACGGGAGATGAAAAATGTATCGTCCACGATAATGTAGTGCGTAAAAGATCGTGGGGAAAAAGCAACTTGTCGCCGCAAAAAACTTCGAAGGCAGGATTGCATCCAAAGAAGATTATGCTCTCGGTATGGTGGGTTTGTAAGGGTGTGCTATACTATGAGGCAGGCAGGATTTGATTGATTCATTGTACACTGTTCGCAGTTAACTAAGTTGAACAATTCATTAAGCAGAAAACGTCTAGCATTGACAAATCGCAAGGGTGTCGTCTTTCATCATGATAACGCGAGACCCCCGTATCGTTCATCTCCCGGCAGAAACTGTTACGTCTTGGCTGGGATGTGTTGCCTCATCCCCCATATTTGCCGGACCTCGCGCCTTCATACTATCTGCCTGTTCGAGTCGTTGCTGAATTCTACGAATGGGAAAACCATCAGCAATGTGGAGGCTGTAAAAACGCACGTGGAGCAGTTTTTTGCTGAGGATCCACAGACATTTTATGAACAAGGCATTATGAAGTTGGTAGAAAGATGGCAGAAGGTTATAGATAACAATGGTCAGTATGTAATTGTTTAAAATACTTGTACTGAATAATGTGTTTAAATTCATACCCAAAAATCGAGCGGACTTGTTTGCCAACCCAATAGAATTCAATGGCTTAGTGAAAAACAGTTACTTTTCAATGCAAGAATAATATCGGCACCAATGAAACAGTTTTCAAAATGGGTTTTGGAGTGCTGCAAACCCCGTAAACACCCCATTTTTCGGCCTTTTTTCGCTACTTTTTAGAAAATAACAAATAAATATTATTTAGTACTATTTTTATCAACGGATTTTTGACTGAAATAATAACCACGTTACCCTGCAATAATTTGATGATTATCAAACATTACTTATTGACTCAGTGTACCACAACAGTTGGAATATGGCCAATTTTACGTTAAAACCATAGAAATATACTTTTCAATTGGCCATAGCTCCGTAAATTTTTATCCAAAATACTTTTAATTTAGATACGATTATAGCTGGAAATCTCTGCTTTAAAAACTTTGCGTCGCACAATTTAACTATTTCACTGCAATCGGCTAAAATTGCACCGCGTGCAATCACTATTAACGACCCACATTTGTGTCGCAGTGCTGACTGATTTCTTTATTCACTATAAGGCTGAATTGAAGATATTTGTAGAGAAATCAAACGGAATTTGACTATTACTAGACTTTAAAGAACACTATTTGGAATTTGGAAATCCTATGAGCTATTTTCCCCTGTTTGTTTCGGTGCGTGCAACAGTGCCCATTTCATCGCGCACGCCGGCTCGCGCCGCCCGAATCCACGCTGCTGAAGAAGGCACACTCACTAATACTGCATTCTGAAAAGCCACCCTTTCCTTTTTTGGATTTCTTCTGCATTTCAAAACCTCAGTTAAGGATTTATTGACGTTTCCACTGTGCAAGCATCAAGCAACCAAAAAAGTAGCCGCCAGGCTGCAGGATTTATAAAACTAACAATATTTTTCAAAACAATTGTTTTGAAATTGCTTCCATTTATATTGAATATTTATAACTGTTATGTTAAAAACTTAATAAGAATGTTTAAAATATTTTTAAATTGTGTATGTGAAATTCAATTATTCTATTCACTTCAATCCTGGCGTACACAATATCTCTACAAATTACACTTATATGGTAGTACTGAACAGAATAATTTTGATTTCTACGTCTTCACGGATTTCAATTTTGCGCTGGATATGACGCGAACTCTTTCTTGAGGCTTCACTAAACACTTTGGTGACAGTTCTCTGAACGAGACTATTTGGTGCGAAAACATAAGCGAGAAGGAAGATCTCACAAAGGCGTCAGGCTTGTTGAAGGAGTAGCACTTACTACTTACTTTACTTTTGTTTGCGAGCGTATACTAAATATTTACTGTTTATCTCTGTGTTTCCTGGGTGTAATTAGTTGAACTTGATTGCGTAATTTCGTACAAATAAGTTGTGGCTTCTGACACAGGTTAATGCATTAATGGGTGTGCCTCCTTCAGTGGTGCGGTCCCGGGAGCGCGCGTGGGACAGGCCAGCGGCGGCGACATGGACACTAGTTGCACACACCCGAAACGAGGGAAAAAATAGCTCGTGGGCTTCCATATGCCATATAATGTTTTTTAAAGTCTAGTAACTTACTAACCCGTTAGATGGCTCTAAAAATATGTTCAATACAGCATAGTAGTGAATAAAGAAATCAGTTACAGCAGTGCGGCTCAAATGAGGGTTGTCATCAGTGATTGCGCGCGGGGCAATTTTAACCTGATTGCAGTGAAATAGTTAAATCGTGCGAAGCAAAGTTCTTAAATCAGAGATTTTGAGCTTCTAATCTTATGTAAATTAAAAGTATTTTGGATAAAAATTTATGGAGCTTATAGCCAATTGAAAAATATCTATTTCTATGGTTTTACCGTACAATTAGGTCATATTCAAGCTGTTGTGGCACACTGAATCAAATAAGTACTGTTTGATGATCATAACATCTTTGCGGGGTATCGTGGGCACCATATCAGCCACAAATCCGTTGATACAAATAACTTTACATAATATTTATTCGTTATTTTCTAAAAACGTATCAAAAAAGGCCGAAAAATAGGGTGTTTATGGGTTTTGTGGCATCCCTAAACCCATTTTAAAAAAGGTTTTATTGGTGCTTCTACCGAAAGTTTAAAGAAAATATTTGGAGACGTTTTGAGAAAATCTTGTTTTTGTAATTTTTTAAAATTGCACATATTGCACGCAATATTGCACTGAAAACTACTAAAATTTTGAAAAACATTTACATGACCTTTATAAAAGAACTGAATATGAAGAACAAATTTTATTTGAAAGAAAAAATCTCTATCTTCAATTTTGTAGTCGGAGAAAGTCGCCGAAAAAATTCAAACTTTCACAATTTTCGAAAATTCAGAGTTATCTATGAAAACCGGACCTATGCCGTCTTAATAAGTGTATTTTACTCTATTCATTCAAGAAATTTAAAGAAAAAATTTGGAGCCGTTTTTGAGAATATGTTGAAAATCTCCAGGGGGCTTCATACAAAGTACCTCCAAATTTTAAAGAATCTTTTTCAAAATCTCAACGCTTCGACTAGAATCAGATCGACCGGGGAATATCCATTTGGGAAGAAATCGTATGTATGGTTTAGGCGCTAGCAGTGTTCACTGACAGACAGCCTTTCATACAAACGTACAGACGGACGGACGGACGGACGGACAACGGACAGACGGACAGACAGACGTACGTTTTCCTTTCAATTGGGTTTTCGGTATCAAGGACCTAGAAAACAGGGTTTCTGGCTACACCACGTGTTGGGGATTTTTTTTTCTTAATTTAGCAATTGGTTTTATCCACTTCTTCGTTTTCACGGCCCGGCAATTAATTTTTTTTCCGTCGAAAATTGGCCATTTTTTCGCGCAGCATTACATAACTTTCCCTATACTACGTATATCACTCCGTATATACGTATGTATACGGGAGAGTAAAAATGGAAAATCATAGAATTGACCTATACATTAAGGTCAGTAGTAGTGGTTGCAGTGCGACGAAAGTATTTTGTTCTCTTTATTGCATTCACAGATTTATCTGAACACTTGATAATCCTTTCACTTTTAGCGTTAGTGCTAAAAAGTTAACTTTTTTTAGTACGCTCAGCTTGACGTGAAAGAACCGCTGTTGGTAGGTGCGCCACTGCACATAATTGATATCGGCCAAGTAATATTATAATGTTGTTCATTTCATCCTCCGGCGTTACTCCCCCTGTTAGATGCAACAGTCTTCCTTTTCTTCTTTAACTTCCACAATTTTGACACTTGGATATATCGTTCTGTCATTGCCGTCTCCCATGATTCTGCTCAGCAATCACCAACCTTTCATAACTGTTCTGTAAGATATATGATTCTGATAAGCAGTTGATTGTAGCAGCTCACTCCGTCATCTTCTAAGAAACAAGTAATTGCGTTGTTCGTAAGTTACGAGTAATTTTACGAAGGACATTGCGGGTAATATATATATATATATATATATATATATATATATATATATATATATATATTATTGTTGTTATTAATATTGTTATCATTATTACCATATATACCAAAAAGGTGTAGAATTTTTTTAAAACTTTTACGCTTTACCACGTTTACTTAGTAAAGGCAATGTATTGTATTGCTGAGACAGATTTGCGATTTTTCGACCGAAAAACATTGTCGGGCTCTGGGAACGAAAAAGTGAATAAATCTTGTTCCTACAAGTATAGGAGGTAAATACGTTGTGTAGTCGGAATCCACGTTTTCAGGGCCCGTCTGTCCGCTCGTTGTCAACGCTAGCGCCTAAACTGTTCACACGATTTTCTTGGCTGTCCCGTGTTCTAGTCACCGATGTTTCGGCCGTCATTCTGTGACTTCCCTCAGGCTTTTCGCCCTGTGAAAATCCTGTCTACGTGTTAGCCGCTAGTGTTGTTCACAGACATACAAACGGAGACAGACGTTTTGCCGTACACCAATATTTCGATGTTAAAGACTCACAAAACATGGATTCTGACTACACAATGTATTAGAGAATGTAATTTAGTTCATAGAGAAAGATGTATCCACATTTTTGGTGTCAGGGCCACAAAATTCTGTTTTTTCTGTTGAAAAATGGCCGTTTTATTGCCGAGCATTAATCTACTTTCCCTACGCTAAGTAAGTAGTATACGATGAGTAAAAATTCTAAAGCTTTCTCAACAGTTCATAATTAATAAATTAAAAATAATTGAAAGTCTTTGAGTTGGCGTTAACGTTTTACTGATACAATCAATTGGACATTAACCCTGATTTTGTGGACTCGGCGATTTGTAAATATTTCATTGCTAATAATTGACGTTGAGTAATTGAAATTTTTTCATTGCTAATGTAATAACGAACAGTTCCCTCCGAAATATTTTTTTGTTTTCAAATCATGCCGTAAGATAAACGCAAGATGAAACATCGCAATTAGATTTGTAGACTATTCATGAACGGTCTCTTGAAGAGTTACACTTGTGTACACATTTAATCGCTTCCAAAAACAATTGTGGAGGGGGAAAAGCAGATGACATCCGGTCCAAAGTGAAAAAAATAGAGCCATGAAGACATGATTGCCTATATACTCGTACATGTGTGCATAGAGATGTGTTATGACATGTGAATAAACGTAGTTTAAAATTATAAGTTTTATTGATTTGTGTGTGCGTGTGTGTCTCTGTGTTGGGGTATAAATCGATAATCGATCAAGAAACATTTCGAGCAGCGAACTCCTTTGTACGTATTAAGTTCCTTGGCCGCCACCCACTGCGTTCGTGGCGAAGGCGCGAGGGCACTTGACAATGGGCTGCGCGCTGCTGCAGGTCACGGCGTAGATGCGCGCGCGGCCGCTGCGTTAAAAATAATGCGCCTCCGGTCGATGAGGCAGCGGCCTCCCCTCCTAGCCCCCTCCCCGCCCCACCACGCCCTGCCTCGACTCCGCTCCCCGCCCCTTCCTCTCCCGCCCCTCCCGCCTCAGCTCCTAGACCATGCACTATCCTGCCCTCGCCCCTCCTCTCACCAATCCACCCGCAAACCCGCCCTACATCCTCCTTCGGTAACACCCCATCCCGCCCGCCCGCCCCACCCTGCCTCCCTCCGCTCCGCCTCCATGCCTCGCTCCCTCCCCGTTACACCTCCGCATTGCCCCCACCTACATCGACCCCGCCCACTTCTCCACACCTTCAGAGCTTCGCTACGGACTGCCTCCAACCCCGTCTTGCCATGTGCTGCTCCTTGCTTTGCCCCTCCCCTCCCCGCCCTTCCCGCACTCTGTCTCAGCCCTTCCCGCACTCTGTCCCTGCCGTTCCCGCACTCTGTCCCTGCCCTTCCCACCCCTGCCCCGCCCTGCCCCCCCGCCTCCCCCTCGCCCTGCCCCCCGCCCTGCCCACCACCCTGCCCCCCGCCCTGCCCACCACCCTGCCCCCCGCCCTGCCCCCCTCTGTCCCCCGCCCTGCCCCCGCCCTTTCCACATCTTGCCCCGTCCCTGGCGTCACCCTTCTCCCGCCCTACCCCCGCCCCGCCCCATGCTGACCCTGCCATTCCCCGCCGAGCCCCCGCCCAGTCATTGGGGTTCTCCACATATGCCCCGCCCTCGGCCCTGCCTGGCACAGCAACGGAACCTCCTCCTCACCGTTCCTGCCCCTCCCACTTCTTTCCTCTGCGACCACTGCGCTACTCTCCCACCAAGCGGTTGCGTCTGTCGTTTCCGCGCCTCGCTGTCATCTGCTGTCCTTCACATGAAAACTGAAGCTCAATTGAAAACCAAGGCGGCTATAATATTAACGTTTATCTAAACCGCTATGGCGATGGATTGATTGCAATATATGTTTATCTCAAGAAAATGTAGTTAATGTAATTATTGAATAACTTATTTCTATAAATTAACCTGTTTGAACTCTGTCGTTTATATGGCGCCATATTGATTCAGATTTAGATCTCAGTTTCATGGCTGCCTTCGTGTACAGTTGATATCACTTTCATGTCCCTTGAACATGAAAGTGATATCATGTCCCTTGAACATGAAAGTGATATCAAGTGGAGTAGCGACAGTGCACTCTGACGGATCCGAAGGGAGGAGTCATAGGTTCTTTTGTCATCCCATAAACAATATTTTAAGTCGATATTGTTTTGCGAGAAGAAATGAAAAATAACACGTAGTATTAGATTGTATCGGGACTAATTCGTGAATGAAATACATTAATTGAACTAATATATCGTGTCAATTATTGTCAAAATAATCTTCCATGAACAGAAAATTAATTAATCTATTAGTATTACGTTGCATTCTCTGTATTCAAAGTCTAGATCCGCCATCCCCTTGCACTGCACACTTGCCCGATTCAGTCTCCGTAAATGCTTTATAAAAAAAATATTTCTTTCTTTTTGCAACAAATTCATCAGGGATCCATACAACAGATCAGGATCATGAGATGAGGCCATTTCCAGTACGAAGTGAAAAAGCATATTTTCAGAATATTTAAACACCATTTATTGGGGACTTAATCCCGAAGTGTTGTACATTTTCACGCTCGCAATATTGCACCTAACACAACTAAATATTTTTCAATCAAAAATATCATTTTATAGCATGTCTATTCTGGTACCTCATTATTTAACCCGTCCATGCACTTAAGGGGCCTCGGAGGCCCCTTGTCATCTTCTCATTGCTGTA
Source organism: Acheta domesticus (assembly GCA_031308135.1). Classification (NCBI taxonomy): domain Eukaryota; kingdom Metazoa; phylum Arthropoda; class Insecta; order Orthoptera; family Gryllidae; genus Acheta; species Acheta domesticus. Next base: position 58,562,957 of record JAHLJT010009436.1, read on the forward strand.
ACTCTGTTGTGTTTTGTTTGTGGCTAATAATATTTCTTGACATCTTAAAACAATTATTTTTGTTACTAATACTACAAGGAGAAGAGACGGAAACTAATCGGTTTTTAGAAATCTAGCTTTTTCTGTAGGTAGTCGCACTTTCCACTTAAGGGGCCTGAAAGGCCCCCTATTTGTTCTGTGGTTTCGTTCAAAATATTTCTATAAAAAATATTGCACGATCGACAATGAACTACGACAGTGAAATTCCTTTATACTTTCACTTTTCGACACTATCTTTTTTGAGTTAGCAGATATTAAATACAAAATTTAGTTTTGTATCTGTCACAAGTGTGAATACGTTCATTAAATTGTGCGGGAAGTAGCGACCTTCAAAAATTAATCTCACTTCAGTGAATATGTGTGAAAAATTGTATTGAAAAGAGATTGATGATATACAGAAGGGATTTGTTTTTGAGTAAAAGAAGTGATCCGTTTTTCACAGCAACAATGAATATTCGTATTATCGAAAACATTCGAAGGTGCATGCACTTTGATGAGAAACGAAAGGCGGTGATCTTCCACAACGTCTACGAGGAATAAACCTGATAAATATGGCATAAAAAATTCTGGTGTTGTGATCTCGAGAACGGGTTTGCCTTCAACTGCAGTATATATTTTGGTAGGCAAAAGGACGAGCCCTTGGTGAAAGATTTGGTTGCAAGTGTGAAAGAACGGACCCAACCCTTGAGGAAAGGAGAATACAACATTTCTGTGGATATTTTTTTACGTTCTTACTCGCAGAGTTCCTGTTACAAAAAAACTTACACTACTAAGAATTCCATGTCAAAGCAAAAAAGAGATTCCAAATGAGCTGAAAACATAAAAAACATGCCGATGACCAATGCATCTCTCGTACAATGTAAACGATATTGCAGCACCGACGCAATATTTATTACACCAAGATGCCCAAAAACTAAAACGAAAATGTCACTTGGTGGCAACGGATTTTCCTAAATGAACTACCGAAAAACTTTCAAAACGAAACAAAATCAATGATTAACAATTCCAACAACACAGAAAAGAACATTGAACTACTTAAATGTTTTCCAAATTCACAAAAGTGTATCCATAGGAGCCAGCAATAGAATTTCCACAAGTAAACGGGAAAGGTTAGTGAGTTTCCAAATTAAATATTAATAAAAATGTAAAGAAATATTTTGGTTTATTACTATTTATATATAATTTTTGTTCTTCTTTATGGCCGCACAAAATGGGCTGAAAGAGTGTGTTTGTACAAAATGTGAAAGAAATATTTGAGGAGATCACTAAATAATTTATTAGTTGGAATAATTGCAAATAAAAATCACATCATAATCAAAGTCTTACTGTTGTAAACTATGTGAAGAATAAAATACCGTTATCTTTAATTCTACTAAAAATTACCTCACTTTTTCCGTCGTACATTGTAAATTTAGGAGGGGGGCCTCAGAGGCCCCTTAAGTGTTTAAGTGTAATATTCTTCATCGGTGCATCGACGGGTTAATGCATAACTAAATACTATATTATTTCTGAAATAGTTTTACTGCAACAAATGAGTTTCGAATCAAATATTTGTTAATTATTTATAAATAGGTGTTGTTCGTTCTCCATACATGTGATGAACACTGGCGCTACTCAGCTTTCACATTGTAGTATCAACTTATTATCCGTTAGAAGAGATGCCTTTTTTTCTAGACAGTAGAAATTTTAGTTAATTTATTACATATCAAGTATATGCCAAAATCATTCCTCATTCTTCACAATCTTCAACGACGGTAGTATTTCGGGAGTATTTGAAATTCAGATTTTTATGAAGAGATTTCATTAAGAAATGAATGTCTATTTTCATTATTGTAGTTGTAGTAAGGCGCTCAAAAATTGTTTACCCTTTGCAATTTTCAAAAAATTACGGATTACATTGTACATGAGAACTGCGCCATTTCTTTATGAGTTCTTCACGATATCCGAGGACACAATTTAATCCAAAAAGGTGGAGTCATTTGAGAAAAAATTAAAAATTTTATTGAGAATTTATGTAAAGTACCCCCAAATCAAAAAATACTTTTCAAACTCATAGGATCTCGAGTTTGTTCAGCTCGATTGAGGAATATCATTTTTGAAGAAAATCATCTGAACCTCTTAGGCATTGATGAAAAAAACTTAATGCCTATGTTCCACCCGAAATTGCTCAGAAACATCTCATATTTTCGAAAAATATCTGGATAGGGAATCTCCGGCATGTCGACGGCACTGGATCCGGCATGTCGACGGCACCATCCAGCGGGGAAGAAATCACAGTCACCTCCCGGGATAAAATATTCATTGTACTAAACGAACTAAGCAGTGAAAGACAAAGCAGTGGACGTGTCCGGAAACATCAATTAATCATCCCATAGTTCGCCACACATTCACGCCATAGCAGCTACGTCCTTCTGGGCCGGCTCCTCCGCATTGCGGTCCCCACTCTAAACTTGCTACGCTACACGGTGGCGTTATTTCCTTTAATTTTTTGCCTTGATCGATGCCACTGACATGGTCAGTGTTGCGTTAAGATGAACAGTTGGGAGAAAAAAAAATTGTTTTTATTAGCAAGTTGCTTTAGTGACCTCGCTGCATTGGAGCTTCATAAAAAAGAAATAAAAATGTGCAAAATACATGATAAAGGCAACACAATTAGGCTTCAGGGAGAATTTTTCTTCCTCTTTCGCATTCTCTTTCTTCTCCATTTCTCCTTTTTATTCGCTTTTGTCTTCTACCTCTTCCCTTCCTCCTCCACTTCCTTCGTTTTCTTTCTTATTTTCCTGTTTCTCTTTACATTATTATTTTTTCTCCTTTGTATCCTCCTCCTCGGTGTCCCAACTACTAATATTAATGTTGCACACTAAAGTAGCAGGGGCAGCTGCAACACGAAATCGTGAAATCCACAAACGTCAAGCAGGTTGCCGTGTAAAACAATTCTCAGGAGACAGCAATTCGCGACCATAAGCAAAATTTAATAACAGTAAGGAATGAATGATACACAAAATGTATCTTCTGAAAAATACTCAAATATTTGAATTAGCTCTTACTTGACAAGAGCTAATTTAAATATTTGAGTATTGCATTTATGGCACTGTAAATGTTCCGATCTTGTTCAACGTAACGTTGCGTCGCCCGCGTTCGGTTAAATGTCCTGAAAGAACTGGAGTCGCGGACATCCCTGGTCATACTAGAGGAGTTTTATTCCCAGCTACACTTTGTTTCTTTGCGGACGGCACTATTAGTTCAGCGACATGAGAGCAGGACACGTACTAGTTTTCGTCTGTTAGCTTGTCGCTAGTACGAATTACTAATTAACCTCCATTTTGTAAGTAGACTTCTTTTATGGCATTTAGAATCTATATATTACAATTAAAATGTAAGTGTTTTAAGTGAAAAAAATGAGATTGTAATTCAATATTATCTACAAACAGTTTGAAGAAAAAATATATGTGAACATGTCATGGATACTATACTTTTAAAATTGTTTTACATATTGAGATGCGGGTTTCAGAAATTGAGATTGCGGGGAGTCAGAGCTTGCTGTGTCCCGCTCTAAACTTTCTACATTTTGGAAACAATCAGGGCTAAATGCTGAAATGCGAATTGATTCTACTTGCATGTACTTCAGAAGCATCTACTGAAGTGATTTTCCTTTCCTTGGAGCAGTGATTGTCTAAATCATCCTAATTACTCTACAGCTCTCTTCAAACGATATAATGAAATTTTGTTCTGTTTTGCAGATTTTTTATGTGAATGCGTTTGGAACACGACTTAGCGAGTTAAATTCGTTCACATTCTTTGCCGCGTACTTTCTTTCTTTTTTGTATTTGAAGGCAATGGCGTGATGAGCCGAGTATCAAGGAAAGTTCTCCTCTAAGTAGTAGTGACAGATAATGTCAACGTCTTGCCACTCGTTTAGTTTTTTCCTGTATTTTGTCCTAATGTCAATGTACAATTCGTCAGACAACTAACACATTGAATTTGCTCTCTATCAACTATGTACCATATTTTAATTTTGAGGATACTTTACATGAAACCCCTAGAAAATTTTCAAAAAGTGGCACCATTTTTAAAATAAATTTTGTCCTCGTGTAGCCCATTTTGTGAGCAGTTCCATCACAAGCCTAAAGACACTTCGGTCAGTTCTCATTTTTGTTGAAATCCCTGATTTTCCGAAAATTGCAAAAATTCAGATATCTTTTGGCGTTTTCCTGAAACTACAATTATGAAGATGATTCTTTTCTTAATGGAATGAGTTCATCGAAATCAGATCTTCAAGTAACAAAAAATTGAACTTCAATTTTTCGAAAATGAGTATTTTTGTGAAATTTTGCGTCAAACAAAGGTAATGTTTAAATTTTAAACAATTATGTTTTCAATAATGGCAGCAATTTTATTCTCTATTTTTCCCGTATGTAGTTAAGAACTATAAAGATAGTGGTGGTGGTCCCATTTTCGGCGTATTTAGTGAATTTTCAAAAATTGCAAAAATTTCGGAATTGTAAATTCGAACGTTGTCGTTTCGAAAAATGGCAACATCAATGATTTCAAAACCCTTCGAATTCATTCCATTTTGTTGATCGTGGTGATTGTATGATATGTATAATATTCGTGTGAAAGAAAATACTCGTAGATTGAAGGAAGGTAAAAAAATTGTCTTACAATAAAACTAACAAACACAATTCTTACATTTTGATCGGTGATTATGATATTTAAAAAAATTGAAAGCTCACTTCAATGTAATCAAGGCAGGTTTTTGTGAAATTATATTTGATTTTCTGTATAATGTGCCGCAAATACTGTAACAGTTAAATCTATTCATGTTTGTTTCATCTGAAAAAATAAGAAATGACTACTGTTCTTGACAATCAAAATAAATGGTGATATGCAGGAGAGGCGCTTCGTTTGAATTTGTTAGATTGGAATCTTTTAAGTTATAGCTGAGGTGCTAGTACCACAAAAATTGCATTACGTAGCTCTTTCCAACAATGCGAGAAAGTATGTGCTGTTGAGCACCCCGGATTTTCACGCAGTTACTTGCATGTTAGATTTGACCTACCAGCAGCTATTATTTAATTTTTGATATACAACATTAAGTATCAAGTTCATATATTTATACTTGGAAATATTCATTATTTGTTCGTTCAAATAAAAAAAATAGCTTAAGGGAATTGGCACTTAAAATTCAGAAATAAAACCATAGTTTTCATACAAGCTGAACTCGAAAAGGTCATGAGTAGACATCGGATGTTTAGGGAAATGCCTATTTTTTTCTAGCGAACTTATTTAAAGGCTGACAATATATGTGCACGAATCATGACAAATGATGACATATGACCAAGTTTTATAATGCTTATTTTTGCTTATTTTAGCATAACGCCTTTTTTGCATAAATGCCTTTTCTTTAGAATTATTACACGTTTTTGCCTTTTATGTATTATTTTTATATACAGTGCTAAGATATCAGAAAATCGGCCATGGTCCAATCTGACTCTTCATTAGGAAACCTACAATTCATGTGTTTATATTTTGAAATACGAGAGAATTCCTGAAAGTATACCAACATATTTTTCTCCATTTCCCTATTTCATAAATACTTGCCATGTTCTGAGAAAATGGTCGATTGACAATACACCGAGGGCACCTTTTGAGTGGAAATAAATGTTCATTCCCAGAAGGTTTAAGTATTGCTAATGTTGAACTTCTAAAATATATGCCAGGCACATCTGTAGGTGTTCAGAAATCCTTCTCTGTATTCAAACTGATTGTGTCTCCCAATCGTTGCAGATTTGAAATTGCGATCCTTGAAAAGTTACTGGTTATATATTGCAATGGAAACTATCAAGAATAAAATGTAGAAGAGTTGTAAATACGTATGGAGTCTAACAAATAATTTTTAATTTTATTGTGAATGTAATTTATAACAGTACCTTTTTCTCCTTATTCATGACATTTTCAGTGCCTTTTTAGGCGCCTAAAAGGCGATTTTTTTGTGCCTAAACATCCGATGTCTAGTCATGAGGTACAGTAGGGTTCGGAATGAAACTTTTATCTGAGGGAATGCGGGTTGTAAGAATTACGTGTTGATACAAGGAGAAGAGGAATTTAAAAAAAGAATTTGTGAATTTACTTTCTGAATGTCCCGTGAATTTCGTAACCTTGTTTCTCAAAACAACTTTCTTGTCGACCTCCCCAACAGGTCATTTTGGCCATGGCAGTGGTTAACTCTGGGATGCATATGCCCTAAGTTTTTATTTCGATTTTTACTCTGCATAGCTGCACTTCAGCAAGCTTTCCCTCCTTGTAATATTTCTTCTATCTTTCTACTTTCATTTTAGTCACTGGCAAAGGAGAAAATTCCTCGAAGTTGTATAAGTAGGTCCTGATTCTATTACGTCAATGCATATGCAGGGCTTTTAAGACCCTATGTAGTTGTTTAAGGCCCTATTAACAATGATTATTTAACTCATTTGTGTACCATTAACAGTTAAATTTTATTGAAATTATTAAGAAATGAAGTTATTTAGATCCTAGCTTCCCTGATTTGATCGCAAGTTTGATTTCCGCTCGAGGCAAAAATAGTTTAGCTTTCCTCTAAAATCGTCTTAGTTTCTGTAGCTGTGTGAAGAAGAAAAATTCAGACTGGCGGAGATTGCTAGTTGCGGCGAAGGGAAATACATGTTCGTTACATGTCTCTCGTACCCCCAAGCATGGGAATTAAACTAGGCCCAGGTATGTTGGGACACTGTTAGCTAGCCGGAGAGTCGAACAGTCGACTCAAAATTCTAAATAAGAAATTATGGCCCTGCACATGCTATATGTAGTTTCCCGGGTTCAAGCAGCCTATGGGTAACAGGGAGTCGCCAAAAAATGCGAAAAGGTGAAGAGACCGAACAGTCCGTAGCGTGGAATAAGGCTGAAACGAGTGCATCAAGACAGGAGTCCACGAGCGCTTATTGATTCTGTTACGTAAGGCCGCCCGAGTGGACACAAATGACGAGCACAATGCGTTGAGGCAGCGGTTCGCAGCGCGGCCGCGCGCCGTGCAGTCAGCAGTGTGGGTCCTCCGGGCTGTGTGGCCTTGCGGCGCGGAACGTGTTCTAAACAAGGCTACGTGTGCGATAAGAAAACGCTGGTTTACGCCCGTGACAGGCAGCCAATAAACATAGAGGCAGATCCATACTACATGCGGGTACACAAAGCGGGTTGATGTTGGAATAGAAAGCGCGTTTCAGCGACTTTTTTTAATCTTTTTTTTCTCGTATCATAATACACAATAATTGTGACCATGCAGTAATTAGTTCTTTTGATTTAATGGGATTGTTTTGTGAAGGACATTCTGATCAAATGGTTTTTCAGTGTTAGAATCATCAATCATCTGATGCCGCGAGGGGTATCTCTAGATCCACAACAACATTTGTTTTCATGGACATATGCTGCTTCTTATTTAGTTGCTTCTCTACGATCTTATGATTCTGGGAAATATTGTATTCCCGAGATTTATTGTAGTCCTTATACAATTAATTGTATTTGATTGACTTCTTTTTCATCTTAAAAAACAAAGAGAAAAAACTCCAATATTACTAGTCTGATGATTACTTTTTAAAACAAAATTAAGTGTCTGATAATTACGGGTAAATAAGTAACTTTAATTACCTTCTTGAAACAAACGAAGAGTCATCTCATTATTTTCTACGTGAATACAGGAAAACTGGTCAAAAACGACCAAGGTAAGTGACAATAACAGGTAGGTAGGTTATACAGCGTTTATGTCAATATTATTTTAAATTACATGGTAATATTTTAAATAGACTAGAATCATTAAACTGATAATTCTTAAAATACGAAATAAAAAGTTTTCCGGTTAGAACATTTTCTCCTCTAATTTCAACACTACTATATAGTTTTCATTTATCACCCAGCGTAGTATCTAAAATATGCTAAGAATTTTGAAGCAAAAGAAACAAAATATCAATTTACTATTTTTCAACTTATATTATGTCCTTTTTCTGATCTCGCATTGTAAAAAGTTGCGTACACGAGTTAATATGAATTTTTAATGATTGTCAATTGTTACTTCGCGAATACGCCTTCTACGTCGTGCAATTAACTTCTTAATATTTGCTCAACATAAAAATGTGTCTTTGTTTACGATTGGTAATTCAGTTTTCTCAAAAACTTCCAAGTCATAATACTGAAAAGACAAGGCACCAGCAGTATTACACTGTCCCAACGAAAGGTATACCATTATCATGTGAATTATTTCCCTGTCATTTTTTTCTTTTCTTACATTCTTTTCTCCGATTAAGCCGTCCATGAACGAAGTGCACAACAAGCACATGCCTCAAGTATCAATAATTTACTCATTATCCTTGTAATATTTTCTGTTATCTAACCGGCCGTGAAATGTTTCCTTATAGTCGCGATGTCCTTATTACCGGCAACGAATCACGGAAGAGCTCCTTTCAGCTGACATAGTTGCTCATATTGATTGGTCATCTATGACGTTTTGTATTTTCAAATTATATCTTTCCCATCTTTCGATCTTGGCTTTGAGACTAAATTCTGATATCTTAGTAATGAAAGATCACATCCAAAATAATCTTGATGAGTACATAAATTGGACTCAGAATTAGAGAGTTAAAATTAACCAGATAAATTTGAGGCAAACATTTTCACCCTACGTAGACCAAGACATCCAACTGAACTAACAATACTAGGGTCGAGAATACCATGGGCCACCTCACCAATAAAATACCAAGGCATTTTATTTGATAAAAGGTTATCATTGGAAACCACACATCAGTGCAGTAGCAAATAAAGCAAAAGCAAAATTTCAAAATTATTTCCCATACTAAACTAGCTCATTACACTGAAAATAGAATGCCGACTGCTCCTATCCAAATCAATCATCCTTTCCATCATAACTTACGGATGCCCAACCTGGGAAGGTGCAGTTCCTGGCAATATTAACAAAATTAAAGTAATCCAAAATATATTTCTAAGAAATACCCTAAATGCCCCTTGGTTCATCGCAAATGAACAAATTCACCGACAAGTAAAAATACCATAACTTGAAGAAATCATAGCTAAGTTAGCCAACAATTTTTACAACAACCTGCGTACGTCCAAGTACCATTATTTTTAACGTGGGAAAAAAAGGCGGTCTATCCACGCATAAAATCAAGATTTCCCAAAGATAAATTCAAACCACCATAAACCGCAACAGTCTCAGCTCCATAACATTACCTCCTATCTTCACCATTTTATTCACTAATTAAATTTATACAACAAATAAGTAAAAGTACAAACCGCTCATACCTTAAGGATGGCCAATCCAAAAATGTAATTTACTGATCTTATTCATGAAAACCCTCGAAAGACTGTGTCGAACAAGGAGAAATATCTTTTCTTTTAATTTAAGGAGAGAATATTAACAATGCATGGAATGCAACAATGGAATTCCGCTTCACGCTCGCGAATTTCTGTGAATTACGTGTCATTGTAGTGACATGACATAGCTGTATGAAAATGAGTTATAATTGTCAAATTTATGTTGGCATTTGCTTGAAAATATTTATTTTTCGCACCAAATGCTCTACCATTTATAATGAGTAGAACCCGGCACTAAAACTTCATGCACTAAAATGTTAAAAATGAATGCAACCAAGCACTTAAAATTGGCAGTATATGAACAATTGGCTATTTTAATAGCCAGTATGCCCGCTTAAAACTCAGAATAAGCGTGAAACAAAATTTAGTGAGCAGCAGATAACATTTTTTTATATAAATCTTTATTTTTCACTGTGGTACAAAATGTGTATTATAATTTTTTTATACACTATAATGAACAAAAACTTATAAAGCAACGAAAATATCTTACTTCGACCAACTTCTACGCAAAAACCTGGAATATATGCCCTTAAATATACCTCTAAACAAAAATATGCAGCTAGTGAAAAAATCACAGAAATGTGCAGCTATGCAAAATAAAAATGGTCTACGTTTGTTGTATTTTCGTTGACCGGTAAAGTATTTCCTTTCGATATGCGCAATCAGTAAAAATATGCAATTGCATGAAGTTCCGCTAATGAGTATATGGTGCTACAATTACACTACGTGTCTAAGTATGAGCCAGTACTTCCGTTTGAGATTAATTTCGCAGTAGTTTTTTTTTATAAATTACTCCTCAGAATTCCCGATGAGGTATCTTATATACCATCTAATATCATCTGATACCTAAAAAAATCCGGCGTATTCAATAAAAGACTAGTGGTGCTACAGAATGGCACAGACTTCCCGTATTCGTTTTCTATTTTCTTGGGTCTATTCGGAATTGCCACATACTCTTGCCAGCTGCTATCTATCATCGCAAAAAACTACATTTTTTTGACATTTTCTATTTTTTTCAGTTTTCTAATAGTAGAATGGAAATATTCATTTTAGAATATTAAAGAACACAAAAACTTAGTCCTAAATGGCAATTTTCTCTTAAAAATGTGCCGTTGTAAAGAAAATGTCATTTTAGCGCTACTAAAAATGCGAAATTTGAAGCCCTTTTTCACAGAAAATTTTTGAGTTTTCAAAATACTTCACTTGAAGTCATTTGAAGCACCTACACTCACAATATAATAATGTTTACAAATTGCTGGTAATGTGCATATTAAAGATGTGAGAGATCTTCAAAAAAAGTACATTTGTGTAATTTTTTAAAAAACAAAAAATACCTCAAAATAAACCTCATGTCATATCAAAGAGTGCATTTAGCACTATCCGATCGAAAAGTTTGAAGAAATTTTTTCTAGCCATTTATGAGAAAATGACGTTTGAGCGTTTCTGAAAATGGGGAAGTTTGAGCTAGTTTTCACAGAAAACGGTTGTGTTTTCGAGAAACTTTACCTGACATTATTTAAAGCACATGCACTCATAAATATAATAATGTGAACAAAGCGCCGCTAATCGTCGTCTCCTGTATTATTTCAGTAGTATACCTTTGGGTTCCGGCTCTCACACGCAACCAATCTTTATAAATGAGGGCTCTAAAGAAAGAGAATTTCACGGAGACTTGACGAATTCTACTTTGACTTTAAAAATATGGATGATTTCTTTAAAAAACGCATCGAAATATTCATGTAAAATGCAACCCGCATCACATGTTAACCTACATCGGCAAATAACTCATAAACGAAGCGTTTTAGAGCCTTAAAAAATACAATTTGGAGGCCGTAGGCCTCAAAGAAACGTTTTTCACACCATAATCTACAAGATGAGGCATTCTCCGATCCATTCAATTAACTTTTCGGTTCCACGCTTTAATATTATCATGGCCACCTCAATATTTCAGCCCTTCCTGCTGGTAGCAATTTTTGTGGCGACACGCTTAGAAGGCTTAGATTCGACAATCTTTATTTACGCTTTCGGTTAACACCGTAGTTTGTGCAGTCTGACGAGGTTTATTTGCATAATCGTTTATTCAAGATTTGCTCTCCAGCAACAACTAGAAGTATTATTATAGTTGGTTGATACCTATACCTATGAAGATTGTTTCTGATGCGTGTAGTGAAACTATTCAATTAACATTTTTTCATGGTCTATAAGTGCTGTGTACTTAATTGTGGAGGGAAGAGTGGTGGTCAGGAAGGGTGGAATGGTGTTCAGTAAAGAGTGAAGACAGTGTTTGTGTTTTACCTGTACCAATATTTTAGTAGTATCATTATCATTAGCATTCGATGACATTTTCAAGTCAACAGGTTCAGACACGTGGCTTTCTCAAAAGTTAAAAGGTAATATTTTTGTGACTATCACGAAAAACTAAAACGTAACTGACAAAGAATATTGAATAATTACTTCAAATGTCTTTAAGTAAGTTTTGGGAATTGTTCCAACCAAATTCTCCATGATATTGAATAAATATTTATTGAAAATTACTTTTACACATTAATTGCATTGCTTTTTTATTTTTATTTGTAATTGTGTTAGTACATTGCAAGTTAGCTTTATAGATTTTAAACAAATAAACACGTTTCGTTAACTACTTTCCCTCTTAGAATGAAAATAGTAGGATAGGGATGAGTGTGGTGTCTAACATGCAAGAGGTCTCGCACAGGTACGCAGAGGTAGTGGGGGAAAACTTGTGCTAAGGCACAACACAAAGAACAAACTTTTTAAAGAAGCTAAAGTAAAATAGCTTGAAATAAATGGAAAACAGAAATAAAAACGCGCTAGCCTCCAATACTACGTGAATCAATTAAAAAACAACTAAATTTAAAATTATAGAAAGTATAGTGCAAGTCACCCGACAACTGCCAACGATCGCAGTCCAAACGTACGATTTAAATGTTGGCGGTATCTGGAAGTATGTACACCAACGCCCAGCTGCAAACTAATATTGTAAATAAAACACCGTTTGATATTAAACTCAAGGTGTCGGTTCGTTAAGATATTAAAAATGGAAACATCGTTTGAGCAACATTCCCATGTACCTTACCACATGTACCAAGTGGGCTTATTAATGCCTACTAAATTGTTTCTAATGCTAACAAATGGTATTTAGTACTCAAAGATGAAAACATTAGTTTGATTATTTTTTTGGTTCGGAATTGCTTTTCTTGAGGTACGTAAGGACGCAGAAAATAATTCAAAACTTTTTGGTAAACAAATAATTTTTCAATTTTCTCACCCCAGCAATTTTCTCACCCCATCCTGACTCTCCAAACCCACTCGGTTCTTCATAGCAAATCAAGAAAAGTTAAATAATATTGCAATGAGTAGGTCTTTCTTGCCCGATCCGGTATTTTCGCACTACTTTACTTGGCTTTCTCAAGAGTAACAACCCTTTCTATTATTTGACTATCAAGGAAAGCGAAAAGCTAACTCTCAAGGAAGATTGAAATATTTCTTCAAACGTTGTTTTAAAGAAGTATGAATTGTTCCAAGAACATATCTCTATAATGTTGAATAAACTTTAATTGAAAATTTGTTTCAAACACCAATTGCAATGTTATTTTGTTTGATATTCTCTAAGTACATTAGTAGTTCCTCTCCTTTATGAAAAGAATAGACAAATGGATAGGGAAAGGGTGGGATTTAACATGCGAGAGTTCTCGCACGGGTACGCTAGTGTATATATAATCGACGTGAGAGACAAGTCAAAAAAATTATATTTTCGATATTTTTCAAAAAACAAAAGAATACAGCAATGTGGCTCTTATATCATCTGATAGAGTACATTTACCACTATCCCTACCAAATGTTTAAAGAAAAAATTTGGAGCCGTTTTTGAGAAAATCTAGTTTTTGTAATTTTTTAAAATTGCACATATTGCACGCAATATTGCGCGAAAACTACTAAAATTTTCAAAACGATGTATATGACCTTAAACAGAGAACTCACTTTGGAGAACATATTTTATTTGAAGGAAAAATCTTTATCTTCACTTTTGTAGTTGAAGAAAGACGCCGAAAAAAATTCAAACTTTCACAATTTTCGAAAGTTTGGAGTTACCCGAGAAAATCAGACATATGCCATCTTAATAAGTGTATTTTACTCTATTCTAACAGGAAATTTAAAGAAAAAATTTGGAGCCGTTTTTGATAAAATTTAGGAAATAGAAAACTAATACGGGAAAGTCTGTGCCATTCTGTAGCACCACTAGTTCTTAATTCAACTAATGATGGCAAAGGAGTGGAGGTAGGTATTCCGGGGTTCAAGACAACGTGCGCGTATAATACTTTGACTTACCGATGAACAAGTTGAAATCTGGATACAGATGGAAATAAGCGTTTTTGCAGAGAATTGATATTATTCGCGAAGTGAATGCACATAGTTTTGACTACGCTGCGCTGGCAACAGCGCTTCTACATAATTTGCTGCGAATATTGTGTCAGTCAAATGTATTCCTTTGTTTCGTTTTGTCAAAGTAAGAAATGATTGCTGTACCTGACTATCGAAATGAATGCAGATATGCCTCAAAGGCGCTTTGTTTGAATTTGACGTTTTCAAGTATAGGTGAAGTGTTAGTAACGCAGAAAATGGAAAACTTCTATATTACGTAGCTGTTTCCAACAGCGCGACAAAGTATGAGAACACTAGTTTTAATAATATACGGAAAGTAGTGGTATACTAAAACTGCAGGTACTTTCTCGCCTTTAATAATGGTTGCGTATACTATTTATACCATAATTTCGTTCCGAATTAACGCATCTCAGTCGCAATTTTTTGCAAAAATCAATACAAATGGTAGAACATTTGGTGCAAAAACTAAAAATTTTCAAGGAAATATTAACACTTTGACAATTATAACTCCTTTTTATACAGCTAAATCATGTCAGAACAATGAGACGTATATCACAGAAATTCGCGAGGGAGTCGCGGTATGCTATTGTTGCATTCGAGTCTCATTCAAAGAAAGGAAGTTAGCCAGGTTGTAAAATTAAAAAATGATAAATCCAATAAATTGTACATACATGTACTGACAATTCTTTGCATTCCACACATTTCTCACGCACATTGTATGTTTATTTAGTCTATCTCAAGTTCAAATGCATGAAATTATCGCTTTACCCCGGATATTTTTACACACTTTTTTGCGTGTGTTTATTTATTTCGCGAGAAAACGTGATAGATTTAAATGATCAAATACATAAGTTATAATAGAAGAAACATTCATAAAATTGATTAATAGGGAGAAGATTTTTAAACCCTAAAAATCTTGAAATATGCTTTTAAAAATATGCATTTATGACCTAAAATCCCAAATATGCACTTAAATATGCAATTAACATTAACAATATTTCATTTCCTACATTTTATCATTTCTTGATAAAATTCAGGAGAAGCGTGCTTGAAATGAAAAGATGTATTTTTGGGCGAACAGAATTCAGTACCTTACTTCGCGAGAGAAATAATTAAAGTAAATATTCAGCTTAGTGAAGTACATTGTACGTCTTACGGCATTCCTCAAGTCTTGTTAAAAAAATATGACCTCAAGAAAAATTCTACATTTCCACAAGTATTTTATCATCTATCGAAAAAACAACACAAAAAACAAACTGTGACAAGTTCTTTGTAATTGAAGAACGCTTACAAATAAATAGATAGTATAAAAAGTTGAAATGTTTTAGATTAGCCTCTATTTTAACGAAACATGCAAAATGTGCACCTATAATTTCACAAATATGCACTAACAGGAAAAATCGGCCAAATGTCACTAACGTATTAATCTACATAACGTCTAATTCTAACCAAATCTCAAGAAATTTCACTTAGCTATGCCCTGAAGGAACGGACAAAAATATGTAAAATCATAGAAATTTGCTCCCTGTTGATTAAATTTATTTGATTTAAATTCTTTAATCTCCTTATGAAAATTGAAATAAAAAAAACTTGCGACTTAGCCTTGGTCTCTTCTACATGAAAACAACTAATTGAATGATGAGTTTAAAATAACTATCAAGGCCAACATAACACAATAGTCCGTAGTTGATTCTTGCCCAGCTAGATCCCCTCAAAGAGTATATATGGATCCCCTAATATGAAAACATCTTCCACTGGCTGGAGGCGGAGCGATCATTGCTGTCACGCGTTAGCAGCTGTTACTTCACGGCCGTTGAACATTAAGTGCAAAATAACATACCTCACCTGATTGGAGACATTGTTATGAATCTCGTACAAATATAATTTACCATTTCGCCAGCTACATGAAATATATTTTTCGTGTACGTTATCTATTGATTTTTTTTTGAAAAAGTACTAAAAATAAATTTAAAAATTTTAAGTTGGTGAGATCCGCTCATTAAATGACCTGTATCTGGCATGTCTTACGCTCTTTCATTACCTATTTTATAGTAGTTGTAGATTTTCTCCATCTACAACTAATCCTGCAAAAGAATTGCGTTAAATTAATCCCTTGTTGACAGCCCTTTGTCATTTTCTTTGAATGTAATTGTAATAAGTATCATGTATATTGTATCTGAAAAGAGGCCGATTTTGTTCTCTCTTCTATTCGTCTCCCAGTGAACGGTTTTAAACAAATGAGGTACCAAAAAAGAGAAAAAATTAGGAGTGGAGGAAAGTATATGTTGAATAGATCGCAGCTTTCCCGGAATTTGCGTTGTTTAAAATCCCCTGCTAGAATGGAAACGGGAAGATGGCATATTGCGCATCTTCGCAAACTGGCAAAATAAAAAAATTTCGGCAACTTCCTATAACTACAATTGTGAAGATACAATTTTTTCTCAATGAAATGTGTTCTTCAAACAGATCTTCAAATAAGGTCATATTGAATTTTTTTAATATGAGTATTTTTGTAGTATTTGGGGGGTCAAAATTAGTTACCCACTCAGAATATCCTTCGCTTCCTGATCGTAATTTTAGAGGCGTTTTCAAGAAGGTAGAATGTTAGTATGTTAGAATGTGCATATTATTTCATATTTCTTTGTTTATTTCTTACATTGGAGCTTTTGTTATACGTTTACAAAGTAATCTGTTAGAGATTATTTAAAACCTTTTTGAAATAAATATGAAATAACGATTGCTAACCTTCAGTCGCCCGCTCCCAAATTACGCAGTTTAGATGCTACGTAAGGTAGAATTTTTTATATTATTTAATTTATTATTATTATTATTATTTATATTATATTTCTGGTATTTCATTTGAAATGTCATCCTGTACTTGTGTTAAAAGTGAAAACGCATAGATGTGCGGTCATTGTTGGTTGTTGTAACCAGTCCCGGTTTATCCTAGTAGCATTTGTAGCACGTGCTACAGGCCCCGCGCTTTCTGAGAAAAAATGTCTCACTAATGAAGAAAAAATGTTTTTCCATTATGAAATTTGTGACCTTATTGTAAAAAACGTTCAAAAAGTATATATAAATAAATAATGTTAAAGTTAAACAATGTCGTGCGATGTATTGTTTTAGTTTTGAAATACAACCGTTTGATATTTATTAATTTGTTTGGATAATTTGTTAGTGCGTCAATTAAAATCAGTAAAGGATCGCATTCATCGTGGAAATGTTTCTTTGGGTAGTCAAACTTTATACCCACGTTTTCAATTACGATAGCGAATTTATCACTCTTACTCTTAATTCAATCACAAACAAATTTTAAAATCGTTGAAACATAATTCATGTTTTAAAATAAGAAACAGTTTTGTAACGTTATTAAATTACGAGGGCCGTCTCAAAAGTAAGTTATACTATTTAAAAACAAAAACAAAAAACATTTTAGAAAATTGAAGAGGTTATATTTTGAAAATTAAATACTTTAACTATTTTTCTACATAATTCCCTAGCAGTTCAATCCATATTTTGTACCATGACAACAGTTTTTTAAACCTAGTGTCAAACCACTCTCCTGTCAAACTGGCAAGCCATCTCCCCACATCTTTCAAGTCATTCTTACTTGCGAAGCGTCTTCTTCCGTGATGTTGCTTAAGATTCGGAAAAAGATGAAAGTCGATTGGTGCAAGGTCAGGAGAATATGGGGGATGACCAATAACATCCTATCGAAACTTCCAGCAATGCTAAAGTCCAACGAGCAACGTGTGGGCGAGCAATGTCGTGGCTCAACTTTCCCCTTCTTTTGCTTTGGATCGCCCTTCTGAGGTCTCACAGTAGCGAGAAGCTGTGATCGTGGGGAAGGTGATCAATCAACAACATTCCCTTGCCATGACCTTTGCCATGACCTTGCCAGCGGATTCCACAACTTTAGCCTTTTTGGGCGCTGGTTGGTCTTTTCCTTTCTACACCATGCCCTGTCTTTTGGATTCAGGCGTCCTGGATGCACGTCTCGTCCCCAGTCATAGGTCGAATAAACTTTCTTCTTCATCCTCAAAAAATTGCAAGAATTGCAATGCTGCGTCAACTCTTTGCTCTTTTGTGTTGCTCTGAGAGCCGGCGAAGAACCCAACTAGCACACACAGGCACAGATACTCAAAAATGATTCTGTGAAGTGTTGCACGGCTTATTTCAAAGTTCGGAGGAAGCTGAAAAAGAATGTCATCCAATGTAAGGCACCGATCGGTGTCCATGAGTCTTCTGACTTCGTCGACAACAATCGGAGCGTGGGAAGTAGAAGGGCGTCCGCTTCGTTGTTCGTCGTGTGAAGATCTCCTTCCTTCAATGAATGACTAACGCCATTCAGAAACCATGTCTTGACGTAACGCCTTCACCGTACACACTGCATAACTCACGATGAATTTCAGTCGCACTTTTATTTTTTCCCGTAAGAAAACGAATAATAGCACGAACTTCGCAATCGGCGGTAGGAACAAGTGGAGTCTCCATTGTTGCTAGTGCGGTACAGCCAGAGCGGTAATCGTAGAAGCGTAGAAACGGTCTGAACGATTTAGCCGCTAGCGTTGTTCACAGATGGACTGACAGAGAGGAAAACGTCTGTCTGTTACTCCGTCTGTCATTCGATTTTTCGGCATCAAGGCTTCACAAAACATGGATTCTTGCTCCGCCCCGTGCTAGAATATTTTTTTCTATATTTATTCACTTTTTCGTTACCAGGGCCTTGTAATATTTTTTTCTGCCGTAAGTTCGCCGTTTTTCGCGTAGTATTACATTTTAGTTTACATTACAGTTTTTTTTTCGAGTAGTAAATTGGATTGAATTTATTATGGTCCGCACACAGTTTGTTAGGGTAGGTCACACGTACTCTAGAGTTACAAGTATAACATCTGGCGTGGAACAGGGCAGTGTGATAGGACAACTGATGTTCATAGTCTTCATGAACGACATTTCAGAAAATATTAAATCTCGGGTAAAACTCTTTGCAGATGATTGCATTCTCTTCAGAAAAGTAACTGAAGAGAAAGATCGACAGATTCTTCAAGATGATATCGACACTCTTGTAAAATGGGCGCACGATAATCGTATGAAAATTAATGCTTCTAAAAGTAAATCTATAACATTTACTCGTAAGCTATCTACACCAAAATGCAACTATTTTCTCGAGGATCAGATAATTCCATGTACAGATAGTTGTAGATACCTGGGATTCATTTTAAATAGTAAGTTAACTTGGAAAGAACAGGTGAATTTAGCATTAAGTAAAGTTTGGCGAAGTCTTCACTTTGTAATGAGAAATTTAAAAGGAGGAAATAAAAAGCCCAAAAAATTAGCATACACGTCATTGGTCAGACCTTTACTCGAATACGCCGCGAGCTGTTGGGACCCGTTATAGAACAGGGGAAATATAGAGCATTAAACGCGTTCAGAAACGAGCGGATAAGTTTGTTGTAGGCAAACACATTAAAAATACGAACATTGAATCTATTCTTTGGTGGGAAACAGAGACAAGGCGAAGGAAGCTGAGATTACTGGTAATGCATAAAGCGCATTTGGGGAAAGGCAAAGCTTGGGAGGAAATTCGAAGGAGGCTAGAAAAGGCATTGTACGTTGGCAAAAATGACCACAAATATAAAATTCAGGAGAAACAACGAACAGATGTAGGAAGGTTTTCATTTGTGAATAGAACAATACAAGATTGGAATAGCTTACCTGCAGCACATGTTTCAACAATCTTCGTTTATTAAATTTAAAATAATTTAAATAACTAATATTTATTTTGTAGTGATATTGTTTAAAAGCAATATTTAAAATATAAATAATTTCTTTAGCACTGTACAAGTACACTAGCACGAGTATTGGCAGAAGTAAAGTATAATTATCTATAGTATATTATTTTGTAGTTTGCTGGTTCGTTGCTGTGTGTTTACGGACCTAAAACAAAACACGTAATGGTATTGTTAATACCATTACGGGCCTTTCTGATTCCTATGACCTAGGGCCTTTTGAATACATTGTTGCTCGCTCTAATACCAATACAACACACTTAACATTTTTATGAATTCGATTTATTTAAAGTTAAGATGCAAGCGAACACAATAATATATTAAATAATGCTCAAGTAAGTAAAATAACTTATTATGTTTAATTGAGATGAAAATTGCAATTTTGGAATATTCCCGTTAATTTGTAATTGCCACCGGTCATTCAAATTTCACTGTTACGTATCACTTTTTAGAGACAGGTGTGCTTCTGCAATTGACGCAAACAACTGAAAAGTACTGTTTCATAGCACAATTATAACTTTCAAATGCCCTATAATCAGTTTCATATATTTCTCGAGATTTTACTGGAAACCTCCGTCCGTAGCTTTGTAAGTTTTTGTGAGAATTTACGCAGGAACTTCACAATATTCATTCATTTTGTACGAACTAATCAGTCCTCAGATACACACGCTGTTTTGTTTATCTGACGTCGTATTGATAAATGAGGCAAATTTGCCTTTCATTTAGACCCCACCCTGAAAAAATATAAAATGTTTCGAATTCTAGTTGGATTCAGCAACGGGCTAGTGAACCGTAAGGTTTTGTACGCACCACGGGCGGCATCCGACCCCGCGGACCGGAGGCTCTTGGGTTAGGGGGTCGCCCTCGGAGCGAGGGCGTCTACTTGGCGCCGTAGATACATAAATAACTATTGTATTACTTGTAAGGTACTGTTTACTTTCAAAATTCTTAATTTATAAAAACTGGGAGTACTCTTGTATAATTAATTATTGTATTATTAATATTATTGTTTATTATTATAATAATCTTGTTTTACAATTGTATTACATTTAGAATATTCATTAAGATTATTGTATTTGTAACTTGCCACCGGACAACAGTCCATTTGCAAGATAATGAACTTTTATTATTATTATTATTATTATTATTATTATTATTATTATTATTATTATTATAACGTTTTCTCTACTCCGTAGCGAGAAAGTAAAAAGTTACAAAGGATGAGCTATTAAAAACGATAACTGCAAAATGCAAAAAAGACACAAAATATCAATAAAGACACAAAAACATAGAAAAACTATTTAATTCATTGTAATGAAATATAAAAACGAGAATAACACAATTTGTTCGCAATAAAAGTATTAGAAAAGTTAGTAGCCCTTCATGTATTAATCTATTAAAATTAAGCAAAGATTATTTATGATTGTTTGAAAACCTTATTTCCTTTTAATTAGAAAGGAATATATTAAATTATTCAAATTATTATTATTATTATTATTATTATTATTATTATTGTTTTTGTTGTTTATCGTGTGATACGAATTTTCGGGGAAGCGGCAGGTCCAATGCTCGTAGTTTCTGAGCCAGAGATCTCAATGGCCGTCAATTGGACCTCATTGGTAAGGAATTTATGTTGAGATGTAAAGATGATCACAATGTTAGTAATGCGTAGGGAATTTATTGTAATAAAAATGGTAAAATATACACATATACGAAGTATTTATTTTTTCCAAAATATGTAAGAAAAAATTGAAAATATGTAAAAAAGATATTGTAGAGTTTAAAATGTCTCTATATAAGCTTTTTACGAGCACAGAACGTCGTGGATCTGTCTTGTCATCGATTAGGAGAGAATGAAGGAAGATCTATATCTACAGAAGTAATTGTACACAATTTCTTGGGCTTGGAAATATAAAATACGTTCATCCTATGTACAAAGTTTACGAGGTGCTGGTGTTGAAGTGAATATTGTAGTACCGTGATGTCGTGATGTCAATGATGGATCCCGGAAGTGGGAGGGAGGGACATACCCCCGACCCCCGGCCTATTCCAACAACGCGATAAGACAATGAACTAAGGATATTTGTTAGTTTTTTATCACATTACGCATGAGGTCTATGAAACGAGCAATCACGTAGTTTATATTACTTCTGTTTCACATACATCCGCTCATCCTTGATCCCAAGTACGTGTTTTTAGGAAGCAGTGAGGAAGGGGGTGAGTAAGTTTGACACTTCATGAAGAAGGACCGGTGGTCATAGAAGTGCATTGCATTGCTTTGTAAGAAAGATGATTCCAGTAATACATTGCGAATTCAAATCCAAAATATTCAGTTTCGACGCATGAATATATTAAAATGTAACAAAATATGTAGTAATAGGTAAAATATGTAATTATACCGAAATATGTAAAATAAAAATAGTTCTATTTTATTCAAAATGTCTTGTAAACCCTAAAAAAAATATTTTTGAGTGTAGCTACCTTGTTCCTGTGAAAATATGTATTTACATGAAAAGCATTTCCCTAGTATTAAGCACGGAAGGAAAGTATGTGAGGTGATGCAGAGGAAACGACCAATCCTTAAGGAAACTTGCCGCGAACCTGCTTCATACATCACGAAGTCCACTCGCATGGGGCGAGGATCTAAAACCGGCCCTGGTGGTGGGAGGAGAGCAGACTGACACCACAGGTCTGCGAACCGCATAGTGAAGAAATTAGTAAGTTTGTCTAATATCGGTTTATCTAAGCGTCCAGAATGCTTTAAACCGCAGAGAAAAAGTATCAGATACAGGCTTTCCTCTATGGTTAAACTCACCCTCCATCGCAGTGTGTGAGCATTCGTATCTCCAGCAAATCTTGGAAAAACTATACTGCGATTATTCTAGCTTTGCCCCTCAAGGCCGAGCTTCGCGATGGAAAATGTCACGATATTTCGCATCTTTCTCAGTCGTGCCGCTAGATTTCGCATGATCGCGACCGTATCAAGCAGTGCTTGCGATCATGCGACTTCTACCGGCAAGACCGAGAAAGACGCCAAATGCCGTGTGATATTCCATCGCGGCCACAGGGTCTTGAGAGGCAGAGTTAGAAATATCGCACTTATAGGAGCGGCGAAACTTGAGCATGTGGCAGGCGTGCGTAGGGAGGGCTAGGGCTGCAGAGTGGCCTGGGAGTGGCCGGAAGCTCCCTTTAGGCGCTGCCTGCCGTCGCCGCCGCCGCGGCCGGGGGCTGGGCCCGGGGCCCGGGAGCAGCCGCAGAGATAGGCGGCCAGGGCGGCGGCCGATAAGAAGCGATACGTGGCGGCAGCGGCGGTGGAGATGTAGCGTGGCTGCAGAGTGGTGAAGGCGTTCAGCGTAGGCGGGGGTGAAAGCGTTGGGGTAAACGGAGGCAATAGCGTTGGCGTAGGCAGTCGCGTAGGCGGTAGCAAAGGCAAAGGTGAATGTCGGTGACGAAGGTGGGGCGAAGGTTTTGGCATAGAAGGTGGGGAAGCTGATGTCGGAGGCGGTGACGATGACGATGACGGTGACGTTGATGACGATGATAATGACGATGACGACGGTGATGGTGACGATGACGGTGATGAATGCTTTGAGTAGACGTGGACAAAGACGGTGGCAAAGGAGTGGGAAGTGGGCAGTCACAATGACCTTGGAATAGACTGGTGGCGCATGCAATTGGGATGGCAGTGGCGTGGACTGTGGCGAAGGCGCAGGCGAAGGGTTTGGCGTATAAAGTGGCGAGAGGAGGGAAAAGGCATTGCGGTAGACGATGGCATAAGAATTTGTGAAGTTAGTGGCGAACACGATAGCAAAAATATGGGCGATGGCGAGTGCGAAGGCTTTGGTGTAGTCTAGACCGTAGACCGATGGTGTCAAGGTCTTCTTCTGGTGGCTGTGGCACGCGTCGTGGTACCGTAGAATGCCACGTGCTTCTCTGAGCCACTAGCGTCGGGAAAGGGAACTATTAAGAGTAGTTTTATGATAGGGATGGCGTTGTCTCTCGTAATGGGGTGATGAACTGCGCGGAGGGGCGATTTCGTCTGGCCCTCGTGCCACGGACTCCCGCTCGTGGCATCGACCTTGACAACACTGCCGTAGACGGTGGTGCGGGCGGTGACGTAGACGGTGGCGAGGGTGTAGACGTTGTCAAAGACAGGCGAAGGCTTTACCCTAGACCAGTGCTTGTGAACTCAATGCTATGTGACGTCATAGAAATTTAGTCGCCTGCTCCGAACCGAGCCGCGGAGCAATGAAGTGCCCGACGCGGCGGCAGGCGCACAGTGTTCCAATGATGGTACGGAAGTGGGGGAAAGGTTCGCTTGGAAAAGCGATAATTACGTTTTTTAAATGGTAATTATTATTTAGAGTGTTCATGATTCAGTAATAAATTGAAGAATAATATAATAGGACATACATTATTACGTACAAATAATTCAAAGCAATACCCGACTCTTTGTCATAACCAATACTCTAATTCCTCTATTAGATAACATTTTTGGAAAAGACAGTTTTAACATTTTAGGACAATAATATTTTATATCATGGCATATAATAAAACGAATTAGTTCGTTCTGAAACAGTAATCAATGCTAACAAATAGATAACAAATAGGTACCTGGTAGGAATCCCGAGAGGTATTTTGGATCCCAGGCTTGATTATTTTTTATGTACAGATTTGTTCGAGTAAGTTGTAAATCTTTGTGATTTTCAGTATCTTTTCCATACTTTTCAATCTGCAAATTCCTTTACTCATCTCATGACTGCGGGCTACGTTAATTCTCTGAAATTATTTTGATCTCGCAGGTTTCTCTGGGTCGCAAAGCTACGTAATTCATCTGTTGGTTGGACTTTTTAACATAGTGCAGTTCTTTCAAGCACACTAAATACTACCCCGTTGTTCCAGTATCTACAAAAGGAAACCTTTCTTCTCAAACCGAAAGAAAATTAACGGGTGTAGTTGGTTTTCCACTCATGTTGCCTGAAACACCGGCAAATGTGCAATGCTTCTCAGAGTACCTGCTCACGGAGGGGAAGTTGACTTTGACGTCTCCAGGTGGCCAACGCTGCCCTGGACAGTGGCGTAGGCGTTTGCGAAGGTGCTGACTTTGGCATAGACTTTTGCGAAGGCGGTGGCGTAGATGGCGGGGTAGGTGGGGGCGATGGAGGTACGAAGGCTTTGGCGTGGACGGTGGCGGAGGCGCAGGCACAGCACGCCCTCTCCAGTGCTGCGCTGTGCTATGCGGGCGTCGAGGAGCAGTAAAGCGGCTCCGAAGCCACCGCTGTCGCAGGCCCTTGGCGCTCGTAGCGCATGGAGGTAGTGACAGACATTCATTTCTTTCTCTTTTCAAAATTACGTGTTCGGATTAATAGATAATAGGTGACTGCTCTTGGGAATTTCTCGAAAGGATACTCTTGAATGTTCCACAAAAAATGTATAATGACGATTATCGCGTATGTTGAAAATATTCTTTTCGTAAACCTTTCATTTTGTACGTTATAGAATTACTTGTTTCTGATACAAGAAACAAATATATTCAAGTGAATGTATCACTAATACCCCAAAAATTACAGCTTTTTTACTCTCGTTACGGAGTAGTGAGAAAGTTATGTAATGCTGCGCAAAAAAAACAACACATTTTCGCCAGAAAAACTTATTACAGGGTCCATGTAACGAAAAAGTGGATAAATCTGGTTACTAGATTTAGGGGGAAAATCGTCAAGCACGTGGTGTAGTCATAGTCCATTTTTTGTATGTCCTTGATCGCGAAAAATCGAATGACAGCGAAACGTCTATCCGTCCGTCCGTTCGTCCATGTGTCCGTCTTCTCTGTCCGGAATTGAAAAAGCCGGAATTCAAATAGGAAAAAAAATGCCACCTTAATAAAAGTATTTTACTCTATTCTTACATGAAATTTAAAGAAAAAGTTTGGAGCCGTTTTTTAGAAAATTTTGAAAGTGTCCGGAAGCTTCATGTAGAGTATCCCCAAATTTGAAGAAAGTTTTTCAAAATCGCGGCGCCTTAAGTGCATTCAGATCGACGCGTCGATCGCGACGCGACGGGGGGATATTCATTTTGGAAGAAATCGTACGAATCGTTTAGTCCACGCTAGTGTTCTTCACCGACTGACTGATAGACGGAGGGACGTTTTGCTTTCTCGTGTTTTTTAGGTATCGAGGACCCACAAAACAGGGATTCTAACTGCACCATGTGTTAGGGGATATTTTTCTTAATTTTGCAACTGGTTTTATCGACTTTTTCGTTATCACGGCCCGGCAATATATTTTTTTTCTGCCGAAAATTCGCCATTTTTGCTTTCCCATATATGTACGTATATAAGGCAGAATTTTCGGCAGAAAAAAATTCATTGCCTGGCCGTGATAACGAAAAAGTGGATAAATCCAGTTGCTAAATTAAGAAGAAATCCTCTAACAAGTGGTATAACCAAAATTCACGTTTTATGGCTCTTTGATACCAAAAAATCCTCTGACGGCAAAACGTCAGTCCGTCCGTCTGTGAACAACGCTAGCGACTAACCCCTTTCGGTCGATTTTCTCCAAAATTGATATTCCGAGATCGATCTGACGGATTTCGTATCCCCTTGTATTTCAAAACGATATTTTAATTTTGGGGGTTACTTTACATGAGGCCCCTGGGACATTTTCAAAATAATGGTGCATAAAATTTTGACAAAATATTGTTGTTGGTTAGTCTGAAGATCGTTTAGGAGAATGGCGCAGGTCCCATGTTAGTTAAAAGTGATTTTTTTCGAAAATTGAAAAGAAAACAATTTCAAAACTATAAAATTGATGATATAGATTTTTGCCTCAGACAAACAGTTTTTTTCAAAATATGCTTATTTGTGGAGTAATTGGGCGTCAAAATTAATCGCGCGCTCCCGTAAGAGAACTTTAACGTAAAAGAAATTTAAAACAGTGCTAAAATATTGTTTTATAACTTATTTTATGATCCTGAAATACAGAGAATAAATACGAAAATGCATAGAAATTAATAGAAAACTAATATGGGAGTCTGTACTATTCTGTTACACCAACAGTTTGTTGTGTAGTGATAGTTCAAGTGGAAGGGGATTAGGGAAGAAAAAATCAGCGCGAGGGAGGGGGTAGAATTTTCGTTCAAAACAGTTCACATGAATTTTGCTTTAACCCAAAACATCTTTCTTCCCCATGGCAGTTTGTAAAACTCAAATAAAACTCGACAGTACTAACCACGAATAAAAAGTTTAAAATGTAATTAATATTACACCATTAATAGTTTTACCTCTGAGTAAAATGTTGTAAAAGATGAGTTCCGAAATCATAATGGACAATCCGTATATAGTTTGCAACTCCTCATTGTTAAGTAGCGGTGCTACAGAATGGTACAGACTTTCTCGTACTATTTCCTTTTCCAATTTCTTTGGTCTGGGCTAACTTGCCAACTCCTCTTGCGTGCTGCAATTTTATTGACCAAAATACTTTTTAGCTTACAAAAATCCTACTTTTTGGGTATCATAATGGTAAAATCGAAATATAACTTTAAAAATATTACAGAAGAGTAATATCTCGTCCCGTATGGAAATTTTCGGTGAAAAATGTGGAGCCACTTTTAAGAAAATAGCGCTTAAGTTTGACCGTAAATGCGAAATTTGAAGCTCTTTTTCACAGAAATTTTTGAGTTTTCAAAAAAAATGATTGCATGTCATTTGACTCCTACTCACAAATACAATAATGTATACAAATCGCTGGAATTGTGCACATTACAGGCGTGAGAGATTACGTTTATGCAATTTTTGAAGGAAAGAATGTAATAATTCAGCAAAATGAATTTTGTCATAAACAGTGCAATTAACAATATTCGTTTGAAAAGTTTGAAGAAAAAAATGGTGCCGTTTTTTGAGAAAAAGGCGTTTGAGTGTTTCTGAAAATGCGTAATTTTGAGCACAGACAAGTTTTGAGTTTTCGAGAAACATTGTAAGACATAATTTAAAGCAGGTTTACTCGTAATAATGTGAGTAAAACACCGCGAATGCAAATATTAACGACGTGAGAGACAAGTCAAAAAAATTACATTTTAGTTAAATAAACCAAAATAGAGCAATTAGGCGTTTATGTCATCTCATGGAGTACATTTAGTACTATCGTTACCAAACTTTTAAAGAAAAAATTTGGATTTGAGAAAATCTAGCTTTTGTTATTTTTTAATATTCCACATATTGCACGCAATGTTTCGCAAAAACTAGTAAAAGTTTTAAAGAATGTACTACATAACCTTAACGAAATAACTAATTATGAACAACAAATTTCATTTCAAAGAAAAATCTCTATCGTCAATTTTGTAGTAGTAGGAAGACGTCGAAAAAATCAAACTTTTACAATTTTCGAAAATTCAGAGATAACAATGAAAATCAGACCTATGCCACTTTGAGTGTACAGACGGACGGAGGTTTTTGGAAAAAAAAAGAAAAAAAACCCTTTTCGGTATCAAGGTCGCACAATTTCTGAAATCTGACTATATAACGTGTTAGATAGAGGAGGGAGTAAATTGCTATATGTTATTAGAGGTTTTGTTTACATTTTTCCGAATTAGGGCCACACAACACAATACGAGCTTTTCTGTCGAAAAACTGCCGTTTTTTGTAGCAACATTACATAACTTTCTCCATACTACGCGTATTACTCCGTATACACTTACGTAAATGAGAAACTAACAGTTTGCAAAATAATTACTAAAATGATGCTAAGTTTAGAATTTAAATGGAGTAATGAAAAAGTCTTTTACTGACTGTGTTATGTTAAAAGTACTCGTAACGTCATCTTTCATTACCGCTTTCTACATGGACTATTTCACTCAAAAACGTGAAAGAATTCACACCTCACTAACAAGTCAGAAAACCAAACAAAAATCATTGAAAATGACTTTTTCATCATTTCTCCATCGTAAATGGTAAATATAGCTGCTGTCTTGCTTAATAATTTTGCTGATAACAACATAGAGCATTTTGAAGGACTGCCGTTTTATGGAACTAATATTTGCTACATCATATCAATTCTTTACTTTCGATAAGGTTTAGGCTGAAGGTGAATGCGAAGTTTTTAAGTGACCAGCAGTTTCCGTAAATACTTTTTGCAATTCGATCTCCCCAATTTTTTCCAAATTTTCCTGCTTTTCTAGAAACTAGTCATTCTGAATAATTTGTAAATTTGTCTAATAAAAACTTTTAATAAGTATTGGATACAAAAGTTGCTATTTTGAATGTTTTGAAACCAGATCAACAATCTGAAGCAGAATATAGAATATCTATGTGCTAAAGTTTCCTGCACTTATAAAGTTTGAAAACTGTTTTTACAATTTTTTGGCATATAATTTTTATAACTTGCAACACACATTTTTCAACAACTTACTTTCACAATCTGTATTAAAATACATTCATACATAATTTATCTGTTACATATTAATACATTTTTTCCTTTAATTAACTAAATATGCTAATTAATTCTATGGACACTACAGGTAAACTATGTGAGAAGTGATTATTTTTTTTATCTCCCTATTTATACATTTTATATTCTATCTCATACCTCTTTACTTTTCGAGGGAAGTAATATTATCATGACTTTGTCAACTTCTAATATTTTATCCGCAATATGTTCAGTACCTTCCATAAGCAAATATTTCTTACAAGAAACACAATTCAGTACTCACTAAAATTGATATTTCTCTAAAGCAATACATCATAAAACACACACCTCAAATTGTAAATATGTGCTTGAATTTCTCAAAATTTAAATTATTCTAAAATGGAAACTAAACAACATTGATTTAATGTTGTTGTTCAGTCCCTTATTGAATTTTGGACAACCACAAAAATACTTAAAATCTTCGTATCAAAATTTATTAATTAGTGTTGTACAACGTTTCGGAGACTGTTTTGTCTCCCTCGTCAGCTGAAATTCAGAAATGTGAAGAGAAGAAAAGGCAAAATATTCGTTTATTTGTAGAAGCAATTCGTGAAGAACTTACTTCATGGTGGGACGACTGCTGTTATGGAAAACTCCAGAGAGAACAGCTTCATTACTTTTATTCGGACCGTTATACTTAAGATCTTGTTGAACTCCACGAAATTGAAATTGAGAATTTTTTTTGTAACATTTGTTGCGTCTTTGTGCAACGCATCTCGAAAGCGTTGAACTTATTATTATCTGGCGGATATCGCAGCTCCTTGAATTTGAAACCGATATTTTAATTTTGAGGGGTAGTTTACATGAAGCCCCTAGGACATTTTCAAAATTTACAAAAATATCCTCCATCGTTTTTGATTAAATTTTGTTGTTGGATAGTGTGAAAGAAGTTTAATAGAACGGTGTAGGTCTATTTTTCGTTGAAAAGCTGATTTTTCGAAAATTACAAAAATTCAAAACTTTTTTCGGCGTCTTCCTACAAGTACAATTATGAAGATTTTCCCCCTTAAAGATAGAATTGGAAATAAGGTCCTGTAGAATTTTTCGAAAATTTTAGTACTTTTCGCGTAATTTTGCGTGAAATACGGGCGAGAAAGTACGTGCTGTTTTAGCACCAGTAGTTTTACTTATGAATGTAGCCTTCAGCAATAATATTTGCTTATTCTTGCCGTTGGCCACTAGCCGAGGAAGGAAGAGAGTTTATAAACTCAAACATTAAACTGTTACAGAACAATTAATATTTGTGTACATTTCTGAAAAACTGTACAGGCGTAAGCAGTATAATAAATAGTATGGCATACGTTAAGCAATGACTGGTAAATCCAGGGATCCAGGGAGTGAATCTATTATCGAGGGTCAGGGACCGGTTGCGAGTCAGTTATAATTATGCGCTATATCGACGTCCTCTGGTTAAGGGGGTGTGGGAGTTGATTAGGATGGAATATGTCGGAGAATTTCGTTGTGCCAGGCATCTGCCAGGGCTCTCTTACATGCCGCCCTCGAGACATACCTGCGGGGTATTTTCTGCTCTTCAGGAAAACAGTGCGTTAAATGCCTATACTACTGGTGGTCTAAAACAAGAAATAAATTTCAAAATCAGTCATCTCTGAGAATTAACTAGTGAACGCATTTCATGCATCCACGCGCTCCACTGCTTTAAATTCGTCCTGATGAGCAGCCAGAAGATTTATGGTGAATTGATGTTGTTGATTGATCCAACGATTAATACACGCTGATGGAAAAAGACCAGTTTTCTAAATTAATCACTGAAGGTATTTTATATATATATATATATATATATATATATATTGAAACGCACCGCGCCTCTAAATAGAAACGCGATACATTTCAACTTAAACAACCAGAGAACATACAAACGGCGCGAGCATAACTAGGCAGCATGGCAACACGGAGGGGAAGGGGGGCGTCACGTGGAGCGCGAGACACGAGGGGAGGACAGCGAGAAGTCGGTTGAGAAGGAGAGACGAGCGGAAGCCACGCTAGCGGACGGAGGTGGTGCGCGAGCGGTGCGAGTTATTTGGGGAAAAGTACCCCTAAGTGCTGAATAACTTAATAGACTTGCATAGTATTACATTTCGGACCGTTAAAGAAGTGTGATGCAGACCGAACAGCATTGGGAAGTCAACGGATAGAGTGTATGGTAAACCGAAGAGTGTGAAACCCGCCTGTAGCGTGAGCACATGCATCGCGAACGTAGGTTTTGGGGAAAGATAGAATGTGTAGTGCACAAGACAGTGACTGAACCAGTGATCATTTGTGAGACCGATCAAGCAGTGTCTGACGGGTTTTCAGTGTATAGGAACTTTCCATAATGAAACTGTATGATGACGCGTGAGGAGAACAAGGACACGTGGGTATAGGTTACCGATATTTCACCGGTGATTCAGATAGTAATATAGTGTAACGTGTTTAGCATAATCAGTTACAACCCAAATCTGGAGTTCAGACTGTCAGGACAAGCATAAGTTAATTAGATGCACTAGTGTAGAATATACGCGTGGAGCAGCGTGAGGGGCGAACACTTGCCTACTCATCTCCGGCTGGGGGCCGAACGGCTCCGGGACCACGGGACGGGAGCCGAAGCCGCCGCCACCATCGGCGCCGGGCCCCAACGAAGCGACGTGACCCAGGTGGTAACAGGTATGATGCTAGCATTGAAGGTATTAAGTTTTGGTACCAAAACATAGTAATCATTGCATAGGGGATCAGTGTTCGAAAGTGTAATAGTGATATTAGATGAATAAACATCAAACTGTCGTTGTATAATAAACTGTATGTATTTATTGTACCCCGAACGTCCCAGGGTCCACATTCGCGAAAAAGATCCCGAGCCCTGCCTGAAACAAACAAATTTATTGTACCGTGCCACTTCACGGGTAAGTCACGATTGACCCCGAGCAGTCGGTACGTTACAATATATATATATATATATATATATATATATATATATATATATATATATATATAGTTCTCAATACATTATTGTAAATTTTCACATAAGCAAAATTGTATCAATTTCTGTTCTGCGTCAGTTTCTTGAGAGGTCAAATTCATTTTGACGAAACGTCGGGAAAAGCAGAAAGAAGATTTAACACTATTACGTTGAATGCGGAGTGTTTAATAGACTCGATCGACTGGTCTTTTTCGTCCCTCCTGTGAATTTATAACGATTATGGAACTACATTTTTCGCATTTTGCAAACTATTAGTTTATTAATAAATGACTGGGTAAAATAACTTTCCACATCTTTAAAATATACTTTCACCTTCTTGGTTTTCATTTATTAGGATTCACCTTTGAATCTGTTCGTCTCATAGTCCAGTCAAATGATATCTGACCCAGGAAAAAATTCCGAAAGTTTTTTCCCAACGATTCTATATGTTTTTGAGGGTGCTGAATTCGAATTTGATGTTTGCCACCTCAAAAAAAGGGCGGCTTGTCAGAGAAAATCGCAAAAAAAAAAGCGGAAGAATAGCTCTTTCCAGCCATCCTATCTCGCGGCGACGCTCTAGTTTCACTTTGCTTGAAATCATCATGCTTGAAAAATGCTATTGTGAACAAATTATTGGCATTATTAAGTGATTAACAATCCTATATTAATGGAATCATTAGGGTCGTGTTTGCCCCTGCGGAGTATCTGTAAATCCAAGCCTCAGATAACCAAAATAAGAGGGATATAAGAAAATTATTAAAAAAGAAATAGACTATCACTGTAAAATAAAACGAGGGTAAAGAATCAGCGGACATCGCCGATTACATCCAATTGCGATGTATGGTCTGTTTTTTAAAAATGTGATTTTGTTTTCTCAATTATGAATATAGTTATCCCATTACTAGGCAATTACTGACGTGGAAACCAGAAACTTATGTTAGTGAAGAGCCTACAATTATTTAATTGTCTAAGGAGAAAACAATGATAAATCGTATTCTTTTAAAATCTTTATCACAGAGAGTATAGAGATGGGCTAAATTGACACATGTGAATAGTGTCTATCTCTACCAGATGTAACATCACAATGAAGAAAGATACCTGATCCGAGCGGCAATGATATTTGCTGAGAAGCGATACCTCCGTTTCGTACACAAAATATCTCTAGATCTCTCTTTTCCTGTTATCTCGTCTCCTCCAGCTGTAATTGTAATGATAGTTTTCTTACCACCACATTATGCGGTCCATGCAAACTTAGACTACTTTTGCAAATCTCTGGCAGCGATATACTATATAATTGACAAGAAAACTACAACGATAGAGATAAGTCAGATACTCGCGCGTGATACACATATCCTCGCAGCAAATTTTGGAAATCTATAATTTGCATATCATTCCACGAAGTATTTCATGCGCCGGCTTGTGACTGTACGTGAAATATTCTATACCACACACCAGCGTGTGACTGACTCTTCAGCGATAACTCAGCCTGATATGCCGTCGCGAGATCGGCAGTCAAATGAAAAGATACTCGTAGTTTGCCACATCATGAACTCATTGTAAAGTAATATGAACCAGTATTATTTGCAGTTATATTACGTGTGCATAATACTTTGGAGGAAGTGGGCTATTTGTGATAAAACGTTGGACGATGGAACGCAGGAGGTAAGGGAGTGAGAATAGTTCATTGAAGCCAGAGAGAGGCGGCAAGTTCTTACTATCTCGCCTTACGAATACTTCTTAAGAAGAGAAAGTTATGTAATCGTGCGCCGGAAAACTGGGGATTTTCGCCAGAAAAACTCTTATAGCTGGGGTCTGATAAGGAAAAATTGGATAAAACCTATTGCTAAATTTAGAAAAAAAATCTTCTGTCTCGTGGTGTAGTCAAAATCCATGCTTCTTGATACTGCAAAATCGATTGACAGCAAAACGTCCGTCTGTCCGTCTGTGGCGCCTAGACTGTTCAGCCGATTTTCTTCAAAATTGATATTCCCCAATCGTTTTCATTGATGTCAAGGCTCCTGGAATTTGAAACCAATATTTTAATTTTGGGGGATAATTTATTTGAAGCTCATTGGAGATTTCTGAAGGAAAAACTAGTGGTGCTACAGAATGGCACAGACTTTCCCGTATTCGTTTTCTATTTCCTTGGGTCTTCGCTAGCTATTCGGAATTGCCACAAACTCTTTCTTGCCAGCTGTCATCTATCACCGCCAAAAGTACATTTTTTGTGTCATTTTTCGGTTTCCTATTCGTAGAACGGAAACATTAATTTTAGAATATTAAAGAGCACAAAAAACTAGTCATAAATGGAAATATTCTTTTAAAAATTATGTGCCGTTTAAGAGAAAACGGCGTTTTAGCGCTACTAAAAATGCGAAATTTGAAGCTCATTTTTACAGAAAATGTTTGAGTTTTCAAAATGCTTTATTTGAAGTTATTTGAAGCACATACACTCACAAATATAATAGTGTTCACAAATTGCTGGTAATGTGAATATTAAAGATGTGAGAGATCTTTCAAAAAATTACAATTATGTAATTTTTGAAAACACAAAAAAATAACTCAAAATAAACTATACTTATACTAAAGAGTGTAATTAACACTATCTGTAACAAAAGTTTGAAGAAAAAATTTGCAGCCATATATGAGAAAATCGCGTTTGAGCGTTTATGAAAATGCAAAATTTTGAGCTACTTTTCATAGAAAACGGTTGTGTTTTCGAGAAACTTTACTTGACATTATTTAAAGCACAGGTGCTCGTAAATATAATAATGTGAACAAATCGCCGCTAATGTAAATATTATCGACGTGAGAAACATGTGAAAAAATGTACATTTTTGTAATTTTTGAAAAAAACCAACCTATAGAGCAATATGGCTTTTATGTCATCTGATAGAATACATTTACCATTATCCCTACCAAAAGTTTAAAGAAAAAATTTGGAACCGTTTTTGAGAAAATCTGGTTTTTGTAATTTTTTTAAATTGCACATATTGCACGCAATATTGCACGAAAACTACTAAAATTTTGAAAAACATGTACATGACCTTCATGAAAGAACTCAATACAAGAACAAACTCTATTTGAAGAAAAAATCTGTATCTTCAATTTTGTAGTTGGAGATAGACGTCGAAAAAAATTCAAACTTTCACAATTTTCGAAAATTTCGAGTTATCCGTGAAAATCGGACCTATGCCACGTTAATAAGTGTATTTTCCTCTATTCATACAAGAAATTTAAAGAAAAAATTTGGAGCCATTTTTGAGAAAACTTTAAAAATCCCCGGGGGGCTTCATATAAAGTACCCCCGAATTTTGAAGAATCTTTTTCAAAATCTCAAAGCTTCGACTGGAACCAGATCGACCAGGGAATATCCATTTTGGAAGAAATCGTACGTATGGTTCAGGCGCTAGCAGTGTTCACAGACGGACGGACGGACAGACGGACGTTTTCCTTTCAATTTGGTTATCGGTATCAAGAACCTAGAAAACGGGGTTTCTGGCTACACCACGTGTTAGGGGAATTTTTTTCCTTAATTTAGCAATTGGTTTTATCCACTTTTTCGTTTTCACGGCCCGGCAATTAATTTTTTTTCCGCCGAAAATTGGCCACTTTTTGCGCGCAGCATTACATAACTTTCCCTATACTATGTATATCACTCCGTATATACGTACGTATACGGGAAAGTAAAAAATGCTGGAAATTTTTTGAATAAATTTTGTTGTTGAATAGTGCGGAGGTCGTTTAAAGGAATGATGTAGGTATCATTTCCTTGATATCCCCAATATTTCAAAAAAACAATTTCAAAACTGCAAAATTGTACAACTGACAAAGTTGGTTGTACAAAATTAGCACTTTAAATAAGGTCGTACGATTTTTTGAAAAAAGCTATTTGAGCTATTTGATTATTGAGTAGTTTTTGCGTAAATTGCGCTTGAAATTTACCAACATTTTCTTTCTCTATAACCACTCCAAATTTGTTCTGTAAATTTTCTTCACTTGTGTAATGAGCGACGATAAAATATATGGTTCTTAGTCCTACTTCCGGGAATCACTTGCTTTTTTCAAAAATTGCAAAAATATATTTTTAAAACTACAAATTGTAGATAGAGATTTTTACCTCAGACAAAATAAGCTCTTTGAAAAAGGTTATGTAGAATGTTCTGAAAAACGAGTAATTTTTGCGTAATTTTCGCTTCAAATTTACAAAAGAATTCTCAAAAACTCCATATGTGTACAATTTCTCCATATGTGTAATAAGGGCGGTAAGTAAATAAACAAACTAGTGGTGCTATAGAATGGCACAGACGTTCTCGCAGTAGTTATTTTTCTAATCTCGTTCGTCGGATATAGGATTTGGAGTAAGCTGTTCACTTCTACATTTCTTTGTCTCCCAAAAAACTGTTGTATTTCACGTGTTGACAATTACCGGTTTTCCAATGTTAGAGCTGATGTAATTACGTTTTGACTGATATATGTCTTCAGTCCGCAACTCACTCCAATGGCCATGGTGGTTAAGGCATGCTGGGACTGCGCTTTTCACTTCGGAAGATGCCGGTTTCGAATCCCAGACAGGAATTTTAATTTGATGAATGTGTTGTTGCAGAAAAAACTATTGAAGAGAAACTTTATTGAATATCATTTCAAGTACTTCTTCTCACTAATAGAATCAATGCGGATAAATATACAGGACTTGCCTGAGTTTTCACAAATTGCATCTTTTAAACATTTTTTCAATTATATTACTCGATTTCTAAAACGTGTGTCAAATTATTCGTTGTCTTGTGTGCATTTATATGAACCGATTTAAGTAAAATTATGAGTATTTCAAAATTAAATTGAAATACAATTTAAGCAGAACCCATGCGATCAACTTACGGTTCCGAAACGGTTCCGAAATCGTTACTTTCTCGCATTACGAATACTTCGTAAGAAGAGAAAGTTATGTAATTGTGCGCCGGAAAACGATCTTTCCAGCGCCCTGCGATAGTGGGGATAGTGGTGTCAGCGCCAGCACGTTAACTCGGAGGAACTGTGTTCGTTTGTCGGAATGGAAAAATACTTGCTGGGTGAAAACACTTTTGCCGTTTGATGTAGGTGTATGTATTTGCGGAGCATTTTAAATGATTGAAAAAATTATATGCTTTGGTAGCACTCTGTGTTGAATTTGACGTTTTGAATATGAATGAGAAGGAAAAATTATCTACTACAATGGAATATTTTGTACTTTGTCCTGAATTTATTTGTTGTTTTTTACATGGACAATTGGACATTTACGTGCTTATGCATTTGCCCGAGTTCGGTCCATGGCCGCTTTGTGGTGTAGTGACATGAATGCCAGTAAGTTAAATGTGTGGATTTGGGATTGTGTCTCGGAGCGGAAAACAAAATTGCTTGTTTATGTAGTAGTATAAAATTGGAGCAATTGGGAACAATGCGAGAAAGTATATGCTTTGGAAACATCACTAGTTTTATTTAAATGTAACTCACAAATTGAAGTCCACGGTAAGTATAGAAGGTAAGACGGAAACGCAAAGTTGTTTTCTGCTTACGTGAAGAGAGTTTCAAGACGCTCAATAACGTCAACTACGTTCATCCGTACCTCACTTTGTCTTCAAAACTCATTGTCTTATTAGTGGAGAGGAGAAACCAGAGAGATTTCGCGAAGAAACAAATCAAAAAGCTTCCCTCTAAACTAAATCTAATATACCCTATGAGGATATTAGCTGTTAGAGAAACTGTTTTATGACTCGCGAGGAATCGTAATGATGATTTGGACGTGCTATAGTATATTGCGTAGAGGCTGTAAATGACCTGTTGGCTGCTGATGCACATGCTTATTTGATGTACATAAAATCACTGCATCAGCCCTCAAAGTCGACACAAAGACATCATAGTCAGGCCCTGTACAATGATGTAGAATCAGTGATGCAAACTATTTTTATTTTGCCTGGAAAGAGTGACAGGGAATACTAATTTACAATTGAAGAACTGATAAAAGTGATTGAAGGTAATATTCTTCTTCATCCAAAAATAATTAACGCACGTGTACCTTACTATATTTTAAGGATTTATAGATATTTCGCGAGAAAATACGGCCCCTACTAATTCTGTGAGGATTTAATCATTTAACAGTAACAATTATTTGTTTACAATAGTTTTCAAGCATCATAAAGTGGAACAAGAGTGCCGCCACGAGATAGGTTGGCTGGAAAGAGCTCTTCTCTCGCTTTTGCCGGAGGCCCAGAAAGTAACCGTTTTTTCAGCGCGCTCTGCTGCCCTAAACCGTTTATCACAAATTTAAAGTTAATATTTGAATTTTGTAGAAAATTTTATCTACTTTAATTTTGTAAATAACAATTGTTTCAATATAACGCAAAGATTTGAAGATATAAGCGAAAAACTAAAAAAAATGTTTTTTTGCAATTTTGTCTGTGAAGCCGATCTTTTTTGAGGTGGCAAACATCAAATTCAAATTCACCACCCTCAAAAATATGTAAAACCGTTGAGAAAAATCTTCTGGAATTTTTTCCTGAATCGGGCCTTCTTGAGTACCATTTGACTGGGCTATCACTATTGTATTTACGTTTTGCATCTATGAACAAGCTGACAGCCCGAGATTACAAAGAACTGTATTCGTATAGAAGTAATCTTCAAACAATTTTTATATTTTCTTGTATGAATGTGTAGTGAATGCGTGAATGTAGATGTTTTCTTGTAAAGAATTTTTCATCTATAATTTAAGTCTGTTTTATTTGTTATTTTTTCAACCTATAATAGGGACGGATTTAAAAGGAATGTCTTTTCCGCTTTAGAATACAGTTTAGTACGTATATTCATTTTAAGTTACGAAAAACAGAAAGGACTATATTTTTAAACGTTATCTTTTGCAATTTAGGTCTCTTTTCGGCTAATATGTCATTATTCACGTGTTTGTTAATTTTAAAGCATTATTATAAATTTAATCATTTTTAATTTCTGGTATATTTTAAATCTGCAATACAAGCTGGAGTTCTGAGACAATCCCGACCCTATAAATATTCAGAGACTTGGATTCAGGTAAGCTATTTCCCCATTGCCTTTCACTTTTGACAATGAGAGTCGGTAATCTGCTGGAAAATTTGAGTGGTCTTCTTGGATGCCTCCTGTTGCGGTAGCCAGTAGGCCACCTGCGACCCAATTAGCGAATATTATCGTCCATTGTGCAGCGTCCTCTAATTTAGTGTAAACCAGTTGAAATGCCTAAGTGAAGCCTTTAGTGAAACCTAAGGAAAATATTTTTTTACACGTGTAATTATTGAATTTGGAAAGTATGAGTTTGTATTTTCAAGGAAATTGATTGTTATTTTGTAAATTGTGCGAAGTAGAAGTGCTAAAGAAAGGTTTATAGCCCAGCACCATGGATTGGCAGAGATAAACCTTTGAATGCTGATGCAAATACAAAAGGTGTTCTTTGCTTCTACTCGGATGAAACACTAATGATACGAGTATTCGCGAAAAGTCGTGGGAAGTCGGTGAAGTAATGGTTGTCTAGTTACGTTTTTTTAAATGTTGACAAGTGAACATCAATTAAAAATTAGTCATTGTTTTTAGAATGTGCCAAAATTCAGAACATATCTGCTGCTTTCCAAGATTATGATTGGGGCGAAAACAACTTGCGAAAGAATGTAAATTAAATAACATATTTATTATTAAAAGAAGATAATTACGATATTTGTTAGATGTACGTCCATTTCTAAATGATTTACATTTGGCATTTTCTTTAACGTATTATGTGTAAAAAATATAAAAATTTAGAGTGAATAAAA
The DNA here is from genome assembly GCA_031308135.1 of Acheta domesticus. NCBI lineage: Eukaryota > Metazoa > Arthropoda > Insecta > Orthoptera > Gryllidae > Acheta > Acheta domesticus. The sequence continues at coordinate 58,602,798 of JAHLJT010009436.1, forward strand.
TGTATGTAAAAATGTATGTAAAAACTCTTTATTTTCTTGTAGCATAAGTTAAAGCCATTTACATTCATAATAGACGTATACAAATGGAGAGCTCAATAATGGACCTCAGAGTAGTTTTTTCCGTATATCTTTGTTTAGGAAAAGAGTTCCAGTTTCATTTGCATTATTGAATCTTTCTTAAGGCTTCGTAATCGTTTCGACTTTCTACGCTTATCGGATGTGTAGAAAAAAATAGAAGCTGTGGGAAACTCCTGCGCTCTCTTACAGCCAGACCAGCCCCTGAACAATTTGTATTTTAGGTAGAAAACAGTTGTGCAACGGGGGAATATTGTAAACAGTTGAACTAGTTCTTCAAAAAAAGGTCATTGCCATCTGTAACCCCGAAGAAAGGACCGCAAGTACAGAAAATGTTCAAAATGTATATGCCTTAGTTATACTTCTCAAACTAAAAATGTTTTAACATAAACCGGTAGACAGTTGTTGATTTACGTTGCTGCATACTTATATTAGTTCCATGACGTGACCCCGGGTTCGATTCCCGGTCGAGGCAAAAGTATGGTGTGCGTTTTCATTGCTATGTCCCAGTACATCTTGCTGTGTGACGATGAGAATACTCACTTCTCAGGTTGAGAAGACCAGATTACGGTTTGGGGATGTCTTCGTGCTAACCACACGAACCCCTTTAACCCAATGGCCGCGAGGCCGGGACGTCGCTGGTAGGCCCGAGTCCGCACGCGGGCTATTGCGCCAAGTACATACATATATACATACTTATATTAGTAAGTTATTAAATATATATAATTTTCCTTCGGTTACATTATTAAAATTAGTATGCATTTGTCGAAACTGTTGTAATTTAGCTTTGTAAAATGAGTTTTAATACATTTTATGCCATGTTTTATCAATGTGAGGCCATTTTCTATTAAATATAATAACATTTTATTGATTATTTACCATTGTAAGGCAATCAAAATCCAACCCTATTATGCAAACAAAAAGGATTCCACTTTCTGAAATATTACTCGAAAACGTCTAAGAAAACAAACAATAATTCCATCCTTGTATGTAGAAAATAAATATCTACATTCACACCCGAAAAAATATGATATATTTGCAGAAAATTTGGCCAATGTTTTTGAACCGCATTAATCTTTTAATACTGATGATTCATTAATTCAAAGTTCTATTTCAACAGAAATTCCAACTGTTCCTCATCCCATTTCTTTCATTTCACCCTCCGAAGTAACTACCTATGTAAAAAATTTGCCTCCAAAATTATCCTTTGGGCCAGATTATATTTCTCCATTTATAATCAAACAATTTTCATTTTCACTTATTGCCCGATACACTGCTATATTTAATGTATGCCTTCGTTTAAGATATTTTCCCAAATCATGGAAACATGCCCATATTATTCCAATTCTTAAACCTGGAAATCCACCAGAAAATCTTTTAAATTACAGACCAATTAATTTACTTTCATCTTTAGGTAACGTTTTTGAACGGTGTATTTTCCAAAGACTAAATATTTTCTTAAATTCTATAAATGCTATTCCTCACCATCAATTTGGCTTTCGCTCTCTTCTCTCTACGAATCACCAAATACTTAGACTAACTGATACTTCTTGCTTTTCATAATTTTCAGTACGTTAGCGCAGTTTTTCTTGATATCGAAAAGGCTTTCGATACAGTTTGGCACCCAGGTCTAATTTACAAACTCTCTCTTTTAGGAATTCCTCAACATCTCCAAGATTTAATTCGTAATTTTTTAAGTAATCGTACCTTTTCCATCCGTATAAAACACTCCAAAATCAATTCTTGCCGGCGTCCCACAAGGAGCTGTACTTTCACGAATCCTCTTTAATTTATTTCTGATTTTCCTACAACAAACGACACATCATTAGCATTATTTGCAAACGACTCTGTATTATAGAGTACTCACAGAAATCTTGAATCTGCAATTACTTTACTCCAAAATCATTTAAATAAGGTAGATTCATGGGCAAAAAATGGCATATAAAATTAAATACATCAAAGTGCAATGCAAAATTTTGTTTCCTTACGCAGTTATAATGAACTACCTCCTCTTTCATATCAAAACGAGCCAATAAAATGGCTTTCTTCCACAGAGCTAGTAAAATATTTAGGAGTATTAATGACAAAAGACTCCATTGGCAAAATAATATCGCTCACAGAATTTCGTTAGGTAATAAACGATGGCATCAGCTTCATCCTCTGATTACTCTTCTTCATTAAGTATACTGACTAAATTGCACGTTTATAAAACAATGATTCGGCCTATAATATCTTATGGGTGTCCAATTTGGAGATCAGCATCTAAAACGAACACTAATAAAATACACATTTTTCAGAAAACCTGCCTAAGAACTATTGTTAAAGCCTCTTGGTTTACTTCAAATATACAAATTCAGTTCTGAGTTAGGTATACTTCCAATTAAAAACTTTTTTCTACAAATTACAGCAAAATTCTACTTCAAAATTAATAAAATACCATCTGCACTTCATTTTAAACTTGGTAAACACAATCTCCATCGTAACCGACTATAACGTAAATTGCCCAAACAATTCTTCGGCCCCCCATAATCTCCTTTCGAATTTGACTTAAACACATAAAATAGATTGTTCTTGATGCGTGAGTTGCATTTTTTATAGGTACTCATTCTATTTGTAATACTCTATGAGTTCATCTTCTATTGCCAAGGGCCTAACTGACCAAAGGTATGTAATTATTCAATTTAAAAAAACTATTTTCAACGTGTGCAAGTGAGAACTTGAATTATGTCCATACTATTGGAGATACAATATCAGTTAAGAGTTAAATATTTCTTAAGTTAAAGATATTCTTCATATCAAAAAGTTAAGATAGTTCAAGATAAGATCCGCAAAAAAATAATGAATCAAAGATATTTACCTTATACTTGTCTCATCCTACAATTAGAATTGTTAAAACATAAGGCAAATTCGATAAGAATGCGTATGTTCCTAAAAGGGACTCTATTTTTCTTGAAATATTCGAAACTTTGAAACCACTTTTTATTATGTGTCACTTTTACTGTATTTCATTCAGTAATTTTTCTTCTGATACTAATTCCTGTACATTTACAATTTCGTCAAATAAGTCAGTTAAGCTTTGAGACACTTTACTTCTATTGATAAACTCCAGAGAGTTTTGAACGTCTTCCCATTTTAGTGGTGCTCTAAGCAAAACAAATTAGAAGACCAATATCAAAAACTGACTCCTAGTGCTTAGATATTCAATTCCTGTATCATAAAATTGGAATATACGTATTAGTAAGGCAAACGTCAATTGATTTTCTATCATACACACCCTCTTCTTCTAATTTGACAAGGAAAATTTTCACATTCAGTGAAACAAAATGCTGCTTCAAACTTTCTTGAAACACTGGTTTAAGCCTCTTTAAAGATTCTGCAACCTCAGCCACAGATACATTTTGTCCTTCAAATTGTTGAACAGTTGTATGGAATATTGAAGCTTTGCTGTGTATAAAAGGAAGTCATATATTTGCTCAAGGATTTTCAAAACAACTGTTTAATAAGAACAGTGCATTTGTCAGTAGAAAGGAAATACGATTTTAATTATGGAAAAAAGTTTAAGGACCATATCTACAACTGGAATAAATGCAGCCATCTGATTTTGCTGCACCCAATTGCTGACATTGAACTTCAGTAGTCACAAAATTCTTTTAAGGCTTCAAACTCGTACTTAATTCACGTAAAAGTAAGAGTAAATCTTTGAAATGATTACCTGAATATCAAGTGGAAGTGCCTGGATATCAAGTGATTCACAACACTCATTTTGCGGTCGGCTGCAGTTTGCGTTGTGTTGTTTACTTTATAAGATACACAACCTAATCCGAAGACATTGTGTTAAATTGATTCCTTGATTTTGGCATATATTTCGAAACTTCGTATTTGCATTATCAGCAGTTAAAACAATTGACCTGCCACCGATTTCTCTAGCAGAGTTTTCATCAAATACTCATATTGCAGTTTCACCAGGCAAATCTTTAAATTCCATTATTTTAACATTCACTCCTGACTCCATGGAGAAATAACGCACAGGAATGGAAAATTATTTGGTGCTTTTGTGATTTGAAGCATCAATAAACACTGACACAAATTTGACACTTTCTAGCTCCTGCTGCAGTTGCTGAATTGCAAAATGGAGCAAAAATCTTCACAACTATAGTTTCAGCTTCTGTTCTTTTAGATGTAATATTTGGGCCAAATAACATTCGAATTAACCCAATATCGCAATGTCCATTGATCGGAAACTTCGCTTTGATTTACAACATGAACACAAGAGTTCGTTTTTCTGCAGCTGCCTGCTATTTTCCTGCCTTTCCACGATTTGATTGTTGGTAAATCGGAAGTTTACGGTGACGGTCACGGTTCTTTGACACGAAAAATGTTGTTCACCGGATAGGAGTCAGTTCTCAACAACGTGATCAGAAGAATTTTTAGCCAACGCAATTTTACAATTAATGCATTTTGGCACCAAGTGGTTCGCGCCCTGCTAATGCACGTCGCTACCCGACGGATCCAACATGATGCATTCACGAGGGCCTTCTGGCCTCCGCCCTCGCTCCGGCGCTCACACTGTTTCTGACCTGCACTTCGATTCTTTCTTTCCTCGACAATAATGAATCATTAAAGAGAACCAAAAGAACCGTGCCACTCTCAACTTCCGATCAACAAGTCCGGTAATGATTTTGTGCGAAGCTGCTGCAAGCACTGCAGGTTTATGTGTGTGAGAAACAATGTGTTTCACAGTGTCCGTTTTTCCATCACGAGCTAAGGATAACTCGATTTGACATGTTGCACTTCATTTCAGAATCAGAGCCAGAACATGATTTCTTAATGAAGTTATATTATTCCTGTAATCTGTCATTGAATTTAAAATGTCTTTCCGGCATTTCAGTGTGAAAACAGTAGTTCTGTGCCAAAACCTAGCAATAGAGATACTTTTTTATTCATTCACTTTAAAATCTGCCGACGGCAAAATAAGGAAGAAACTACTGCAGTTTACATCAGGTCATCGGATTCTAAATCCTCTCTACTGATTGCTGTAAATAGAATTGGAAGCAACCGTGGTGGAAAGGTAGAGTTGGAAGTAGACAGTAGCCTGTAGAGAGTTGGAAGCAACTGCGAAACGATAAAAGACTATTTGTTTGAGAACTATTACTTTGAAATCACGCCGCCCGAACACGTCGTACATAACTTCCGAATATTATTTTTGATAATTAATATTCTTTTCTCACAGTTTTTGTGCCTCCCGCACATTTCGTAATTTACTGTCACTACTTGCCTTCTGTACATTCAGGCATGCATGAAATGAAAGGATCTCGAGGGGGATTCCTGATGTAAACAGATAGCAGCGTTCCTATCAACATCTGCAAATTTAAAATGAACTAGAAATACTTATCTGGTTGATTCAGGAGTGCCTCAAACGCTCTCAATCCCTTCAGTATCTTTAACTAAATCGAGAGGAGCCGAACTGAAACTTTGTATACATTGTATTTATATGTAAGTGAAGACGCCATTGTGCAATACCACGGTCGACTGGAATACTACATCAAATGCTAATTACTGCTGCAGTACATGATATATGCGTTTGGTCACTTAAACAGGTTTCGCGTTCAAATCTGAAAGGGGGACTTAGCGTCCTCACAATAATTAAAAGACGTCGGGACAATTTACTTCAAAGCGTAACTGTCCCGCCGAAAAGCGGGACGTACAGTCACCTTATTTAAATATAAAAATTGTAGAATATATTTTCTAACTATTTATTTATAATAATGTGAACTAATTAATTTGTAACATTGAACTTAATAGTATCAGCAAAATAATATACATGACTAAAATGTGTTCACTTCTCTTTTATCTAAAAAACAACAACAAAACAGCATGACATTTTGTTGTCGACTTTCGTTGAGGGGGGGGAGGGAAGAAGAAGCCTTAAGCTATCCCCCACCCCCACCGTTGTTGGGCACCTGCCCATGTCCCTTATGTTCTGTGTGCATGGCTCAGAAAATCTCGGTTCGCGTCCGTCGTGCTGGCAGTGAAGTCTTCCACTGCCCCAACCCAGAGGCTTCCGCCGTTGTTGTTCGCGCAAGTTTCCTTGATACACGGGCTCCCTAGTTCTCGACCAGTGCTGAATAGCACTGCCTGTTCAGATACTTAGAAACGGTACGTTACAATTTACAGTTGCTACTAACGACCACTTTTACCTTCAAAACAATCGTAGCATTTCTCGTGTCAAGCTTTGGCGCGTTAAATTCATGCCCACAGTTGGTACGCCCTTTTAAGAGGTGACGTCTTCAGAGTCCGCCTTTCCGCGCACCCGCCCCTTTGTGGAATATCAAGAAAACTTGCGCGGATAGTACTCTCTTCAGCCCCAGCGCCGATCGGCAGTAAGGGGGGGGGGCTTCACTCCCTCCTTCGACTCGCAAATCTTGCAGGTTGGTTTTAGGGGAATATCATTCTACCGTCCGTTGGAATTCTGCGAAGGATATAGCCAGGGTCTTTCCGCTCTGGGAATGTGATGTGGAAGGCAACGGAAAGTCCTCATCCTGTAAAACCATTATTCTCCGCCATCTGCCCATTTTTCATTTCAACTGTCATTATCCTTATCGTCCATTGAATTTATCGTGGGACGATATCTCTATCATGTCAAGTGGCGTGTGTATGAGGACTAAAATATGCTTTAATATTTTCTAAACAGTTTTAATAAAGCACTTGAGTGTACATAGAATTTTGTAATGGAAATTTCTATTTCTCCTTTCCTTCTTCCTTTTCTCTTTCTTAACACGTCCGTTTTCAACAAATGCATGTAATTAATCGTGTATTTGCCACTAAATGAAGTCGTAAGCAAACAATTGCAAAAGTTATTTCTTCCTATCGTCTGATTTCGTTTTAAAAGAGTTACGAATTTTCACTTGATGACTATTTGTGCATCAAAAAATAGCGTGTTACTCGTAGAAAACTTTATGGATATAATTACGCGAATGAAGATGAGATTACAAAAATCAATATGATTGTATTCTTTGTAAGGAATTTTGATATAGTTGTTATGACAGCCCTCGGGGAATCTAGATTTTTTTGGAAGGCATTCCCAAATTAATTATCTGCTCACATTCAATTTATGATTTATTCCACCGTCTATTTATCACTTTCGCCCACATGTATTTCAAGTTCACTATTATGTAATGTCCGCAAATAGTTTGTCCGCACTTTATTTTGTCGTCTTTGTAGTTACGCGGTTCATCCCTCAGTAATTGGTGGAAACCAATCATTTTGGGAGCAGATGCATTAAAGGAGAATGATTTTAATAAGGTGCTGTGAAGGTTTCATTTATTGTATTGAAACATTGTATTCTGATATTTGTGTCGCTTCGTGAACGTCAAGAATGCTTTCCTTCGTAGCGACGAAAAGTGGCGATCGTAGTTTTTATAATGAAAAAAGTTGTTGATTCACACACCTTTTTTCTAGTCACGTAAGTGAGCACACATTTTATTTGTCACGACTAAAGAAACTGGTATCAGGAATTATATCGTGTCAAATGTGTAAATTTCGGATATATTTTAAATGATGAATGGATGTAGGGGATTTCGGATATATTTTAAATGATGAATTGACTTGATCCGGATATATTTAGATGTATATTAAATGACTTGAACAAATGAAGTAAACATTTATTTGAAACAAATCAAATGTACTTTAAAATGGGCTATTAGAAAGAAGAAGACTGCACCTGGTAAACTTTAGTCCACTATTCTGGTTTGTAAATACTGGCAGGGTAATCTTCAGTACTGTCTACTCTAGCATATTTATCCGCTGTCAATGTTAATATCGTCATCTTTACGCGGTAGTTTTTGTGCAGATTTTCATACAGAAACTGTACTTACACAAACTTCAAGTTCCCAAACCAGAAGGATAAAGCCAAAAGTTGGGTTTACACTGCCTGCACGTTTGTCTGCGCGATTGTCACTCTACTCCCCGCCAGGGGCACTATCGAACACTTGAATTCCTGAATTTCGCCGTCTAGTACATTATTTCCCGACATTTGAATAGGTGCGTTTTGAGCTACTTTTTTAGTATTAATGAAAAATGAGGAGAAAATAGTAAGGTCGTCATTGTCGCTACAAGGATTCTTTGTGGCTGCGAAGGCTGTAGAGCAGAGTTGTCCAATTACCATTTATTGTGCCCCCGAACGGTTATTAATAAAATAAGTATAAAAAAAGTTAAATGCTTCGTTATTGCTGCACATTGCCGTGTGACTTGGGGCGATACCCAGGAGGACAGTAGGCGGACAGTGTGGGATAGAGAGAAACAGACGGAATAGAGAGAGGAAGAGAAGGAATAAGAGAGAGGGGGACAAGGGAGAGAGGGAGAGGAAGGGAACCCGAAAAAGAGGGATCACAAAAGGGAGAGAAAAAGAGAGAGAAAGAACAAGAACGAGATAGGGAACAAAAGAGAGGGAGGGAACACGAGAGGAGAGAACAAGAGAGAGAGAGAGAGGGAACAAAAGAGAGAGATGGAACAAAAGAGAGAGATGGAACAAATGAGAGAGATGGAACAAATGAGAGAGAGGGGACAAAAGAGAGGGAGAACACGCGAGCGAGGGAACACGAGAGAGAGAGAGGGAAACAAATAGAGAGGCAGGGAACAAGAGAGAGAGGGAACAAAAGAGAGAGGAGACAAAAGAGAGGGGACAAAAGAGAGAGGGAACAAAAGAGAGGGGAGAACACGAGAGAGAGGGAACAAGAGAGAGACGGAACAAGAGAGAGGGAGGAAACAAGAGAGAGGGACTTTTGTCTGCCTCTCGTGCACTTGATACAACAAGAGAGAGAGAGAGGGAAGGAACAAGAAAGAGGGGAGGGAACAAGAAAGAGGGAAAGAAACTAAAAGAGGGGGAGGGAACAAAAAAAGAGGGGAGGGAACAAGAAAGAGGGGGAGGGAACAAGAAAGAGGGGGAAGGACAAGAAAGAGGTGTGGGATACGAGAGAGAGGGGGAAGGGAACGAGAGAGAGAGGGGGTGGGAACGAGAGAGAGGGGGAGGGAACTAGACAGGGGGAGAGGGGACGAGAGAAAGAGAGAGGGGAGAGGGAACGAGAGAGAGAGAGAGGGAGGTAGGGAACAAGAGAGACAGGGGGGAGAGGGAACTAGATTATTATAAATAACATAATTAAGCAATATTAGTTTAATTAATACGTTCATATCCCTAGGTCGTATCATGAAGCATTTAATAAGATTGCAGTTAATATAATCGACTATAAAAATATTTGGGAAACAGATTTAACGTGGGGACAAAAGGGCACCTAAAACAGGCATTCCGAGTACGAGCTATATATTGTACGAGCTAAATATAATCATTCTAATTCAATATATCAACCTTCTATCGGGTTGTCAATCGCTAAATATTTTTCTCGCTAAGTTTGTTTTTTAATCTTTATTGATAGTCCGCGAGAGCACGATAATTATCAGTGTAACTACATTAATAATGCTGCTTAATATTGTTTACAACAAATGAAGTTTTAAATTGTCCTGCTTTTAGTTTCAATTTAACCCTTCTCGTTAACTTTCCCAGCCCTTGTTTTAAACAAGATGGTTTATTTTTGTGTTTACAGAGTTTATTCATCAGTTTCCCTCAAACAAATAGATTCATTGCTTTGATTTTACCTTCCAAAGAGTGCAGTGAACCTTAACCGAAGAAGAATTTCGTGCGGTATATTTGGTGCTATAGAGCTCTAACAGTGGACGACAACACTAGGATACGTGAGTCATCGAAGTTTGCCCCTCGTCTATTCTAAGATCGTAGAGATTGGATTCTCTTCGATGGCCGGGACTGCGGAAGCATTGCCGCAAAGAACTTTTAAACGACCAAGAAGATTAAGTGAAGATGAAATGACCGATCGCAGTGACAATAGATGTGTATAATAACCATGAGCGATGCTGTCATATTGCTCTCAGCTATTTTTCCAGAGTAAGGATCACGAAGATTCTAGTGTTTACAAGACCGTTCAATTAGTTAACTCTGCTTCAAACTTCGCTTATCTACAATGTTGCACAAATTTATTTTTTGCACTCTTGCAAATGAGTTTAAATATTTGATTATTAGGGGTGAGCTTTATTATACATTTTTCTCTTTTTTCTTCGACAAAAGAAATGCGTTTTTAAAAACAGTAGCTTCGTTACCATGGTAACCATGGATCGATATCTGACGGTTCTAAACAATTTAAATATACATTAACTGGAAAGAGAGCTCTTTTTAGTTTCAAAAGTAGGCGCTGGACCCTCGTATACATACCTATTCTTTGTTAGTCCGCCATATTGATTTTACGTAACTTTGTACAACCAGCATCACTCCCGCGACCAAAAAGAATTGGGCGATTCGTTTAATTCCGCTGATCGGTTCGGAACTTATGAGGATAGGAGAAAACTGACAAGTTTTTTTGTAAAAAAAATCACGAGGTTCTTTGTAAAACTGTCATATTCGCAATGACAGCGAAGAAGCAAAGTGGATGTTAAATATTGTGATATGTTTACTGGGTTTTTGGTTCGACGATATGCAATGTCCATCTTTTGGAAATTATTAAGCCCACGTGAGCCTAAGAAGTAAATTAAAATGCACTGTTAAGAATGCTATAATGTGCGTAACGAACGGGTTTTGGAGGTGAAAGTAATTAAGTCTTGCAGAACATTAGAAACCGCGAATTTTTTTGTAAAATTGCGAAATTCTGAAAGTGAAAGAAGCTTTCACTTCTCGGGACTGGGACTGCGCGATTTCTAAGTAGCTTGACGCGCTATTGTCAGCCCTGAAATTGAGGGATCGGTTTTAGTCCTGCGTCCCGTCCCTACAAGAGAACATGTGAAGCCTGTTTCTGGTTACAAAAATAACATCGGTTCGGCGAGCGCCTCGGCAGGCAGGCAGGCTGGCAGGCGGGCGGCGGGCCCGTGCGCATGCGTGGCTGCGAACAGCTGATCGCGGGCTGGGGGCGGCGGCGCGGGGGAGGCGCCGGGCGGTGCGAGGGGAGCGCGGGGGGAGGGGGGCGCTGTGGCAACGAGTGCGGGGAGGCCGGCGGAGCGGCGCGGCGCGACGGCGGTGGGGGCGCCGGCGACGGGCCGGGAGGGGCCGGGAGGGGAAGGGAAGGGAAAGGAGGGGGAAGGACAACCATCCAGGAGCGGCTTGCGCCAGTCTTCAGTGCGGAGTTGTGGCGTGCGGGGCGGCCGAGCGTGCGTGCGAGTAGCTGAAACTGTCTTTTGCGCACTATTTCCGTACGTGGTGAAACGTGTCGAGGTACAGAGCAAGAGATCGAGTGCGAGAGCCCGAGGACAGCGCAGCGGCCGTGCGGACGAGCGGACTGCCCGAGCCCCCGTGCGAGTTTCGTGTGGCGTGCTCGCGAACGAGGAAGCGCGAGTGGCAAGTGAAAATACGAAGGGGAGGGAGACGGAGAGGGAGCGAGGTGCCGGGGGCTGCCTGTCTCTAGGCGGAAAGTGCGCTGCGTTGGCACAGCCACTCACGGGGAAGTCCTGCGGCCCAGTGCGCGGATTCGCCCCCCGACCATTGTTGTGGTGCGCCCGGGGTTTAAAACCCGAAGGGAGGGTATCGCGCGTGGTTGCGGCGAGGAGGAAAAACGTGACAGTTGTGAACTGACATCGGCGAATCTAAACCGGAGCAGGAAAAGTATTCCCGAGTGGAATTGGACGTGATTATTGTGGAGTGGCGTAAGTGCGAAGTGAGCCGTCCGCGCTGCGCAGTTGTGACTGGGGACCGTGATGGCGAGCGAGGCAGCCTTTGAGGCCCCTGCGGTGCACGCGTCCAGCTGAGGACGGCGAGGGGGAGCGGCGTCGGGGAGGGACTCCGAGTGCGTCCGCGAGAAAGTAGCGGCCCGTCCGCGGGTGAGCGTGGCGCCATGGGCGTGCACAAGAATGTGGATCACGAAAGCGGCTACTTCGAGGACGAGACGGACGAAGAGGAGAGTGCGGTGGTGAGGGGCAGCAGCGGGGGCGGCGGCGGGGGCGCGGCACGGCCGCCCCCGCGCGCCCCTCGCCCCGCGCCGCTCACGCTGCACGAGTGCGGCATCGCCCCTGAGGGCGAGGGCGAGGGCGACGGCGACGGCGAGGGCGAGGGCGAGCGGACCCTGGAGGACACGCGCGGTGAGTGAGCAGCTGGCGCCCCCCCTTCCCCTCCCCCTTCCGCGGCAGGAGCAGCTGCGCTGCGCCTCCGCTGGCACGCCGCTTCTTTGTGGCTCCCTCCCCCGGGATGGGGCCGTCCTCGCCCCCTGGCGGCGTTTGCGACATCGCGGGGCGGCGGCGGCGGCGGCAGACAGGCGCGCGGGGGCGCGCGCCCGCCCGCGCTTACCTTGCTTGCGTGGCACGTGACACGTCGGACACGCGCCCGCGTCGCCGCCCCCGCCGTCGCTGCCGCTGCGGAGCGCACGCGGCCGATCAATTCGCGTGTGAAACAGAGCATTGGGAAGCAGGGAGTCGAAATTGCGCATCCGTCCGGCCGTGATACCTGTAGTCTTAGGTATACGTGCACACGTGTCTTGAAATCGAGTCCATTTAAAGATGAATGTTCCTTCAAAATAAAGAAAAGAAATTCGTTAGTATGTAGCTCAAACTAGGGCACAGCGTATTGTTGGGAAGTAGTCTACAAAGTGTATTGGTACTTAAAATTGGCCAATACAATCCATAATGTACTTTTAATAATCCAAAAATATATTTTAATCTTGTAAAAGAATTGGACATTTAAGAGTAAAAACGATATTGACTAGATACTGTACCACATCCGCTGGAGGGCGTGTTAATGATGAGAATTTCAGATTGGGCAACTCAGTTATGGCAATCAATCCTATCAAACGCGTACATTACAAATGGATGTTTGTGTAACTTGTTTTTCATCGCAAAGGTAGTTCATGTAACTTGTTTTTCATTGCGTACTTAATGCTGTGTTCTGAAATGTCATGCGTGTGTTTACAATTACTAATTCCTAATTAGAAAATCAATGTGCCATGTAATTTTCACCCTGCTATTGTTGAAAACGTTGTTAAATATTACCATAATATTTAAAATTTTGACCAAAATGCTTCCCTGAATTTCCGAAATTTTTCGACAAAAATGAAAAAAACATCTTATTTAAACTCCTGTTTTATTGATCAGAAGCTATTAAAAAAATGTTAATTGTGTAGTTCTGAATCTTGCCCTGTAAATCACATAGTTTTCTTTTTCGAATGACGTGGCGATCAGTCGAAGTGAAATATTTCCTCCAGATCTGGAGGAAGCATTTCAGAGTTGGTATTCAGGGTGTCTGTCGCCTACTCGTGCGTTGGTCTACACAACGCGTTTCCCCACGAACACTTCTGTGGAAATACTTGATCCCCTGGCTTGCGACACTGTTACAAAAAATGCTATGTCCTAAAACTAAGGACATCCTGTTACAGTCGTTTGGCAAGAGAAGTGGAAAACAAGATTCCTGATACAGGAAAAGCCTATTGTCTGCAAAATAATGCAAATGACTAAATTTTTTCTTGTGATAAATTACTTATGTGGCATTCATATTACTTCCTGAAGAGAGATCTTCAGGTAGGGGGAGTAAGGCTCCCCTCAAATCCTAACTTTTTCTCTCGTATTTTTTTGTGTTAAAATCAATTATCTCGATTATCGCATTACATTAAAAAACTATTTTTAATATGAAGAGTTTTTTGATACATATTTTTTAAACTTTTATTTTAGACATATTTAAGGGGCAGCTCGAACTATTGCAATTTCTTAAATACTAGATCCGCCAGTTATCAGATTCAAATTATTTTGTCTTCAGTATTAAAATTTCTTTTTCATGTTAAACGTATTAAAGCGCTACGAAAACGACGTATTGAGACGTCCTCCAAATTGCACGTACTGCAACGTAGGTGCTGCTAAATTGTCGGACGGGCTTTATTTCCCACACACACGGAGCAAAAAGTGGGTTGCCGTCATGACCAGACTATGTTTAGTTAGTCAGGCGAACTACAGCTTCTCATAACTCGATCAAATTAAAACACTGTAAGAAACAAGTCGCTAAATCTCTTTATTTAATGATGGGGGAATGATCTTGCAATATCCTGAGCGAGTAATCTTATCATGTGTGGAAACTCGGATGTACAATTTACATGTAACACATCTACCTAGAATGTGTGAATAGTAGTAGAATATGTGCTGACGATCGTGATTGTTTGTGGAATGAACTCCCTTTGAAATTGACAGTTCACGTATCAGATCTGAGAAAATTTCATATTGTAATTAAGATATTTAGTAACATTTGGTGCTCGGAATTTTCTTTTTCAATGTAACTGTCGCCTTAATGAAATCAGTATTTTCAACATCCTTAAACGATATAAAAAATATTGAAATCTAGGTGTATTACTTTGTTCTTGGGGGCGAAAAGAAATTGTTGAAAACTGAGGTGATAGCCGTAAAGAGAATGGGCAAAGTTGAAAATGTAATGAAAAATTATTGGAAAATGTGGTGTAAGAGGTAAGATGCTTCTGTTGTAGACGGCATATTTTGCTAAATTTTAATCACTCCTCATTTCATTTTATTTATGACAGTCTCCCCCCACCCCGCGCCTTATCCTCCACACCGTGGCCACGAACTCCCAGACGCAGCCATCTGAGAGCTTAATGAAGTTCTCGGAAAATTATAGAAATAGCTTAGCAAAATGTAGGCATTTTTAGAGTGTATTCGAAACAAAATTTCATCGCAAGGCCGATATTGGTGCATATATGGATTTCTAATGGGCACCAACTCGGTAGTGAATGACGTGGCAATGTCCACAGGACAAGCGAAAAAGTAAAACAGCCAACCAAAACATTATGATGCCTCTTCTTGCGGGAACGGTAACTGTTCTCTTTAACAAAAGATAATTTTTCAAACCTTCTGCAACTCTTTGTGTAACTTTGAGATTAAGGAATTAGCAAAGGGGAGTGCCTACACAGAATAATTGCGTGTTTCACACCACACATACCGTACTAGCATAACAACGGATGTTTTTAGTCTTGGCGTTCAACTGACACTGAAACGTAAATACACGAAAAAGTGCTTCACACTGTAGTTTTACAAACTTTCAAGTAAATGTTTAACCTGAAAAAAGGAAGTAACTGCTAGTTTAACGGAAATATTATAAATCCTATATTTTTAACACGCGTCTATTTAAAATTCCTTAATTTCGAACTTTATTTTGTTTACATATGAGTTTGTGTGCGTATTAATTAACTTTGTATTAATTAATCTTAAATATTTTGATGTAAATAGTTTTAAATGAAAATGTTCAAATAATTAGAATTTTCAGAGACTAATTTCGTGTAGTGTAAATGTACTGATTTAAATTTTTAACATCGAAGTTTTGTAAATGCTAGTTTTAGGAGCCAAGGAACAATATTTCTTCTTTTAATTTGATTAATTTTGCAAACGATACAATTCCGTGACATCGAATAAAGGGCTTTCTAGTGGGAGTGTGCTGGAAAAGGCGAGTGAAGCTATGTTTAGCTTCGGGAGTGCTAGCAGGGTGGGCTACGAGCCCGGGTCCTGGGGCCTCCCATGATACGGTCGCTCGCTCGCTTGTTTGCTCCCAGATGGCAGGGTGGGGCTAAAACTCTGTGTGCATGGCAGTAATAATTCTTTGCATTAAACATAACTTTTATACCCAGATCGATGGGGACTACAGCTCTCGCTGTGATACGTTAAAAATGTGTAAACTAACCAAATCTGAAACGCAAGCCACTGTTCCGCTCATGTGGGCAGTCAAAGTGGCTACTGAGCAAAATTGTTATAAAAATGCGATGTGGTTAACGTGCCATTTCGTTGTTGGTTGAATCTTGAAGTAATTTAATTTTAAATATATTTCAAATCTTGTATGCTATTCACTGTGTTTGCATCGCAATTGAAAATTTACGCTTCTCAAATGCTATTAAAGCTCATTTTGAAATGTAAATTATATTAATTTCAATGACAATGTTATTTACGGAGTAAGCATGAGAAACTCATTAATAATGTCCGTGTAATAAGTACAGTAGAGTCGCGTTGTAAGAGAGCCCGTATACGAGATAATGAGCAGTCTTAAATTCCACTGTAAAAATTATGGGCATTTTCTATGTTTAAAAATTTTCCACCAATAGTGGACAGAATATTGATTTTCTCGTGAGGAAATCTCTATCTGGAGAGTGCGAAGTAAAAAGGACAAATTTTTCCTCAATGGCGAGCCGAGTGACTCATTGGCTTTACTCTCAATCTCAAAGTTCCCTGTGCGCAGAACCACCGTTCCAGAAATAACCCGGCTTATCTGCGAAATGTTAAAATCTGCCTTCATTTTCCATGTATTGTTTTGTGGAAGACATTTGTCAAACGTAGCATGCTGATGTCCTCGTATTCAGGCGAAGGGAAACTGTGGAAGTTGTTTACTTTGCCGAGGCGAAGGCTTATCTTAACGCTTTATTTTGCCCTTTTCACCATCGTTGTGAAATCTGTATTAGTCGTCTACTGAACACTACTTCCTTGCGTGGAAGGTGACGAATAATTCAGAAATCCATTTTATAAGGTTGCCACCTTGCCAATTATTCCAGAAAACCGGTGATCCCTGTGACCGGGGAGCGGGGCAATAATTTAGTAAAGTTTTCTACATTACTGAACTCGAAAAAAAATTGACAGACTTTTGTTCATATCTTTGAAATATATGCACATTTCTTTGCTTTTTATGAATCTGTAAATACTTAACATTTAATAAAATAGTGTAACTCTCACTTCGCTAACGTTCTATTTTTCCAGCTATATTTTTCGTTTTTAACAAAGATACTTGCTCGGTTTTTTTGAGAAAATCAATAAATTGATCACAAGTCAAGTCGTTGCTTAACTTTACAAATAACTCAGATTTTACGTCTAGATTTAATCGCTAGATGCTGTCTGATATGCATAGAAAGAAGGGCCGGTGGCGATGATACGAGAATCGCAAGACCAATTTTCATGTTTTGCTCTCTTTCTAATGAAGAAGAAAAGGACAGAATTCTAATGAAATAGAAAAAGCTATAAATCGTAAGATGGAAAAATTATTTATTTTATAAAATTTCTAAGAACGTATTGAAACTGAAAAGAGCGGAGATAATTTTTCAAAACCGGAGACGAAGCTCAAAAACCGGAGAGGCGGCAACACTACAGTTTTATTATTCCATTCTTGCTCCTAAAAGAAAGTTAATGTATCGGAAAAACTTAACATGTTCGTCAAATCCAGATTCGTGAAGCTGTAAGGTAATGTTAAGTGAAGTTAAAAGTATAATGAACTTGTATTAGGCATTTCCTACTCACAGTACCCGCCTGAGTAAAAAATCGAATTTTCCAATGTCTCTGATAGTGGGGTTGCACTGTAATATAAACAGAAAAGAAAAAAGTTTGTTTACTTGAAATTGAAATGCACTTAAATTGAGCAAAATAATAAAAATTTAATATTATGCAGCATTATATTATTAAATATTAGTTTTTAGAATATACATAATTTTATTAATTGTTGATGTTGTGTCTAAAACTTCATTTGTGGTGTTCAGACAAGAGAAAACTGTATTCAGATACCTATCTGGGCTTACTTCTAATATTTTTCAAGAGACCAAGGCGTGATTTTTCATTACCTTTTGAAATGAAATTGATTTTCTCGAATGCGGATCAAAACAATTAAAAACATGTAGTAGCGTTTCGGAAGAGTTGAATCCTATGATTTAGTTGTAAAATTTGTAATTAGAGCATGTGCAAAAAGTACGTTCTTTGTTCCCACAATTGTGATGAAAGCTTGCAAAAGGGAGGGGGGGGGTTGATGCAAGTAAACGTTCTCGGAAAATCTGAGTGATTATTTTGGTATAATCTTGAAAATAGGGATGGAGTTTAACAAAGATTTGACATGTGATTAAATTTCTTTTAAACCGTATAAAATTTCATCCAATTGTTAATGAAGTTTCTTTGTTTAAGTCTCGGATGTATAGAGGCGAGCTCCTTCTCCTCAGAGAGGGGGTTAAATGTTGCCGCTAAGGGGATGGGACTCAAAAAGCAAAATTTAACGAAAGTGTTTAAACGTGAATTGTTCTTAAGTGCTGTAATGCAAAAGTTGTAAAATAATTCAAAACAGTCTTGCATTTTAATAATAAGTAGCATTTCAGATTTCGAAAATTATTTTTGTTATTTTTATAGTAGAAATTTGTGAATAAATGTACATCTGTTGACTTTTATGTCAATGTTTACGGTGGAACTTTGGATATCCTGCGATTTTTGAAAAATTTCTACATGATGTACGTTAATGATTTGTTTAAATGTATTTATTTTTAAGTCGCATATACTGCTGAGGTCATTAGCGGCTACAACGTCACAGTGAAAAACATTACAAGCACATACAGGCTATATTCTTGAACTGAGATTTTCATTTTATAAACCATGCAATACTTGAGTTCCTTGCAAAAGAGAATAGTTTGTTACAAAAAAATCCATTCCTTAGAGAATAGCTTTGAATTGCTATCACTGCTAAACTGAATCACAAGTTTGGACCCCAGGGTACAAAAAATATAATTTATAATTCATTAATGACCTTGATGGCCCTAAGTATTTCAGAACCTTTTCTTGATAAAATGTGGATACCAGAATTGATTCAAAATTATCTCCATCTAAATACTCCTGCCTCCACTTCAGAAATAGTGAACATTCTTTGATTAAATAATTAATGTTAACATTAGTTATCACATTCAGGGGAGTGTTGCGCGTTATGAGGTATACATTTAAATTACTTGAGTATGACCCTATTCTGACTGCGGTAACGTGTTCTTCGCGGTTTAAATTTTTACTTGTTTTCAGTTGATAAAAAATTACATTGATTTATGACAGAAATAATTCGAAAGTTCTCCAGATGTTCCACTTCTTTTGCATCGATATCTCAATGTTTCCATAAGCCTTAAGGTGTATGATTTTTTTGGGGGGGCGGCACTCTCCATATCCTTCGTTTCAAGTAAAATAGAGGACTGTGTGAAAGGTAGCCCACTTTTCTTGACACTTGCTCTTGTAACATATCCATGCCAATGTTGACGTAGCAAATTCAGGGATATGGTTTCAAATGCTGGTGTACAGACCTTGTACAACTCTCGAGACTTATTTGAATTTGATGACTGATTTACGCAAAGGACGTCTTTGTTTTGATATTGCTGTTTCGGAACTTATCAAAAGCCCAGGGATATTGGGAAGAACGCCTCGCCTTTCCGGGAAAAGTTCGGAGATTCCCGAGATTTCCTCTTGCTCAAGCCTGCCAGTACGAGGTATAAGGAAAACTTGCTGCGGCGAACATTTCGGTACTAGTGTAGGTTTACTAAATTACCTTCCAAATTTAGTCTTCACAAAGGATGCGATATCTTCTGGCCTCATTTCACTTTAGTAATCTTCGGTCTTGCTTACACCGAAGTTGTAGTTATAAATACATCTGAGTCCTTAAAAGCAGAAATTGTAGTTCGGGAAGCAAATAATTATAATAAAAATCCAGATTTAGGTTTTGGCAAGTTAGAGAATAGTACTGTAGTGAAATATGGTCGAATGATCGTGAAGAAATTTTCGAAGATTTTTCTGAAAAATGTCGGAATGTCGAAGTGTTTTGCGTCGCCTTTCTTAAGCGGCAGCTTTCGGCGGCGGATTTCAATTCTTCGATGCCAGACCGCAGCGTGGCCTCAGCGGCATGTCTGTTAGCTCGGGGCGGAAACCTGTGAAAGGTTAGTTTCAAGGTCACCGCGACCTGCATGGCCCCTGCCCGCCGCCCGACCAACTTCTGCGTCGTGGGCGCTGGCGATCGCGTCGAACGAAGAAACCCTTCAGACGCTGGCGTACGGGACCCCAACTTTCTCAATGGGGTATGCTCTATTGTTGAAAAGTCGGAAACTGATCTAAAATGTTTTGACAGATCTCTAGTCTGAGTTCACTAAAGAGTTCCTTTGTAAATTAATATGCGAGATTACATTAAAAATACATTGAAGGAGTAAGAGCTGTTCATTGAAAAGAACATTTTTTCTTTTCTTTGGGTCATTTTGTGTGTCTTAAAATGTGTCGACAGATGACCATTTAAAAATGGATTTTGTTAATATTTTCCATATGATCTTTTTTTTAACAAAAATATGCAAAAATTATAAGCAAATGAAAAGAAAAGTTTCTTTAACATTCCTCGGAGAAGCGGGACGCAAATGCTGAAATAAAAAGTAGCATTTTGATGTCAAAACTAATATTTTTTGTGGAACTAATGGAATAATTTTTGCATTAGACTTCTGAAAAAAAAAATACCTTCGACATTTGGTTACAGATAAATAATGAAAACGTAAATGCTTGTCTTTTCCCCTTCAGTTTTTTGTTAAATAAGTGGATATATTTTTACTTGTGAAAAATTACTGTACCGTCATTGAAATTGCGTTAATTTGTCGACTTTTTTTAGCAGCATCACTTGCAATGATCCAGTAATTATTTTATTCTTTGTGTAAATATATTGAATTCGTACATTATTAGTTTTCTGTAATTAAAAAAATAAGTGTTTTATGCTAGATAATACGGTGAATTTTAACTTTGATCAATGCTAGTTATTTCTTTGATCAGTGCTTCATTTGAAGCTTATGTAATGAAATGACCATGTGGCTTTCTAATAAAACTCAACTTCTCTCTAATAAATTATGCCTATTCTTTACCAACCAATTTTAGATTTGGTTTTCCTACTCTAACAAACAAAAAATCTTAGCGAATGCTTTAGAGGATGATGTTGTTGAAACACAATTTGTATGCATGTTTGCTTGTTTGTATACATGTTTGTATTCGAAAATCAGAATTTCTTTTTGTGATGAAATTGGTGAAGCGTTTCAATTGTATTTCTCTCACGGTTTAATTCCTTATTCGAAACAGCTGACTTTTGTCTTAAGGAAATTAGAAGTAATGCTATCTTTCGTAACCCTATTAATTTTCACTCTGACGAATACACATGCTCTCGAGAATTATAAATGAACAATGGAAACTCCACTTTACAATAAAAGGAACTTCTTTTCCCCTATTTAATTCTGGAAAGTAATCAGAACGAGATTACGAAAATAATTAGGTTCCAATCATTTCGCATTAACGCTTTGAGGTGGTGTTATCTAAATTAGTGTAATGGTAATAATACGAGCCTTTATTATATGTAATGTAGTAGGACTAATATGTTAATAAAGGAGTATAAATGTATTTCACGTAATGTATAAAAATAGGAATACAGGTCATATTATGTAACATTTTAATTTCTTTCTGTGTTAACGTATATCAACCTTAAATTAATATTTTTAAGGTTATTCTCAAGTAAATCAATAAATACTATTTTGCGTTTTCTGTCGCTCCCTCGAACAATAAAACTTGAATACGGAATAACCCTTATGTTATACTATAAAACATGTGCCGCTTATGTAGACCTATTGGACATCGCGAAGTGCAGGTTCAGGAATTGTGGGACAAGGGAGGGAAGGAGTTCGGGGAAATTTCATATAATGTTATTGTAAATAATCTCCCCTGATGCAAAAGTATTCAGATAACATAATACACTGGATAAATGACATGAGTAAACTAATATCCTTATTGGTTCACTTCGTGAAAATTGTGTTTTTCTGTGTTCAGAGATTCGAGCACGTGCTCCCAGGTCCTTCCTTCCCCACCCTCGCTTGTAAAGCTCCCCCCACTAAATGTGGTGGTACAATTGTTACGGTTTGTGAATCAGTTGTTTTTAAATACACACAGTAAAACCAGGGATAACTTGCAAAAATACTTTGAAATTATCATTATTGCTTTTATTATTATTAATCATTTGCTTAATTCAATTTCTCTAGGGGATATACACTTATTTTCCAAAGTTCTATCTTGTTCGATATATCGTTATTTTCAGAAATCTGACCACCCCTCCCAATAGACTCTTTCACTTTAAAGTAGACTGAATGTAGGGTGTACAAATATTAAAATGACAAGTGATTAAACTTTATTGGTAATATCGGTTATTAAGAGAAGTTTTTCTAGCTTTGGGGAGATCCTAAGCAAAGCTCTGCCCTTGGATCGTCCCCTGCTTTCGATATTGACGTCCGGGTATTTTGACGAGTGCGGCCGTCCTCCCCCAAAGCGGACCTCTCTCCCCGCGGTGTGTGGAGCCGTCGCGTTGCCGCGGGGAGTGGAGCGGGGCGGGGCGGGGAGGGGCTAACGGCCCTCGGCTGCTTCCCGTTACGGCGCCGTGTGGCGGCCGGGCCGCGCCGCGCCGCGCCGCGCTGGGCCGTCGCGTCGCCAGCCCGCAGGAATGCGCAGGCGTTATTCTGTTCCGTGCTGTGCCGCGCTGTGTGAATGCGCTTTGTTGTTTGGTCCGCGCGGGTGACACATTTTCGCTGCCGGAGGACGACACGCGATTAGGGAAACCCCGAGCGAAGGACGAGGCGCGTTTTCGGAAATTAGTAATTTGAAAGTGCCAGTGGGACGGTGGCGTCCAGGGGCGGATCCAGGGGGGAGGGGGGAACGATGCGGCCATCTCTCGCCCCCAAATCAACATTTAAAAATAATTAAAAATGAGTACTATTTATTGACATGTTATTATGAAAGGGTGATCCTCGTGCAGAAGGAAATTAAGAAAACATCGCATTCTAAATTTTTTTTTGCATGAATGTGACGGGTAAGGATTTTAAATTGATTCCCCTCCCCTCCTCACCACTCCCTTCTCACCCTCCCCTCCTCACCACTCCCTTCTCACCCTCCCCTCCACACCCTCCCCTCTCCTCCACTCCTGCTCCCCTCCTCAACCTCTTATCCCCACCCTCCCAACCGTCCCTCCAATCCCACCCTCCCAACCGTCCCTCCAATCCCACCCTCCCAACCGTCCCTCCAATCCCACCCTCCCAACCGTCCCTCCAATCCCACCCTCCCAACCGTCCCTCCAATCCCACCCTCCCAACCGTCCCTCCAATCCCACCCTCCCAACCGTCCCTCCAATCCCACCCTCCCAACGTCCCTCCAATCCCACCCTCCCTCCCAACCCTCCCTCCAATCCCACTCTCCCAACCGTCCCTCGAATCCCACCCTCCCAACCGTCCCTCCAATCCCACCCTCCCAACCGTCCCTCCAATCCCACCCTCCCAACCGTCCCTCCAATCCCACCTCCCAACCGTCCCTCCAATTCCACCCTCCCAACCGTCCCTCCAATACCACCCTCCCAACCCACCCTCCAATTCCACCCACCCAACCCTCCCATCCTCATCCTCTCCTCCTCAATCTCCTGCACCCCTCCTCTCCCTGTCCTCGAATACTTTCTGCCACTGACAGTAGAGGCGTCCAACTAGGAAGTGATACATATTTTTCGTGTATAATTACTATTTTAAATGTATGAGTGATGGTAGGAACAGTAATGTGAAACTTTTAGGCCTTCCAGACCCCTTTTGTGAGTCAACTTTCTCGTGGGCCCCTGCAAGGGGCTTTAATCATGCTGCATTACCATAATGGGTCTGAGGTTTCATTGATAAGTGCTGTTTTTAGACTTAGTTTTTAGATTTCCACAAACTCAAGATGTACATTCTGTGTATTGCTATAAATATCACTGTAGAGTACGCAGAATAATTATAGAAAATATATGTAATTTGATGGGAAAAAGTATATAAATTTATTACTGGAGTGTCCTAAACAAAAGAAATGTAGAAACCTGAATTACAATTGTCATACACCGCCTTTAAAGATTTAAAAAGCGAAATCTTTATTTAAAGGCTTCCGAGGTAACCGAGCATTCGTGGACCTCCGGAGTGAGTGGTGCATGAAGGCCCGTGGACCGTGCCTTGAGAACCGCTCTTTTAGATGACTGTGTAGAGGTAAAGCAGTGGTTTTCCATACGACATGTTCACAAGGTGAACGCTTTCATGCCTTGCGCAGGATGCGAACTCAAATTGCAATCCAGAACGTTTACCGTTGCTCTAATAAGAATCGCCAGAAGCCGTTTCCATTCAAGATTGTGCGATAAATATTGTCAACAAAAATATTTTGCAGAGAATAATTTTAAATATTGTACTTCCTTGTAGTGTACAGTATGTACTTCATAGTTGAGTGTTTCTGAAAAAGATGATTTACTCCCAAATAGTTTTCTGCTTGCTCATTGGTTCATTTACAGCAAGGGTGGGGGCTATTATTCAGAATGCGCTAATTTCTTTTGTACAAAAAAAGCTGTTTTGTATAGAAGGGTGTTCGCATTATATAAGCGGGAAAAGTAAAACTTTTCAGGTGATCAGAACAAGATGTTAAAAAACACTCCACATAATTGATGAACATGAACAATATTAATGTTAATTAAAATGAATTTTGATTGAAGACTAATATTCCAGCAACGGATCTGAAACGTATGTTTTTATTTTTTTCGATTTAATTGTATTTTATTCAAGTGAATCAGATGTGGTGGGGCATTCTTTCTTGTAAGAGGCGAAATCAGGACCTTCAGTTCCAGTACGTGCTTCCGAGCAATACTGGCTCAGCATCGAGGCCTCGCGGAGTTGAAAATTGGGTTATCGAATGCAATATGTCAACAATCGTAATTGACCTGATGCTAATTTCATACTGCTGCTAGATTGGTTTTAAGTCGTATTTCAGGCTGTAGAAAATGAGCTTGATAGATCGTGGATATCCAAAAATAAAGTTTCTAATATAAGTTCTTGTCAGTAGATAACTTTTATAGAAATGAATGCGACGTAAAACGAATGGTATTCGTTCCTTGATATTGACAGGGAACTCTGTTAAAATTGTATTTCTGTTGTGGTCGACAATGCCTTAACAAATTGTGAAATGTATTATGCTAAACTGCG
Source organism: Acheta domesticus (assembly GCA_031308135.1). Lineage (NCBI taxonomy): Eukaryota > Metazoa > Arthropoda > Insecta > Orthoptera > Gryllidae > Acheta > Acheta domesticus. Next base: position 58,627,700 of record JAHLJT010009436.1, read on the forward strand.
CAAAGGAAACATTCATACTTCTGAAGGCTGGAGCGTTCTGAAAAGTTTGGACTTCATATTTCGTTGTGTACGACCGCCACAATTTTCGACGGGTCGGGAAGTAATGTTGGCGACGCCAGCGCTGCGCACAGCCACCTTGCGCTGCGAAAGTGAGCAAACCTTGGGCGGCTGTAGCGGGTGGCACGTGACGGCGCGGCGCGGCGTTCCAGCGAAGGCCGCCGCCGCCGCCGCCGCCGCCGCCGTCAACGGGTGTCCTTTTGCCCCGCGAGCTGTCTCCGACAGGGCCGACGGCGCCCCACTCCCCCGCAGCCAGCGCCCGCCTACGCCCACGTCCGCCCACCCACATCCACCTGCCCGCACCTTTTCACCTCCCCTACAACCTCCCTCACCCCTCACATCCGCCCTCCCCTCTCGTTCGTCAACCTCCCCTCTCGTTCGTCAACCTCCCCTCTCGTTCGTCAACCTCCCCTCGTCGTTCGTCAACCTCCCCTCTCGTTCGTCAACCTCCCCTCTCGTTCGTCAACCTCCCCTCTCGTTCGTCAACCTCCCTCTCGTTCGTCAACCTCCCCTCTCGTTCGTCAACCTCCCCTCTCGTTCGTCAACCTCCCCTCTCGTTCGTCAACCTCCCCTCTCGTTCGTCAACCTCCCCTCTCGTTCGTCAACCTCCCCTCTCGTTCGTCAACCTCCCCTCTCGTTCGTCAACCTCCCCTCTCGTTCGTCAACCTCCCCTCTCGTTCGTCAACCTCCCCTCTCGTTCGTCAACCTCCCCTCTCGTTCGTCAACCTCCCCTCTCGTTCGTCAACCTCCCCTCTCGTTCGTCAACCTCCCCTCCCGTTCGTCAACCTCCCCTCCATTTCCAATCACGTCTTTCGAAATCTACCTATTCCTGCATATACCTGACAATGGTCGCGCACGTCCCGGCCCAAGCCCATGTTTCTCCCCTCTTGTCGTACATCATATTCCACTCTGTTTCCTGTCCCTCTCGGCTTCTCCCCCTCGCGCCGTTTTCCCTCCCTTCGGGTTGGCGCCGGTCCTTCGCTGCCGCGCCTCCTCCCTGTCTCTGCGCCACATCCGCTCCCCTCTCGATCGCTCCCCCTGCCTCTTTTCTGTCCGCCTCGCGCCGTTTCCCCTCTCCGCGCCTGCCGGCCGCGGCCCTCCCTGGCCGGCCCTCCGTCCGTCCGTCCGTGCGCGCGCGTCATCGATTCGTGCATCACGCGACGGCCGGGGCGCCCGCGCGTGCGGGGGCTGCGGCACGTGGCACGTGGACGGCGCGGTGTGGCGCGGCTTTTGTGGCCTTTCTGGAAAGTCAGGGAATCTCTCCTCCTCTACCCTCCCCCCTCCTCTGCGCTAACAAGCGGGGGCGCTTGCCTCTGACGCATCGCGCAGCGGGGCGGGGCTGCCTGCGTTCGGAGATCGGTCATAGGGCGCGACCTTTGCAAAGTGCAGCCGCCGTCGCAGAGTTCATCTCTGGTCTGGACCTATCTGGAGGGGAGGACAAATACCAGGCAGCAAGCTCGATCAGTCGGAACAAATTCCACCGGCTTCTGTAAATGCAATGTGTACAACTGTCTGGGCGTATTGCTGTGATGTATGCCACATGAAATGCCAAGCTCTGTAGTTGAATGTTTTCACTAATGCACCTAGCTTGTTCTGAAAAGTAAAATTTAATGTTTAAGATATTTAAAATTTAAATATGTAAGAGATTTAGTATAAAATTGTCTAAAAATACACTTCCCTTTCCCTAGAGGTTTGGAAGAGTCCAAATTTTGAATTTTTTTATTATGCCTTTACAGTATTTGTTTTTAATATGTTTTGAAGTTTTGAAATATTAGGATACGATAACAATTATGTTAATCTTCTAAACACATTTTTCCTTGAATGTTTTCCAGAAATTTTCTCTCCCTAAGGAAGGCACACGTGGCAATCGATGAATATGAAACCCTGAGAATGGAGTACAAAAGGTTGAAATGTACTCGTAGCATGCTTTCTTCAGGAGCCACTATGTAACCATTACCATTCCTGAGTCCCGCTGCCCGAATGAACGCAATAAAAGCTGTTTTCACACTGCTTGTTTCCGGAATTTAAAATGCATGACATATTTTCTCCACCCCTCGACATACCCGAATCTTGTTTTTTTCGCTAATGTTAAGAGATTCCCAATCTATGCTATCCAGCCATGTCAGTGTTTTATACAACTTTTTTCAAATTAATTCAGTAATAATTCGTGTTGTAATGTCTGAATATACGAGAATAGATTGATACATTGCGCATTATTTTCGACTTAAATTGTATACGCAGCAACACGCGACTTAAACTTCTATCACCGGTTTATTAAGTGATCATCCATAAATTACGTAACGCTAAAGGGGGAGGGAGGGGGTCTGAGGCAGCATTAAGATGCGTTACATACAGATAGGGAAATGCGTTACAAGGGGGTGAGGGAGTATTGAAAATACTTGAAATTTGCGTTACGTACTTTATGGACCGCTCCTATGGATTATTGTCACTAGAGCTCACTGCCATCTGAAAAAAATATCATGTCTGCCTTATTGAATTGAATTTAAAATATGAAATTCGTCCATTTAAGGGCTCGACTCTAGATTCGTAAGCCTCATTTTCGACAAAAATGAGAACACCAACATTCTTTTTAATACATTAAATGTCCTTATTGTTCAGTTTTTCTTGGGCTTCTTTGTTTCCTTTGACGGAATGAGCCAGTTTCGTACTTTTATTGTGGAAGGATTGTGTAGGCTTTCATTACAGCATGTACTGCGCTCTTTGCATCACCCGAAAGTTTGGTTGCCGCTATTGCCGCTGGGATTTCAGGGACCTTCGAATATTCATGATTTTTGAGGTTGAGACTTCGAGTTTGTGTGTTAACAGAATGTTAACGTTCATTTCCAACTCCAAGGTGACTGGATGTTACACTACATGGCGTGTCCGAACCGCAAGGATGAATCATAGCGCATTTATTTAATCTACCGCTGAAGATATGCTCATCTGCCCGTATCCTTAACGGGATATCGGCAACCAATTACAAATCGTATGCTTGGCATTCCGAGCAATTATGAAATCACAGAAAATAATTTAGATTTATGTCGTTAACTGCACAAGCAGTGACGAATCTCAAAAATTGTCCTTTCGCAGGAGAATGGTTTGATCCTCAGCGAACTCGGTTTTCGCCCCAATAACAGGGTTTTACTCGAAATAATTTAATTGTGAATTGTGAACTATCTTTGACATTTTACTGAAACAATAGTCTATTTCTTCACTTAACGAAAAAAATGTATTTCGAGTACTTTTTCACAAGCACCGGCGATACGACGGCGTGCTTTTCCTCATCACAAACATAAGGTAGAAATATCTATTCCTTACCTGTCACTGGATCCCGAAACCTTTTGTTCTGTGGATGGGTTCAGTGTTCCATGCTTTCGCTAGGATATTTAGAGTACCAAGAATTGACGCTGACTGCGAAGAAGAAATCTTGTACTGTGGCGTAACCGAAATCTTTCAAGGAGGATAGTAGTGTCGAGGCGACTTGATGTTTTCTTAGAATTTTTCATAATAATGAATTTAATTTTAATTTTTTACTTGTTAATTTGTAATCATTTAGCACATAGAATAATTTCTATATTGAATCACTTTCATGACTACAGCAAATTAGTAAAAACAAAATGTGTGACAATGTCTGAAGGGAGAAGCATCTCTACTTTCTTGGATGCCCCACTTTATCATGCATTATGTTAATGTTTATGGTGGGGCTAACGTTTTGTTTGCAAAGTTATTTTGCTTTCGGGTATATTAGCGTGGTTGTGACAATTACGTAGAGTTTCGCACTGATTTTTGACCTAGGCTTCTTGGAATCCTACCTAAAGGTGGCTCAGAGCAGCAACTGATGCCACTGCAGTGTCTCTGATCGGGAGATCCTAGAGTTAGTCCTCACCACGGTGGTAGGATTTTCGACAGTAGCTAGACAGCTAGATCGAATTCGACTGCTGTCTGGAGAAGAATTCCAACGGCCGTATACTCTGATCGGCAGTTTTCCGCAGTTTCTTCACTCAACACCAGGCGAATGCCGGAACAGTACCCCCACAAATATTACACTTACATGCACTACCCTACAACAAGTGTCGGGAGACTAATCGGTAGCTTAGAGCTTGTATCGGCTGAGACGTTCACGCTGGTGGGAGATAGTTCCTGGTTGGGGAAAATCCCCGCGAGCCGACGTGGGTCGGCGCAGGATCATGCCAACTAGCGGAGAATCATCAAGAGGAGAAACCATGCACTACACTTACGGGACTAATGACCTTAGCCGTTGACGGGCCCGGAATAATCAATCAATGCTCCCCTCCGGCGTGGGGCTAAAACGTTTTTCGAGTAAGCGTTGCCTAGAGGGCCTCTTATCGCCCCTGGAATTTGACTTCCACTTTCTCCATCGGCTGTGTATCTCGGCCTCGTCTGCCTAATGTGTTTTCGCTCCTACTAAACAAAACGGAACTCGACAAATGCAGGAACGGAAGGGACCGCAGTTGTATCCAAAGTCCCGGAAAGTAACTACTCAGCTTTCATAAATGTGGTGGATTCCATGCAGGGCGCCCAACGCATGAAGGTTCTCAAATCTACCTAGCTATTTTAGCATTGGCTGCAATGGGAATGGGAATTTCGTATACATATTTGAGTTAATTGTTCATGGAAAACAAAATAGGGCCGAAAGCTACACTTTTAATAAGTTAAAACTGATAATTCCACTCATGAGTTATTAGTTTCAATCCGGTCAATAGCGTTTTATAATAAAACGGTTGTAAACCAATCACGGGTACCTAAAACCGAGACGTTCTCGTGTGTACTTTTCTCTATCGTCTTACCGCAAATGTTCAAATGTTTTGGAAAATAATAAATAAATATTCCTTCCATGAGATAAACTGCTGTAATCCATCTGGCGTGTGAAACAAACAACCAACAATATTTTTTTCGTTATTTTTAACATTCCACTCATGGGTTGAAACTATTAAAGAAATTACTTATGACAGAGGAGTTGGCATGAGTACCGAAACAAATGAAAATGCAATCACCAAATTCATTCAACAAAATAAAAATTACGTGTGTGCTAAAGATGACAGTTTTATCATAGTATTTACAAAATGTAACTTTGATTTCGGAGTACTCCGAAAGAAGAGAGCAAAGTGCAAATATCGTCGTAGAATACAGCAGTGTTTGCGAGTGACAGTGTGGAAAGTAGAGGGTCCACGAATGTAATCTGCCGTTTCGGGTCACTCGGCCAAGCCCTCGCGTGCTCTTCGAATGTAGCTGCTCTGACATTCGGAGCGATTCGGATCAAGAAGTAAGAGGCTGCCATTCTCTCGCCTTGTCGAAATTCAAAAATCCTCTGGTGAAAAATTACAATTCTCGGGAGTGCATTTTGTGAACACTAGAGTTGTGTGGATAGTGATGATTCATTTTCCTGGCTTCGCGATGCAGTGACCTCAAAATTAGTATTCGATACTGAAAAATCTTTCAAGTAATGCATATTAATAAGAGTCAAGTTCTGCTAGTCCAAGGGTGAAAAATTATCGTACAGCTATCAAATTGTGCAAACGTGTTTGTCAAAGTTGTGTATGTTAATTTTTAATTGCTTGCATAATTAAACAGGAATTATTTTTAATAGGGCAACACAGGTTTATATTGTTTTTGTTGTATGTATATCCTATCATACACAATAAATATTCTAAATTTAAATCAATTACGGCGGTGCACCACTTCATACTTTTACATCGGGAAAAGCTATTTTGTTTGAACTGTATCACATTTACTATACAGGCGGGCCTTCGTTTGTCCCGATGGCGCGTCCACGAACTCTGATGTGATAGTTCGAGGGAATTAAACGTTCTCAGTACGACCCTTTTTACTCTGTAGATGAAAATTGGGTGGTTTCCACGATGCAACTTTCGAGGAAATGTCGGAGTTCATTTCAATGAAGTATGCTGTCTAATGCACACATTTTTTTTTCGGGGTACTCCGAATGCATACACAATGAAACACCGTAGTAGGAAACATTTTCCTGGCGTCGTCGCGTTGAAGTCTGGGGAGAATTCGCGGAACCCGTTTAACGCGGCTGCTGCGTGGGCGGAGAACTGCGCCTCGGCTGCGCTTCGCGATCCGTGCCCGGAGCCGTGTGGCCGGTGAACTGAACCGCACCGGAACGGGTTGCGACTCTTGTAGGGATCGGGGGCGTCCAGAGCATGGGGCACCTGGGCAACTTGCCCACGCCCCCACTGAAATGGGGCTCCGAAAATTAAACAAAATATGTTCCCTTTGTACATTTTTTTAAAAGAAAATTAACTGTAGTTGAAATAAGATTTATTTTAAAATATACTAAATATATTATTATTATTATTATTATTATTATTATTATTATTATTATTATTATTATTATTATAGGAACTTGTGGTGGAAATATGGGGCTTCCATGGAACTACTGCCCCAGGTCCCTTCTTTTCTCAGGGCCCCCTGCCAAGGATCATACGAATTTACCGTTTTTATCTAGTGCACGCCCCCTCTTCTTTTTCAGGAATTTACAACAAAAATGGAGCGGAGCTAAAATGTGAGGTTTTCTAAATGAAGCAAAATAATGGTACAAATGTTTTATTTCTTCCCACTACAAGATAGTTTGTATATGGTTCCCACTACAAGGTAGTTTGATAATGTACAAGATAGTTTTATTTCTTCCCACCTGTTATTTTCTTAGGACCTACTGACAATAAAAATTTCAAGAAATTAGTAGTTTTTACATAATATTGCAACGTACAACATACGAAGAACTTGCCGAAGTTTTCATCCGAATTATCAGAATAATAATAGTAGTAATAATGCTCTCGCACGCACACACACACACACACACGCACACACACACGCACACACACACACACACACACACACACACACATCCTTGGTAAATATTGGATGTACCAACCTGAGTTCAGGAGAATGACTGGAAGTGTTTATCATAATAGTGAACCTACGAGGAAAAAGGCTTATACCTTAAGTCATCTCTTAGCAGATGCCTACTAAGTATTTGCGTTGGTTTGATGTTGACTTCCGCTACCTAATGAGATGATTGCGAGTGGGCTAATGGCTCCGTCGTGATCATCACAATCGCCATCACGTGGTGAAAACACCCATCCCTTCCGCGGGACTCGAACCCGCACCCCTCGTCACCGCCTTCTGGAACGCGTACGTCGGGCCTGTGCACAGCAGCCGGAGTACGAGAGAACGCGGAGCACGAGCGCGGGGAGCGACGTCGCCGCTTGAAACGGCCACGAGGCAAGATAAAGCGACGGACTGGAGGGGGCGTGGCGCCGACTTCCTAGTGTTGGGGGAAGTCGGTCACACACATTCCATACGCACCTGCACGCGGCCAGCGCCAGCGCCAGCGCCGGCGCCGACGCGGCGTGGGCCCGCGGCCGGAGCGGTGGGTGGGGAGCCACGCCCCTCCCCTCCCCGCCCGCACTGGCCAATCGATGCGGCCGCCCGTACGCACCGCCCGAGCGGCTTCGCAGCTTTTGACACGCAGCATGCGGCCGCAGCACGTCGTCCTTGGGCGGTGCCGCGGACAAATATTTCGGGGGCTATAGACACGGACGAGTCGCACACTGCGGCGTCCAGGAAGGGGGGCGGGGCGCAGCTGGGGCAACTTGCCTCAGGCCCCGACTTAATTGGGGCTCAGAGTTTTTTGTCATTCAAAAGAAATAAAAAATAATTTATCTCCAAATCAAATTTAACACTACAAGTTATTTCTAATCTATGGGGAAATGAATTGTTTATGAATTGGGAGAGGAGGGTTTTTTGAATAAGGGGTCAATTGCCCCGAGGATCAACTGCTCCAGGCCCCTGATTTTCTTAGGTCGCACTTAGAATGCTTTATTGACCGAACTACAGTTCAATCCTGCAAATACTTAATTTTATCGATTATTTATTTCAAGTCATTGAAGGAAGTCAAGGTCAAGCACGTCAGTCTTATGGTTTTTGTTGCAATGTAAAAATTACTCCTTTGTGTATAAGTCCTGCATTCATTTTGGTCATAAAGGAACAATTTTCCTTGACCTATGATCGTACATCACTTGGTATCATGCGTGTATCAATAGCTTTCGGTGACGATCATCTGCCTTGGCATCAGATTCAAGTGGAACAATGAGGAAAATATGCTTAAAAAGCGGGATGGGTTTGTGAGTTCTGGGGTCTGAAGGAAAATTAATATCCGGTACAGGCGAAATGATCAGTCAGCGTAATGAGCGCAGAACATTTTCAGAATTCCAAGAAATGAAGTCATATATTTCGCATCTTCAGCCTGTTTCCAACTACAAGCGGAGCAAAAAGGTGTTATTTTGTTGCGAAGGTCCTGGAAAATTATAAAACGACGTGTTCGTAAGAATTTCCTCTTCATTCTTCCTCCTTGCAATCTTTAACAAATCGTTAATGTAATTGAAGTATCTCCTGCCGCCGCGAGGATAAGACTCCACGTGTGCATCCCGGGAACAAGGAAGCACTTCCCGTAACGAGAGGGCTTCCTCGGAATGCCGCTGAAACCGAAAATGAGCGCTGTCGATTCGTGGAAGCGGCGCGCGCGCTCCGGCGAAAGGGGTCGCGAGGGAGGGGGGCATTCGCAGAGGCGACCAGGGCCTCCAAGAAACAGCGATTGCCTCGCGAACGTGGGCGAGGAGGAGCGGGGACGGACCGTGGGGAAGGTTGGGGGCGTGCGCGCGAGATGGGAAGCGCGTGGGGGGCGGGTGAGGGAGGGGCGGGGTCGAGTAGGGGAGAGTGGTGGCGGACAGGTGTGTGCGTGTGTATGGATTCGCAGAAGCGCCAGAACCGGCGTTGGTGTCGGTGCCCAGTGCCTCTCGGAAGCGGCGATTGTCTCGCGTGCGGCGCGGGGGTGGCGGCGGGGGCGGGAGCGGGAGCGGAACCGCGCGCGGGGGGCGGCCTCGATTCGCCGCCCAGTTGCGCCGGCTGCGGGCGAGGCTGAGGCAACGGCAGCGGCGGTGGCGGCGGCGGCGGCCTACTTTGGGGAAGTGCTGCAATCGCGGCAAAGACAGCGGTGGTGGTGGCGGCGGCGGCAGCACCAGCGCGCCTGGCGGCCGGCCAGGCGCCTGCCGCGCGGTCGTACTCCGCTTCGCTCTCAGCTCAGCCCAGCTCCGCACTACACGGCTCCGCTCCGTGCCGTGTCGTGCCGTTCCGTGCCGTTGTGCCGTGCTACGTCGGCTCGGCCTGACACTGACCCCATTGAGCGGGCGCCCCGGCCTGCGCGGCGCCTTTGCATAACGCCTTCAGCGCCTAGCAGAGCCCCTCCCCTCCCCACCCCACCCTTCCCTCCACTCTGCCCCACCCGGGTCCGGCCTTCGAGCTCCCCCTTTGGCTGCCTTTTCCTCGAGCAGTGGGCCAGGGTTGCCACACGCACAGATTTGCGCGGAATTCCTCCCACCGATATGCTCACACGATATCGCTCTTATCTATACATCGCTACAGAAACTTTCGTAAAAATCCAATCGAAATAATTATGGATATGGAACTATTGTATTGCCAAACGTGTTTCGTAACGTTTTGAAAGTTGTAGCTTTCTAAGGACTAATAAATTAATGAATATTTAAGAACAGTAAAGAATAAAATAGAAAACTTGTCAATCATTGCACAAACTGTAATCAACCCTTTTGATGGTCGCAGTGATCCGAGTTTGTTGCTTGCCAAATAGAATATTTCAATTTTAATGAAATATGTTTATTACACATATTTTGGAAGGCTAAATTTAATTTTGAAGTTTTTCTGAGAAAATAGCTTTTTAGTTTTGAGGTCGCATGGAACTTCTGTTTTCAACATTGCGAAGAATACTGTCAATAAAGACTGCATTAAATTTTACTCTTAGGGGTAACTGACATGACACCTCTCCATAACCCAATCCCAGTTTCTTGATCTCAGCATTTCAACATTTTCGTGCAGGATTTTAATTTTTTGGTATCATGAAATTATAATAAATTCCGGACATGTTTACTTTTCCTCCATTAAGGACAATTTGAATGCAGCTAATACAATGTCGTGATTTGTTCCCTTTGTGAGGAACACCTTGAAACTGGTGACGCCCCTTTGGAGGATGTCACTCGGAGCTGCCCCCCTCCCTCCTCCTCCTCACATGTCTCCACCGCTTGCATCGCCGCTGCAGCATGCGCTCGCGGCGGTGATTCATCGCGCGCACTCCAGGCTTTCATCTCGGTCGAGGTGAAACTATCGCTTTTCATCATTCCGTAAAAGAGGCTTTTCGAGGTCGCGAACTTTTCGGAAAAGGCTCGATGAGTTTGTGATGGACCTAGCGTAGGCTCGTGTTCAAGGCATCGGAGGAAATTAATTTTGTCCTATTTCAACATTGTCACCTCATGTAAACGCTGGTTTTATTGAACTTCTCGCGAGTAAGGGCGATGGGGATTTCGAACTGTAATTGATACGTAGTGTTAAATTTGTGTGTTTCGATATAATAGTTCGAAAATATAAACTTTTTACTTTTCTTAAAATAAGTTGCAATTCCGTAATAAAATCGGTAGCCGTAGTGGAAGTTCAAAACAATTGCATAACTTTCTAATGCACTAAAAATATTTCAAATTACAACACTTTTTCAAGAGTGCCGCATGATGTGTGAATTTTATAGTGGCTACAAACACATGTTAGAAACGGGTGAAAGTGTTAATCAAGAGGGAGTAAACTGATATTACATTTATCCTTTTAACTTCAAAGGGCCGATCTCCCGCCATATTTCCGACTCTTGGGGCCATTTTCAAATAAAATGTTTCGCAATCACCATTGCTCCGTAAGCAATATGTTCTAAAACAAATATCAAAGAGCTGAAGATTGGCAGCGGTTCTGTGTTATTTTAAGCTTTAAAGAATATATATTTTTATGGAACGTCTCCAAACCAATTGAAATATTAACTGGTATTAAGCACCGAAAGCACTGCTAGTTCTTGAAAGAATAATTTAATAAAATAGATTTCAAATTCTTGAACGAATAGCATTGCCATTCAAATACTTAATTCCCGTTTAAATTTTTCATCCAAACTTCCTTAGTACATAGCAATGAAAACCATTGAGAATTTGTCTTGGTTAATCCGCACTGAGGTTTTGAAAAAAAATTTTTAAAAAAAGCCATGGCTGCGTACTCGATCCGCGCTTTCTCCTACGCCTCGCTTGTGACACACGCCAACAATCAACAAAATGTCGAGCATCGCGCTGCGTCCACGTGAGTTGGCAGCGGGCGCGGATGCCTTGCGGATGCCTGCTTGCACGTGGAGGAAGCCGTATTTTGTGCCCCCCCCCCCCCCGTCCACGCGTGCCCCACTGGCCTCTCCGCTGCGTAACCAGGAGCGACGCGCGCGCGCCCGACACGACACGATACGACGCGACGCGACGCGAGCGGGGCTTTCTGGGCTGTTCCGATTGCAGAAGCTGTAGAGGCGGCGCGCGCGGCGCGGGGACACGGGGAGCTGGGTCAAGGGAAATAGGTCACGCCCCCCCCTCCATAAATGTTGTACAAGAACCGAGAGCTGGTGCTGTTGAAAGTTTTGGATTTAAATAAACAATTTACAATTGGTTTCATTTTGGGGTTTGTTGTTGCCGCTCTGGCTGTTGTTCCTGCTGTTGTATCTGTTATTGCTGTTTTCGTGTTGATGTCGTGGCGGCTTGTTGTTGCTATTGCTGTCCTCGAGTTTGTATTTGTCCCGCCTTTCGCCATAATTGGCGTGCTAAATTTTTAAATTGGGTAATCTACAAATTTTGTTATCGTATGACCAAAAAAGATACTGAGCAGGATGCCTTGGAGGCAATTCGCACTTCAATCAACATGTTTATTTTGCGATAAACAAGCTACCCCAGACGTTGTGGCAGGTGCGGTTGGCTAGTAAGAGTTGGTGATAGAGAGTAGTGCGCAGGTTGTTGCAGCAACCATCAGCGAGAGAGTCCCCTTGCCGGGAGCACGTGACGCAATGCCCTCAGCTGAGTGATTCACGTGACTCATTGGCTATGGGGAGGATGGGAACCGAATAATCGCCTTCGGAGCGTCCCACATTGAAATTCTACGGCTGCGGACCGCCTTCAGGCGACGCGAAGTGTCTAGAGAAGAGCAGGTCAAGGTCGCCCGCGAGGGGCCTCCGTAGCTTCTTGTTAACAGGCCGTTGAAGCAGGCGGCAGAAGGCAGCACACCGCTGCCACGAGTTTTGCTAGCTGCGACGGAACGCGAGGTCACTCCAATGTACTCGCGGTGCAAGTTCTTTTCTAAGCACCAGTTTTCGTATCTCGAATCGGTAGACATTTCAGAGTCAATTAACTCGAAAAATGTGTTATCTTCGGCGGAACTCGTGAAGGAGATACAGCGTGAAAAGCACGAACAATCATCACGAACTCGTTTCGTACACTAGTGTGTTCAAACTTTGAAATTCGAAGATAAAAATACTTCCAGAGCCCGATATTAAATGAACTTGACACAAAAACCTAGTTAAAATCTTTGGCTCAAAGGAAGGTTTTCAGAAGTGAGAGTAACTGTTTGCTGATCATTGATTTGAAATTTTATTGAAAATAATATTGTATCTCAAGGATGTATTTTTGCCTTTATGTCGGCGGCACAGTACCAGAAGAAAACAACTCGCAATTCTAAGTTTCGAGATCCCGCCGTTTTAGTTTAATATCACCCTGAAAATGTCAGTTGAAATGTCAGTTGAATTTGAAATGTATGGCATAATAGTACAAAATTAATAATATATTTTAAATTAAAGTAATGTAACCTGACATATGTAAAGTATTATGAGACGTACACTTTTGAGTTGTTGCCTTTTGAAACTGGGACATCAATGAGTTGGCACCGCAATAGTTGTTGTTCATTTCCATTACACTTACAGTAATCTGTAGAAAAAAAACGCGATGAATACTGAGTTTGGATTGGTCATTCTCATAAAAAAATCTTTGCATCGAATGCTGCGTACTGGGAAACACGCAAAGCAGCTGACCGCACTTCCTACAGAGCGTAGCCGTGAAAAGCTTCGCGTAGAAATCTTAGTTTCCCCAGTTCGCCTTGCATTGTTTCTAGAGGCCACAGTATGTTGCCGACGGACTCTTAGCAAATCTCCAGCGAACGACTGGTGGAGGTCACCGTTGCCACTGCGGGAGCCACGTAGATTCTTTCTTGTTTTGGTATTCGATTATAGCTGTGAGTACCTTCACTTCAACTTTAGTCAATTATTCAAAAGAAACATGCTTTCTAATAACCTTTTAACAATTTATTGTCTAGAATCTAGTGTCGTTCCTATTGTGGTTTTGGAGACTAACTGCTGAGAAACTGATTTTGGGTTATTCTGGCCGACTAAGGAATTAAAGATACCGAGGTTAAGTGATCCCGGTGCTTGCAGGTGTAGCGGAGATGGAATGTTAGGGCTTCACTTTTTCGGAAGTCTTAGCAACTAAATCGAGATGGAGTGTAAAGAGACAGGTCCCTGACTGCCTTTAGCCTCCCAAGATTTGTCAAACGAGGCACTAAAATTGAACTAAAAATGTAAATAACTAAGGATTGCGTGGTTTCATTTGCCTACCTCTCATTAATGACGGAGAAAATCCACTTGACGCGGATTTTTAACTCCACTGTAGGACAGTTGTCCACGCAGCCGTCTGAGATACTGTAGGTGGCAGAACAATGTAATGCACTTTCGTAATGCCCAGTTGTGAATTCCGAGTAATAAAAAGGAGTTAGCAGCTACACATGGGTGGTTTATAAAATATGGTGTTATCTGTGACCTTCACCAGTAAGTAGTTACTAGTTGCTCATTTACCCAGGCCGCGTCCTTGGCACGGAAGTAGAGGTCGACAGGTGCTAGGATGTTCGCAGAAGTCGGTATGCTTCTGGGAAGAAAGAATTTTGAGGAAATAGTATTATAGCTAGGCATAAAACTAATCCCTTGTCTTACCTATCACCTCGTATTTTTGAAAGTGGCGTAAATATTTTTAGCATTCTGATGAAAATATCCACAAAAACGCATAGGTTAGCATTTTAATTCTATATTTACATGCGAGAAAACATCATTTTTAGAAAATCTATTAATGTAATTTTCCGCATTTTCCATTTAAACATAATTTTATAATTACCTGGTTGAACTACTTTAGGTCAAAATATTTTCAGAAATAGAAATATTTTCAGGCCCTCTTCTTTTAATATATAAAATTTTTCGAATGTCAATGTAGAATTTCCTGTAAGCTTTCTGTTGGGTAATACTGTGGTCTCCTCGAATTAATCTCATCTAAGTTTGTAAAAAAGTCTACTTTAAATATTTGAGATAAAATTCAGGTAATTTTGTAGAATTTCAATGACGGTCATATTTTGATATATGTAATGCTTATGCTTTATGAATTTATGGGCCTGTATTGTATACATGTTCATAATTTTTAATCGTAAAATTCGTTCCCTGAAGGATGACTAAAGAGGGGGGGAAAGGAGTGCAATGGAATAGACAAGTGATTACGAGCATTCTTTTGTTGTATTCCTGACTAACCGAAGTGTTCTTTGTTCGTGGATTGTTGTCTTATCGGGAGGCTACTATCGCAAACTATCAGTCTCCGTGAAAGTGGGTGTGTGTCGTGTAAAGGCGAATGAAATCCGAAGAAAAGGACTGAAGTGGATGTATTCTCGAGGCTCTACATTCCATGCAAAATCCATTCTGTCATTATACATCGAAGTACTATCACTGAGCTTGTTTTTATAACTATTGGCATGTGGTATTTCCCTATGATGTAGCGGAACGTTGACGTTCTTGTTAGCCTAATCGACCTAACGGTTTCTTGCCGCCTTGGTGAAGATAAACGACAGCCCTCTCGTAATCACAAGATTTCTCGCATACGCATGTTACAGTATATTAAACTTGGATGGTAAAAGTGGGAAAATATCGATTTAAATGATTATCGAAGATCTGACGGCCATAATTTATCTAAAATGCTTTAAATGCTTGTCTTCTGCCATGTTACTGAGCCAAATAGTCACAAATATTACACGATACTTGAATGAATTTTTCGTTGACGAACGAAGATTTTATATTTTCAGATGTTAGACTGCAGTGATTAATAGCACTGTTCGAAGATAATCATGAATTTTGAAATGTTTTCATAGAGTATTGGCATGTGATATTTCTCTAGGATGTAGCGGACTTTATGAGATTTGCCTTTCTGAAATCGGTAGGAGATGGATGTATGGGGAAAATGAAATCTTCCTCAAACAATCTTTATGCGGGAAAAGGAAGAAACTTTACAGTACCCATAGATCTTGTAGAGGATGGTTTTCGCGTTGACAAAAGCTACTAATTAGGAAAGGTTCCAGTAGCCACTGTAAGGCGAGTCGGACAGCGTAACAGCTCGGAGAATGAACTAGTTATATTATTATTCAGTGAAGGTTACGGATATTATTTTCCAGTTGGGAGCCACCCACATCTTCGATACTTCCGCCTTTTATACTTGGATTTTTACCCCTTGGCACGTTGGGACGTGTCATCACGATGGAATATCTCACGGTATTTCGCGTCGTTCTCAGTCGTGCCGCTGGGAGTCGCATGATCGCGACTGTATCAAGCAGAGCTGGCGATCATGCGACTCCTAGCGGCACGACCGAGAACGACGCGAAATACAATGAGATATCCCATTGTGAAGACAAGCCTCCACGCGCCAAGAAATAAAAACCCATGTGTAACTCTGTGATAGGCAATGGCAAATCAGCTTGTATCATATAGCTAATAATTCATCACAAACCATTTCATAATTAACTAGAGGGAATGTATCAGTTGTCGTAGATGTTCAACTCTGGGGAAAGGGTGTAGGAAGATAAATTCTTTCGTAATTATGAAAATAGTTTACTTACAATATTTGTATTATCAATGTTCATACATTTTTGTTACATAACGACTTAAGTGCTCATATTACCGAAAAACTATTTTTTGTATAAAATTATATAAAATTATTCCACTTTAAGAAGTTGCAAGCATTTCAAATTTTGTCCAGGAGAGTTTTAATAAGTCCTTTTAAATTTTCATGGCTTTCGCATTTGAATGAACTATTTTTTAAATTATTTTTTCTCTTTTGAATTACAATCGAGCAATGACATAACTTTCTCACGTCCTCTCTTTTTACTCCGAACCTGAGTTGATGAACTTTATTTCCTTTCTCCTCTGACAAAAATGTGTGTATATGCTTTCTATTTTATTTTTTCGGCGCGAACTAAGAGTACTCTAGTCCGCCTGCCGGGAGGAGGATCAGCGAGCTAAAACTCCCATTTAAATATAATTCCGTAGAACTTTGTTCGATGAATTAATTATCATCTTCTGGCAGTTCTAAATGGCCTTCAAACTATTTTAATTTTTACAGTCCGTTAAAAAAATCGTAAATGTTTGCTATCGGAGCATTTTCCGTCTTGTGCTAAAAGGGTGCCAAACTTTCGAAATCAGGATTCGAAATTGTTCAATTCAGTTTTGAATGCTAGGTCAATTGTACTCTTAACATGCTTCCCCCGAGCAACTCTTATGGCTCTGTCGTTAGGTATTCGAGCATCTCAAATTTCCAACGCAACTTTTATTTTTTTTCTTTCGTTGTGTCTTCTAATATTACAAGCAGCGGGCGTGCGACTGAAGGAGCTCTCGCAGACCATCGGATCGGCTGTGAGAGGGCCGGCATCAGAACGGGCAAGAGGCTGGGAGCGTCTCCGGGCGCCTGGGAAACAATGATTTCTTCAACATCTGTGCTAGATCTACCCTGCGCCGTGAAGCCCATTTAAACACCAGGGCGTCCATGATCCTGTGAGGTCTCAATTTAAACACGGCCGGAGCCAAAGCAACTACAACAACTTTTTACTGCAACTTTGACACTTCCTTAGCAGAAAATTCAAACTTCAGGAACGCCGGCGCTCTGGCATGGAATTGGGCTCCACTTAGGCATTAGTGAAACCCAGTGTATAATTCTATCCAGAGATCAGTGATGAGAAACCGGGCTATTTCGCTGTGTCGAAAATCCGTCACTGTTTGCGACTCCGGATCTCACTCTCTACGAATCCTCGGGTCGGACATGCAAATACTTAAACTACTGCACCTTGTCTCAGTTAGACCCTAATGTTAATGTTAATATAATAAAAAAATACAATAATAATTGTACTAATAGAAATGTGATAAAAATGTGCAGATGCTACGGTTGGTGAACATCTCACTCGCTCTTTAACCTATCCACTTACACTTGTAAGAACAAATGGGCAGTTCGTGTAGTTTCCTTATAGTTGTGGAATAGAAACGACATTTAACAGTAACAGAAAACTAAATGTTGACAGCGGAATCAATGAAATGCTGTTTTTCTGTAACATAATTAGAACATTTTAACGAGCAAGTGGGGTTGAATTTTTCTTCCGTGCCTGGTGCCGACAGCTGAAGCACCGGCGAGCGCGAGCGCGGGCGCGGGCGACGGGAAGAGCAGCCCGCGAAACCTCCTTCAGCGGTCGGGCGGGAGTGGGCCGGAATCAAAACGGGGGAAGGCGTGGGGCAACGCGCGGAGCGGGCGGGCGGGCGATGCGGAGTCGTGTCGCAAGGCGGCGGCGGCGGCGCGGCGAGGCGGCGACCTACTGACCTCAAAGCGGCGCCGCGCCGCGCCGCTCGCGTTCGCCCTCTTCCTTCTTCGCCCCGCGCACGCGCACTAGGAATGGTCTCCCCCCCCCGCCCCCGCGCTCAAACCAAGATTCACTTCCAACTACGGTGCAACTCCCAATTATACGAATCGATTTGGGGTGAGAGCAAAACGAAACGAAAAATGTCGACAGTGAGACGATGTCGCTCGTGGGCTGCAGTACTGGCACAATAAAAAAAAAAAATACAAATTTTGACTGAATGCAAATGATTCTACCTTCCAACAGCATGTCGTACAGTACTCCAACAAATGGCAGAAGTGTGAATGCAAGAATGATGCATTTCGTTACAAGGTTAAAACTTCGAAATCATT
This sequence comes from Acheta domesticus, assembly GCA_031308135.1. Lineage (NCBI taxonomy): Eukaryota > Metazoa > Arthropoda > Insecta > Orthoptera > Gryllidae > Acheta > Acheta domesticus. Next base: position 58,645,732 of record JAHLJT010009436.1, read on the forward strand.
TATGTCAACACCTGATTTTCTGAGTTGTGCCACTATTGCAGCACACAAACGATATATTGCCAGTACGCAAGGAGACTGTTTCTAAAGTCATTTTTTAGTTAAATGAACAAAATATTTATAAAATAGTTTAATAATTAATAGTTTACGAGGTCTATTTATTTCTGTGGCCACAGTTGCAAGCTTAATCTTTCTGAAGAAAATTTCGTATTGATATATTGGGATGTAGAGTTAAGTTTCGAGTTCGGGAGATACCATGGTGCTTAAAGAAATTCTCAGTTGAAATTGAAAAATGTTGGTTGTTCATTTTGTTATTTATGCATTGAGTGTGTTTTGCCGGAATTGCATCAGTCCTGAGTGAATAGTCTACGTGCTTGCAGTCACACAGTTCTGAGTACGGCAGTGACGCGGTCTGGATTGGCGTGCGGGCACGTGTACAACACTGCGATCTCGATTACACGAAAAATAATTAAAAGTAAATCGTGGAAACCAGTAATGCGGATTGATGTTAGTCTTTTATTTTGTGGAAATTAAAAATACGAATAACACATTTTGTTTAAAAGTAATATCCATCTCGTATCGATATCTTTAAAAAAGTCACTCAAACTATGATGAGATACCGTTTTTTCACTGTGGATGCATCACAATGTTTGAAAGATAAATTAACGGTTAACCCAAAATTTCCTTCTTTTTTTTTTTGTTTGTTTGTAAAAGGAGTCGACTTGTTAACCTGGCTCAAAAGCTTCAGAATTGAAAACCAGCGTAGATATTTAAATCACCTCTCAAATAAGAAAATGTTGAATATTTTAATTAGAGCAGTATTGTGTACTTACAATCTATGAATAAATGTTCGCTATTTTGCAATATGTCGTAAAACATTTTCATTAACGGTAAAAATATATAGAAATCCGTCCATAAATTACGTAACGCAAATTTCGAGTATTTTCAGTACCCCCTCCCCCTTATATCTCTATGTAACGCAGCGTAATGCTGCCTGAGACCCCCTCCCTTCCCCCTTAGTGTTACGTAATTTATGGATGACCCCAAAGGGAAATGACATACACGCGAAGAAAAAAAGAATGTTGTTCTCAAAATTGAGAGGAACAGCCGTGTTCTGTTCGGAGCTATCAAGTAGCCTGAAAGAACGACTGAATGCTTGTTAATTAAAAACCGGTGATTTTATGCGGTCGCCCTGTGCAGGGCAGATGGTTGTGGCGGCAACTGATCTGCTCAGGGACGGATGTTTCATCTTAGTGAGCAGTGCGAGACAATCATGGACCACAACTCATTCGCGGAACTTAGATCGTTCATATCTTGCAATTGATTAGTGGCATATGGTTTCGAAGCAAATTCTGGTCATTGATGATGACTGATAATGATAATAACAATGATGATGGTATTTCGAAGGTACAGTAATATAAAACTATTTGTTTTACCCTACATCAGAATATACTTGTTAGATTTTAGCTAACCGCTCTCTGGTATATCAGTGAAATACATTCACCGTTAAACCCATGAAGCCGTTATTGTCATCGCCATAAAATTAATTACACCATTACGACACTCTACAATGCAATGCGGTGCAATACATACCATTATACATTGGAATACTTCTTCGCAATCCAATACCGGTACTCCGAGAGAATTGAGGGCACGATGAATCGCGTTCTGAAAACCGAGAGGAACCGCAATGTTCCGTTGGGTTGAGGGAGTTGAAGCAGCCTTAAAGAATTCCGTGCGGTGCCGCACGTCGCCCCCGCTGCGCCATCGACCGTTGTGGCGGCGGGGAGGAGGATCGGGGAGGGAGCGGTGGCGGAGTGGGTCGGGAGCGGGTGTGCGAGCACGGAGGGTTGGAGGAGCGCCGGCGTGGCGGGCCGGAAGCGGGGAAGAGGCGATGGAGCGGAGCGGAGAGGGGAGAGCCTAAGGGGCAAAATGGGTCGGGACGGGTGCGAGGGAGATAGGCCGGAACGTTGCGGGGGGGGCGGGTAGAAGCGGAGGATAGGCAACTGAGCAGAGCGGGGAGAGCCTACGGGACTGGATGGGGCGGGGATGGGAGTGACGGAGATCGCCGGTACGTGGGGAGAAGCGGAATGGAAGCAGGGGGAGGTGGTGAGGCGGGTTGTGGGTGGGAACGGGAAGGGCGATGGGGCGGGTTGTGGGTGGGAGCGGGGAAGAGGCGGGGCGGGGTGGGTGTCGGTAGAGGCGGGAGCGTTTGATAGGCGGTGGCGGAGTGGGAGCGGGGGAGAGGCGGCGGGGGGTTGGGGGTGGGGTGGTGGGAGCGGGGAGAGGCGGCAGGGCGGGGGTGGGAGCGAGTGCGGGCGCAGCGAAAGCGCCGTTGGAAAGCGCGCAGTGAAAGCGACCGCGTCGCTTTGGCGAGTTCATTTCTTTCTCCGGGGCTTCCACATTGTTTTTCATGTTGCATCATTCGAAAATCCATTTTGCTTTTGCATCAGTCGCGTTGGTGTGCTCAATTTGTTTGTAGATTTTTAGCGGCCCATTAAAATTCCGTCATTGTCGTTGTTCCATATGAATTCTATATTTTGGGGAATATCGAATTAAAAAAAAAAAAGTTCTTGGTCAGTTTTAAACGAAAGTTATTGGTTTGCCGCGAGAATTTCCCTATCTGTGAATTCTTGATAAGATTTGTTGTCTCTTTCTTCCAGATGTCAGTTCCATATGATCTTAGATCGAGTTAAAGAATATTGTGGGAAAGTGATGACATAATTTGTCGTCGCCCTCAACGGAATTACTGTCGGTTTCATTAGTATCCTGTATGGATGCTTACGTGTAACTGCAGGAATTGATTATTCTCTCGACCTCGATTTATGGGTTCTGTTAAATGCATTATTAAAATGAAGTATCAACGACAACTGATCTAGGCAGGGTTGCCAGATGTGTTGTGAGCTCTTTCCCCACCCCTACTACGGAATTTCACCGAATATCGTCTCCAAAGAAATAAAATTTCCCAACTTTGAAATGGAAAAATATTTTCCAAATAATGGACCAACGATATGAGGTGACCCAGACGATTCCGTTGGCGGTTCCCTTAAATTCAAATAATTAAAATCAACCATTGATCGTCCTTCGAGCTGCCCGAAGCCCTATACTATCTCAGTTTTCTAACCTTTTTCTCTCTTTATGCCTGCCGTTTATTTTTATTTTTGTTACATAAAAATGAGAATCACGTTTCTTTTTTATTCATAACAATTGCGAGAATAATATTTTATCTCGACTCCGGATGAAAATATTTTCCCCCAAAGTCTCCAAACATTTCTCGTCCATTTGTGTTCCCTATTCTTTCCCCCACATTCAAAAATCCACATTTTGGGGACAAAATTCCCCAACCTGGCAATCCTGGATTTAGGAAGTAATTGAGATACGCCATCTTTGAGATACGCCATCAACTTCAATCATATGCCATCATCAATCAAGATCGCCATCCACTTCACCACCTGAGCCTAGAACAAACTATACAGGTGCCCCGTTGTTCAACTTTATACAAACAGAAGGGTTCAAATAGAAACTTTTATTAATATTTTTGTCAAATAAACAAAGTAAACGCTGTGTTTATTGAGAACGAATGTGTTCATTAATTAGGTTTAATAAACGAGGACATGGCGGAGATGGGGGAATATTGTTACACATGACAATTACTCCAAAAAATGAAAATCATGAAATTGAAAATTCAGCGAATAAACTGATGTTGGTTTAAGACTATTTCATTGTAACGTCTCAACTGACGACTAAACTTTTAGTAATCCGAGAATCTTTTCAAGGACTTTTTAATAAGTGTTGGAGTGTTGGGCAGTTGAAAACCTAAGTAACAAAAAAACTGTGGAGTTAAACTACTTTTTCAAACAAACTTTAAAAATTAAAACATGTTGTTAAATAAACTGGGCACTTAAATAAACTACCCAATACTTGGCATATGTTTGAATTATAATATTTTGTAACGTTGTTGGAAAACCAGAGGGAGCATGAAAAATTAAAACCAGAATGCATCGATGATATCATATAAACGTGATTATCAATAATCTAATTTAGCAGAATAAGATAAAATTACGACTAAGCTTTCTAAGACGAGGTTATTAGGACACATACCGGAAGTAACAAGTGTGGATAGGATCTGTAATGAACAATGCAGACAAAATATTAATACGAAAATCTTGACTGTGTAATGTCAGTAATGAGCGAAATTTTTGCCACAAATATTATGCATGTGCATAAAACCAGGGGCGTGGGGAAGTTCATCCAAGGGGGGGGGGCTTATTTCAAACATAAAATTTTCTCCACCAATTCATAAACATAATTAATTTCTCCATGCATAAGAAATGACACAGATTTAAACTTGGATTAGTATATTTTTAATTTTATTGAATGAAACAAAATTCGGGGCTTGGGGCAAATTGCCCCGCCTTCTGGACGCCCCTGCTTATATCAAAAGAACGAATGCCATGCCACATTCTAGAGTATTCAATGAAGGTAGAAGACCCAAAAGTCGCCCGATAAAGGTATAGTATTGTCTAGAATCATGAGTGCACAATGTTCTGGAGGTCAATGCTTAAAAACAAACATGGAAATGAATGTTTTTGCTCTTCAATTTTAATATATGCAATGACTTTGCAAGCAAGTAAAATACAAGGACGTTTTGTTTGAAAATTTACAAAATATCACCATTACTTAATACAGAGGCTTTAAACTTCTATTAGCAGACTCGCAGTGTTGAAAATTGAATTGTGTAATGAAAAATACATCCCATATGACAATGTTCTTGGGACTGGTGTCAATAATCGGTATTGCGAAGGTTTTTCGTTGTTGTTTTTTTTTCAAAGAAATGTCGAGGGGAAAAAAACTTTATATTTGGTTGGTGGTTAGAGCTCGATATTTAAAAAAAATGTTCGATGATGCAAATTCGTAGAAATCACAGAATATTTCGAAGAAATATAAGACTACTCTTTCTTTCGGACAATACTTAATAATCGAATTGCATGGTCATTTCAAGGGCAAGCGAATATTTTCCATCACGTGATCTATTGCTTTGTAACCAGGAGGTGCTTCTACTCTTACATGAATTAGTTTGTCTTCGAAGTCAAATATTGTTGAGAGTTTTTAAGTTGTGTGAACGGCATACTGAGGAAGGTTTTGGCGTTAGCGGCGCGCTACTGCAATGGAGCGTCTTCACGTACGTTGTACGGATTTTAAAATAGTTTTCTTAAGTGATATTGTTTGAATCTTTCCTATTGATTGACTGGGTATCGAACCCAAATTACATTTCATAATTTCTATGAATAATCTCAAAAACATTTTTAAAAAACTATAGAACTGTAAAAACAAACCATGAAGTATAGAGTTAAATATTGTGCAACACATTTGTAAGCTAGGAGAAAAAATAATATCGTAACTATTAGTATAACTGTTGGTAATGTAGATACTTTTTTCAATAAAGAATGAGACACTGATGTTGTCTGGTATCAATGTTTTTATTTACAGCTCAAAGATCTTTTTCGATAGCTTAGCTATCATCATCAGAGCTATCTGAAAAAAATTACAAAATTTTGAAAAAGAAAGTTGCATTACAACAGGTTATTAACAAAATTAAGTTTTCGTAAAAAATTGTTGGTGCCAGATGCGTAAGCAAGCTGGATCGTTACCTTACAGCCTCTCTTTCAGCAATATCGTAACTGCAAAATTCCAACTTGTTATATTACGATGGTAGTAAGTGATGCGGTAATGGTGTTTTCATTAGTTGAAAAATACTACTTCCATGTAAGCATATCATTCATATAATCCTAATACCAGCATATTTCAGCAAAAGCTTTTGAGAAATGTTCATAGTGACCATCGAAAATGTGTATGGGATAATTGGAGGGTCTGGTAAACAAAAAATGCTGTTCATCTACCGGGCTCCCAAACGCCTATGTTTATACCGATGAAACCTTTTTGTTGAAATACAGCGTGCCCGTGCAAGAACTCTCGCATGTTAAATTCCACCCTAATACCTAACTTTACTTTTCCATATGTACTTACAGAATATATGGAATTTTTGTTTGAATATATGGAGTTTGAAACAAACTTTTAATAAAGGTTTTTTCAGTTATATATTATATATGTAAATATAGATATAATATTTATATTTATGATGATGCTACGACTTCTTTAACCAAGCAATTTCATATGATGTTCTCTTGTTTCAGTAAACCTGAATGGCGCCGGGAGAGTGGACATGTCCCACTTCGAGCTCCTGAAGGTCCTGGGCACAGGAGGTGAGTTGATGGGAGCTACTTCCGAAAGAATTTTTTTTATGTTGCTTCTGTACTCACGACTAAGTGAATTTTGGTGGCATTTTCAAAGTATCTTACCGATCTTATCACGCGCGAATTTTATAATGTGCAAAATGTTGATTATTGTTTCCAAAGCGATAATTTTTGGAGGGTGATGCTCAGAGAGAAAATTTGTGAATTCTCCTTCCCATTTTTTTTAAATTTTCGAACACGTTTATCGAAACTGAAGTGGATAGAAATGGATTTCAGTCATTACACATTTACTCTTTGTTTTCAAATACCTCCCTCCCTAAATAAATACCCCGGCGTATCACTTACCATGAGCAAGCAATGAACTTGGATCGGACGGCTTTAGAACCTCGTGTCGGCTACATTCTTTCTTTCCATAAGAACGAATCTTGCATTATACTACAGGTAAATAAGTAAATGGTAGAAATCATTATTTATTTACCTATTACCTACCGCACTATTGGAAGGACAAGAAATTTCCATTAACACAATAAGAAATTGCGGAAAGAGTTACTCGTAAGAGTAATCTTAGGAGTAATTGGATTGGAAGTTACCTTCCCTTTTTAAATTTATTTCACCAGTTAAGCACATTGCATTTTAGGGCAGACACATTATTCACGTTTTGAATCATTCTCGGGTAGATTATTGAACACGTATGAGTAATGAATCTTTTAAATAGTCAGGAAAGCTGAATTTTTAATAATTTTTATTCCAAAAATAAAAGTACGTGGATGTTATTAGAGGTGGTTTCAATACGTCTGAGGGATATCATCTTTTCATTCTAGAAGGACAGGTACATTAATACCAATACTGAAAACATTTTGTTTGTTGAGAATTCAGCCGTGTAAAAGTCAAGTGTTTTCCTCCTCGCGTAAATGATAGTGATTTTTTATTGCAAAATGCGATAATACAACACTGTCATGCGACTTTTCAGTTGTTAGGAACGAGTAAATTCAAGGTGATATGAATGGGGTCATGGTGAATACTGACGATGACTATCTTAAAAGTTAGAATTAAAGGAATGCGCATTAAAATGAGATGCGGATATTTCTTTATTGATTGAGGAGGATTGTTAATTTCATTATCTTATGTCTGCCAGATTATGGAGAAAGGTGAGGAAAGAACGTCGTGCATAGACGACGTTCTGCTAGTCGTTTTTAACCAAATTTAAATGTGACGTGCCGGAAGCTCTGGGTAGATTAAAAAAAATTCTGTACGAAAAATTTCCGTAATCGTTAATGTGATATACATTCTTATTCTTAAGAGATCTGTTGTCCCACCTCGCTGGGATCTATGGGGATAATCGACTTTGGTTGGAAAATGCCCATAAAAAAGCTATTCCAAAAGGTTTATACCGGGTGCTTTACGAAGTGGGATGTAGCTTCTATCCATCTTGTACCTGCAGATAACCAGTGGCACTGAAGGTTAAGGCATTCTTGTTAGGGACCTTGAAGGTAAATCTGGCTTGTGGAGGCGAGGCTTCACAATTTCGCGACCTCGGCGCGAGAAGAGTGGATGTGGCAATTTCCGCTCATCTTCCCGCTTCTTCTGAAACGATTGTGAGGCGCGTTTTCACCAATTGCCATCCTGCCGAATGAACCTGAGAACTACCGCGGATCATACAGAGCCCCTTGCACTCAAAGATGCCTTCTCCCTGGCCGATAAGGAAGTGATAGAAACGCGTTTCAAAGTCTAAAAGCACAACTAGCACTACCGTCAGCTCATCTCGCTACAAAACAAAGAACTTTGTTTTAAGAGGAAATGATACAGTCAACAGGCTGAAAGTGCTTGCCTTGCCTTGCCTCTTCGTCCTACCATTTTTTAAGTGAAGCCTAGTTAGTTTTGTATAGCGTTTGGAAAAGCCCAACGATAACTGGAATGTTTTTGTTAAGCACTGCGGCCTTCCCGTTGTCGTAATTTTTTCTATGAAAATCGCAATATGAGAAGTAATAATTTAAGAATGTTCAGGTTAGAGTAAATTACACCATTAATTAATACTAGTTCTTAGGTTCTCAAACTAATGAACTGGGGAAGGTGTCGGATAATTTGTCCATATAAAATATTTAATAGAGTACGCCTGTTTTTTTAACACCATGCTTCTAGAATATGCAAATTGGTAACATTATTTTACATAGAAGATCAAATGTTAAAATGAAAGTGTTGATTGGCCCAAGGTGTAAAAACAGTTCCAAAAATTACTCCTGTACATCATATTGTGAGATGTAGAAAAGTAATTCTTAAAATCGAACATTCCATTATTTATACTGTTGACCTAAATGTTGCAGGTGGTGGAATATACGTGATGGAAGGAAGGGGAAACGCGAGAAAATAATTTTTTGTTTGTACGAGTATTAGAAGTAGCTACAATTCGGTTTTCTATACTGAAAGGGAAAATTTGCACAATTATTGCAATGTGTCTTCTCCAAAACCATTTGACGTACATAAAATATTTTTGAATATTTTAGACCTAGAAGGATGAATTAATTTACCAACTAACAATTAATTTTAATTCATTTGCCTAAAAGGCGCTGTATATTTCCCTTTATCTCCTTACACGCAGGTAGAATAGTAGTGACTAATTTTTTTTTTAATATTTAGTTGTTACTGCTAACTTGAAGAGAAATATTTACTCGTAACTGCTGCTATTTAGAAAATTTAAAATTAATTGTTTTATTTAATAAGACATCTTGCATCTTATTTTCTTTAACATGTGGTGGTACTCCAGGCTTGACACTGGCCCGTTGATATTTTTGTCAAGGAAACAGAAAAATACAAAATTGATAAATCGATATCGACTGCCAAATAAGTGTCTAACGAAGGGAAAGTGGTAAATATATTAAAAAAAACAACTAAATGTTCACTTTTGAAAACCAAATAATGACAAAATATTTCTATAGTGACTGGTATGGCTAAACGATGTAGTAGTGACACAGGGGTGAATTAACACATAAGCAGACAATGAACGTGTTTAGAAGCCCCACAAGATTTTAAAAAATATATTAGTTCATAAATACTAAAAATATTTTAATATTTTTAAAACGCCGAAGGTTTTCATTCTCACATTAATATTGATTACTTACATTCAATTATTTAATTTTTCTAGGTGACCCCTTACTTTGCCGCATACTAGGTGCACTTAAGACATGAATGCGGGGCTTCTCGAGAATATTAGTGGAATCTTTCCTGAATGTTTAAATTTTATTGATCACGGCATTTCAGATGGGACCCTTCTATTGTGTTTTTTTTTCACAGTCAATACAGAAAGTTACTCTGTATTTTGCATTTAAAAACTACAAAAAAAGTTGTTTTATAGAGATTTTACTAAAATGTACTGATGTAATTTATTGAATCTTTACGTATGTGTAAGTTGATTTACATCGTAAACGAGGTTTTTTTAAATTCTAGTTAAGCCGTTTTCTTGATGTAATAAAAACGGGAAAGAATGTAAATCGGTGCCTAGCCTTTGCGTTCTTGATCAAAACATAAATGTGTAAGAACCGTTCTTCTAAAAATTAAAAATGCCTGACCCCACTTTAATCCTTTACAATTCAGAGCTGCCATTGAAAGTCTCTGAACATAATAAGTTCAATTTGTTGAAACGTATGCGAAAGTGTATTTTCGGACGTTTATCGTAAGCGCATGTTCCTTAAATTTGAGGTAATCGCCTTCTAACCATTATCTGTGAGCGCTGTCATTGCAATCGGCCTCGCAGGCCGATCGGCCTTATCAGGAGGCGAGTGCACAAGGTCAGCTCGCGACCGCACGTGTGCAAAATATTGTGAGAGCGAGGGCGCTGGCACAGGCCATGAGGCGTTCTTTCCTCGTTCTTTCGCAGTGGCGGCTTTTGCACTGCGCAACGCATGTGCAGTAGGCACAGGGCCTCCCCTTCTCACATCCGTCTACGGCAGGGGTGTCCAACTGGTTAGGCCTCAAGGGCCATAACTAATACCTTTAATATTGTTACAGGCCATATTTTCAATATGGCCACACCTGATCCACACCTGACTTCCCTTATTGTTGATTTCGGCTACTCTGAAACAGGGAGGGTGGGAGGAATGGAACCATTCGTGATATCAGGCCTCATGCATAACGTCAGGCATAACGCAGTGAATCACTTTGCGATGATTCTGAATTTCTGAATTTACAAGAAAAACTCCTTAAATCTAAACTTAACTTACTGTTGTATTAAACGGGTGATGACACCGGCAGGGCGCGTGCGCTAGGACATAGGTGCTCGCCCATTGTTGTCGTGTCAGGAGCCGTTGCAGACCTCTGGTAGCATGTTTTTGCCACTTTTAGTGCTATTCAGACTAAATTATACTATGTTCTCGCCCGACATGGATGGAAGGGACTTTCACTTTTGACAAATAACCTTCGCGGGCCACAGTAAATGTGGCCCGCGGGCCGTCAGTTGGACAACCCTGTTCCACGACGAACTGAGGAGCTACGACCCCTTGATGACCCTAAGATCTCAGGCTTCCTGACTCAGTTTCATTAATATTATTTTTGCTTTGTTTTGTCGATTAGATCTTAATTATAAATTAATAAACAATGTCACTGTCAAATTAAAAACCCTTCTGCGCAAACATTGTTGCAGGTTATTACAAATAGTTTTAAAAATAGTGATGTTTGAAGACATCAATGGCTTTGGTATGAGCAGTTTTATTTTATTTATCGTATGTGACAAACGCACGGGGAAAACGTAGGAATAGCCGTACTTAGGAATGTCCAGGCGGCCATGGACGAAAGCGGGCGAGGACGGGTCTTCGGTGAGAAGTTTGTATTGCCATATGGCAGGGGGGTCTCCAAAGTCTTTCCTGAACTCTTTGTCCACTTAAAAACTCGGCCCCAGCGTTGAAAGGTAAATAGTCTGACTACGGATCAATTTGGATTTTGGATCGGGTGACAAGAAACCTCCCCTGCTGTTGAGGCCCGGCGCCTTCTGGAGCAGTCTCCATTACGCCAACCACTGTGCCTGGTCGTAGAGGTGGTTAACCACAGAGATGGTTGGGAGAGGTGAATTATCAATATCACATATGTATGCGTATGATCATTCTAAGGGCTGACGGCAAAAAAATTTCTGCAGATGCTGAGAACAAGGAAGCAAATTCCTCTGAGGAAAGTAAGAAAGTAGTTACTACATTATACAGGACTTTGGCTGTTCCGGTTCTTGTGTGGAGCAGGGACGTTGACAATAGCCTTTCATCCGAGTAAGAAAACTTGAAGCGGAAATGAGGTGGCACTAGGAAACTAGTGGTTTCCATGTTGTGGGACAATAAAAAAAATTAGATCAGTACTGCAAGTGTGCAATAAGTGCTCAACACTGGATTTATGTAGATTCCAATGGCATGGTCAGTTAGATGAAAAATTGTTTCCGGGCACTTCAACTGCTACAGTCAATAGTCCCGTTAGTGTAGTGATGTTCTTATGCCTGGAAGTGGCGGTGTTCCTCTGATGGACAGACCCCGCGTCGGCCTTCACGTCGGCTTGCGGTTGTTTCCCCGAGCGGGGCATCGCCCCAGCCGGAACAAGCTGTCATCTCGCGATTGGTCTCCCGAGTGTAGTGCAAGTTGTATGTAAGAGTAGGGGATACGGCGAGAAAGAGAAAGGAAAGATTTGGCGCAATCTGTGGCCCGATTGTTAGGATACTGCTCCGGCATTCGCCTGGTATTGATCGGAGAAGCCGGTCGGCAGAATTACCATCCAGACAGCGGCTGAATTCGACCTAGCTCTCTCGCAAGTATCCCACCGTCGTGACTCGACCCCAAAACGACCTCCCGGTCGTTTACGTATGATGAATAAGTTCGTGTAAGCTGCTTCAACGTTTTAAGAACAAATCCCAAGGCTGTGAAGTGTAGAACGTTCAACAGTGCGGTAAACGACAAAATGAAACTCCTAGTGTTTATGAATCGGGCCTAAAACATTAATGCACGTTGCGCTTAAGGGGGTGAGAATGAGAATGCTCATAACGCATGTGCGTGGTAGAACTTCAACTACATATTCCTCTAATTAAAGCTGTTTGACTGCTCCCAGATTAGTGACTTCTGTTATCTAGGTCACCCATGTTCTTGGTTCTTATTAAAGCAACCAATGTTGTTGCAAATAATTTCCTTTCGATTCAGCCTCTTCAAACGAAGTTTTTTTTATGTGCCCTTGAAACGAAGCATTTTATGTGCCCTTAAATTCATATTAACTGTGGTAACAGTAGTACCTGGTTCTAATGGTTTTGGAGAATAGTGCCTCGAAGTCCTACCCTGCAAACCTTCACCCAAATAGGTGAAAATTAAATAGCAAATACTCACAAATAACAGTCGGGGCTATGACCAAAGTACTATTATTCTTCAGACATCCGAGGCATATCGGTTACTATCTCAGTGACTCACGAAAACGCCTCGCTACAAATGAAGCAAAAGGCGCCTTTTACAACAGTGACCCGGATCACCTGCGACAAGATTCAGCAAATCCATCAAGGAAAAAAGCAAAATACTGGTTTCTTACATAAAAATTAACCAATGCATTCACATACATGCCAATTAAATAAATTAGACAAGACTCACAGGCACAGAATTGAAAATATCGGCAGTAGTGATATTGACGATTCTGTCACAGACATCCAAAACGCTCCGAGTTGGCGCTCTGTGTCAGCCTATCCTCGATTTGTGTATCAGTCGCCCATCTCTCACAGCGCTCGTGCGACCAGAAGAGAAAACTTTTTAATGGAGTCCTGCGCCCAGGGAGGAGGAGCTGCCATGTAATGACATCTTTCAACGCGACAAACTCGTATCTGGACGCGTCTCTCCCCCTGACGGGAGTCACGTCACGACGAGAGTTGGGACATGTACAGAAGCTGTCGCTTGTTGTATTCTTACACCGTCGTCTGTCAAAAGCCCAGGAGCCAGGATAATGGGGAAAAGAGAACTGATAGGTCTCTCAGTATCCTATTAAATGTTGACGCATATAGTTTAATTTTTGTATGATTTATATAAAGTTGTTGGTGCAATTGCCTTCTTTCTAAAAAAAATTAAAAAATTAAAAAAAACACGTGCACGAGTCGCCACGAAGTGCCTCCAGCTCGACTTTTTTTTATTTTTTTTATTTTTCATCTGCATTATTTGCAATTTGATCTACTACACCATTCGGCAAATACAATTGTACATACAATTACTGTCCTGCAAAGAAACCAGCCAATTCTGGTTCTTTCTCTTTCTGGCTCGACAAATGGAAATCTCGTCGCAGCGCGGAGACGGGTGGGGTGGGGTGAGCGGCTGAGGTTAGTGCCCCGGCGCACGTGGAGGTAGGCCTGAGTTCTCCTGTTTTAATTGGCGGCACATGCTATCGTCTTCGGGAATATTGCGGCACACTCGTAAAGTACAAAGCAAACCTGTTCGCGTTTGGCCTTCGATGGCTCGGAAGCAGATTAGAGTAATTGTCAGAACATTTTTAATTATTGGAATTATTGAATGACTTTGGTTTTGACATTTTTATTTTGAAATTATTGAATTCTTAGACTGTCAACTTAAATAACACTATTAAAATATTTATTACAATGTACATAACATGCACACTGTAGTAAATATTTTAAAGCTGAGGTTAGCGCGGAGGTGCGCCAGGGCGCTAACCTCAGCTTTACGTAGTCACGTTTCTTTAATTGAATCAATCGCGCCTACGTAGTTTTGACGCATTCAATATAGTGCGATTTTTATAACCCTGCCCCTCACGCTCCTATGACCACGATGGAATATCGCACAGCATTTCGCGTCTTCCTCGGTCCGGCCGCTGGATGTCGCATGATCGCCAGCACTGCTTGGTACGGTCGCGATCACGCGATACCTAGCAGCACGACTGAGAAAGACGCCAAATACCGTGACACATTCCATCGCGAAGACGGGCCTTGAGGGGCGAAGTTCCAAAAATCGCACTATGGTGCTGCAGCGCACCCTTCGGCGAACCACTCGGCGCGGCCAAGGGCCACGGAAGGGCGGGGCGTGCCCGGGCCCGCGTCGGCGCCGCCGGGGCGGGCGGGGCGGGGCGGGGCGGGGCGTGGCGGGGCGTGGCCCCTCCTTGACCTGGGGCGGGGGCGGGGTGGGGCGAATGCAGGTCAGCGCTCAGCTGTGCGCCGCCGCCGCCGCCGCGCGCTCGCAGGCGGCCTTGGGCGCAGGTCAATGGCTGCGCGGCCATCGCCCGGGTCGCCGCCCGTCGCCTTGGAAACCGGAGTCGCTCTCTGCTAACGGGCCCGCGCGCCGCGAACGGAACACCTCTCCGGAAGAGACCCGGAGCAGGGGTGGGGGGAGAGCACATCGCCGCGCCGGGGAACCACCCTATGACTCAGTGGCTCGCGTTGCCGCATGTGCGCGTCCGCGATAAAGATGATGAAATTATTGCTTTTGTTATTAACTATAATATTGATATACTAGTTTTGTAATGTAATCATAATGGATACAGGAAGCTTGCTCTTCCGCCAGGCCATTTAAATCAGTTATTTTACAACAAAGATTGGAGGTAGCTAAACTTTAAATTTCCTGCGGATGAAAGAAAACATTAGGCTGGGGGCTTAAATGAGCTCAAGGAATAGAAATAGACACGGTACAATAATGGTGTAATTGTTCTTTGATGAAGAAAGTGTTAATTGTTATAGAAAAGATAAAAATGGAGGAGGAGAAGAAACTGAACATCCGGATCGCATATTTCGATGGTGGCGGAAGAAACTAACTTCCTCAGATAATCTTGAGAGGAAAAATGAAATGTAATAAAATGCTGTATCCTAGTTGAGGAATATTAGTGGAGTTAGTTTCGAAGAGTTACAGCACGTGCCAGACGATCAGAACAAGTTCCAGAAGCAGCTTGCCTTTCTCTGTATTCGGAGAGTGAACCGAAAGAAGAAAGAAAATCGATTTTAGTCATTATGGTGTTAAGTCATGAACGTTTTTCAGGGAGGGCGAGTAAAGACCGACGAATGATCTTCCCTGAAGTTGCGCGTTCTCGTGGGTCGTTGTTCGCCGCCACCGGACGTCGGGGGCGGGGGCGGGGGCGGGGCCGGGGGGGAGGGGGAGGAGACGGCTGGCGCAGTGGCTCGGAGCCTGCACTTCAGGTTTTCCAAGCGCACTCCGGATGTCATCATGGAGCGGATGCGAAGTTGCCAAACGCTCTTCTCGAGCATCTCCAAAATTTGGCCCCTATAAGAGAGATCACTAGAAGGGACCGCTTTGACAGTTGTTGCTTGGCCACTGCTGGCATCGTAATTGCTGGTTATATCCATGCCCTCATTTTGTCAGCGAGTTTGATTACTGTTAGCTCATTTGTAAATGGCTGCATCACTAACTCTTGCTATGTCATCGCCTTTCATGACGTTCATTTGTTTTCCGACCGGTCAAATCTGTCCCTTCTTACAGTAACGCCTTTGTAGCTTAGGACAGAGACTCTGACTAAGAGACCTTAGTGAGCCAATCCCCCGATATTGGAGGATTGTTGGACACCTTAGCTTATTAGCTAGATCGAATTCAGCCGCTGCGTGGAGTAGAATTCTAGCCACCGGTTGCTCCCATCGGTAGTATCCATGGTTTCTCGTATCAATACTAAACCGATGCCGGAGCACCCATATCAAATAGGCTACGGATAGTGCACGAGATTTCCTTCCTCGCCTTGTCCTATACTCCACTTACACACAATTTCTCTTACAAGTCGACGGGTAGGTCGGGACCGGCTCTCAAGATTCATAGGGTAGGAATATCGCCAACTTCCGGGATTTAACATGCATAGCACGTACGGGAGTAATATCATAGCAGTTGACCCATCCTGAAACATCAATCCAAAATTTGGTCTCCTTGACTCCAAATGAAAAGCCTACGCGGATGCTGCATTTAATGAGTAGAGAAAAAAAAGATGCGCCGTAGAACTCTGATTTCATTTTCTCTTGTCGAAAAAGCATATCTGCTAGGCACGCAGTCCAGATCTCTGTCGAAGGTGCTTGTACATTTTGCACTGCAGTAACAAGTGCTTATTGCTAATACCACTCTCATCTAGAGCATTGGAATTTGTCTTTGGTGGACATCACATGGGTAATACGTTCTGCTTGCTTTCTTACGCACGGTGAAAGTTTCGTTTCTCTTCTTTTAGTACTTTCTATTTCGTTTTGTTAGTTGCTGTCGTAAGACGTTCGCGCTCAATACTTTTATCATGCTCTACAACGTTACAATTATGATAGTAAAGGAAACACAACTTCTCCAAACTTCATGTGCATTTGAACTGTGCAATGCTAACTGATGTGATTATTATCTCGTTTCATTTTGATGATTTCAGCTTTTTTTCTGACTTCCTATTTCTCTTTTTTGCTTCGTTTTTAATTAATCGAGTTAATAAAAATGGAATATTCGGTTGTCTTCAACTACCTACATAGCATTTTCTTGAAATGTGCACAAGAACAAAAGGTGACCCAACAAATATGCAACTTCAGGGTATGCAGAGTCGTTGAAAATAGTAACTTTTTGCCAGTGAATACGTAGTATGAAATTTGGAATAAGGTGTTAAAAATGCGACATTCCCCCTGATTGCAGCGATGTTCGTCAGGTTACGTGTGTCGTAGACGAAGTGGTTTCATGTACCTAACGAACATTTGTTCTTATGGGGTTTCTAAATGTTATGGGCAAATGTTACGTGTAGAAATGCATTTAATTCCCGTTACATGAAATTTCCCACTGTGAGTTAATGGATATAAATATATATATATATATATATATATATATATATATATATATAGTATATAAATTTACATACACATATGAAATTCTGCAACCCCTGTTCATTGCGCTGGGAACATGTACTGGATGCAGACCCTCTAAAATAGTATATCTTTACTGACATAAAAATGTATGCGAAGAAGCACGGCAAACTTCACCGGTCGAAGGTCCACTGTAGTTTCGGTGAAGGAAAATTTCACCGCACGACGCCTATATCGTTTGTGAGATAGCGAAACGACCAGTAAATATTTGGAGAGATAGCTCGTGCGTTCTTCCGCTCGGCAGTTTCAAGATTCGCTCCTGCAGACTGGCCTTCGATCCCAAGTCTCTTTTGAATTCGACTGATTTTGCTTCTCATCAGAATACAATTTGTAGTTTTTTCTAATAAGAAAATTCGAATTTCTCATAAGAAGAATAACAATAATAATAATTTATTATTATAATTTATCGTTCTTGTTTCTCCTGCAGGATTTACTTTTCTGAAACTCGTCTGAAAGACACTTTGCAAAACCCTCCTTGGAATAGAGTTTTAGGAGTGCCCAAGATAGAGGTGACCACAGAAATTGTATAATATTTATTATCGAGTTCCAGGAAATGTTCCCAATATCATCAAGAGGGGTTGTCGGAACTGACAGGTTTCAAAGTTCAGAATTTTTGAAGCGTCTACCGCTCATTCAAAATACGAGGCGCATCCAGAAAGCAAGTGTCCCTAAAACATTAAATAATAATAATAATAATAATAATAATAATAATAATAATAATAATAATAATACAAATTTAAAAAATTCATGGAAAAACTCTATTGTACCAAATACAGTCCTATTTTTACGCAATACCACCACCAGAATTGAGATTTTGGTGTCAACATTTGCATCCCGGTGTCGTAGAAGTCTGCAGTCTGGGATAGGTCGACATCCACCTGCAACTCTGCGCCTCTGTAATACGCGTAATGTTGACCGCACAGGATCTTATGCAGCAATTCCGTTAGGTATTTGGCTATCTGCTTCATCCACTCCTCAGTTGATGGATCAGCAAAATATCAAGCCGCTCGTAATGCACGAGACAACGGTCAGAAATTAGTGTTATCTTCAGCATTCCACCGTTCCATCGAAGCACAGACTTTCTACGGTCTCCGTCGGTCGTCACTGTTTACGTAAAAATTCTTAATATCTTATACTAATTTAACTTCCTATACTATAGTTGAATGAAATATTCTGTTCATGATCATCTTCCTACACATTTTCTTACCTGAAACTTCGCAGGTTTTCCGTAAATTGTCGCCATCGTTCCTAAATATAGAGATATATCTTTCCTAGAGATATTTTCTTGACTCTTGAACTTATAATGGTCTTGGGGAAACCTTTATACAAAGCTTTATTTACTGGTTTAATATTTGTTTTGAAATGTGGTAATATCGCTTATTTTAGACAAATCTCTCTTGTACTGTCATATTGTGGAGATATCCGATATTTTTTGGAAAGAAAATCTGTGGTATAGGAATGATTATGCCCAGTATTAAGAAATAAGCAATACGTTTCCTATTAAAAATGGTATAGGAATTTTGTTCGTATGTGTTCTCATATGTTTTGAAACTAAATTTCTAAAACAACTTTCGAAACGTCACATATAATGCATACAATTATTTAATACGGAATTTAATTAGGTGTATTCATTAGACTGGAAATTTCAAAATAATGAATTTACAAGAGCTCCATGAACGCTCCCATGATTAACAAAAATTCGGTGAAAATGAACTCCCAAAGTAACAAATTTTCAATTGTTGAAAAATTAATTTGATCCTTCGCCCGTATTTTATTTTGAATTTCACTTAAACTCTTAATGACTGGCTTGTCTCGAGACTAATGTTAATCATCAGTGGGTTCCTTTCGTTTTTTCATTTCTAAGCGGCCTTCCAAAGTGCAAGCACCACGTCGTATTTGAATCATAGGTCTTGAGTTAACAAAAAGAAAATTGTGGTGGTTAGTCATATCTCCAGTCTTGTACTACAAAGAGAAGACTCTAAGGAAACACTGAATTTTCTGGGTGTTTTAATATTTTTATATTGTACTAAAATTAATCGAATCGATTTGAAAACATATTTTATCAGTCCCTGCATTCTATGAATGTTTTTCGTAAAATGTTGTTGGGGATTGTAAATACGTGCTTCTTCAGATAGCTATAACCTCTATTTGATTTGGGCAACATGACTGCCTACCAAGTAATTTTATCTCGCTACGTAAACATCTGAGGGCGAGATAGCAACTAGGGAGAGTGGCGCTAAATTGTCTCGTCTTTTTTCTTTTTCTTTTCAATTAAAAAAAATTCGTTTCAATTAAATACTTAAATATTTAAATGTTTATAATTTTATATTAGTCTTAATTAAGTAAAATTTCGAATCTATGCGGTCATCGGAGACCGTAATTGGAAGTGTTCGTAAAATTACTGAACTGGACAATTGGATACAAAATGAAAGAACTAGTTAATCCGGATTGGGCGACTTATTACTGAAGGCAAACAAATCGCACCTCAGACTACGAATAAGAACATAGCGCCATTTCATCACATTGTAAACAATGCGCTTGAGAGCCATTGAGTAATTTGATTCATGTGCTAGTTATTTCTTCCAATACGTTACGATATTTTTTTCAAAAGTGTTACTACAACTACAAAGTAAATCTATGAGAAAAGACAAGATATTTTGCAGCTGTTGTGGTTTCAGTTGTTCTCTGCAGACACAGAGTTCAAGATTATAACTTGCTTTTTCCCCAAATTACTTCGAAGTTTATTTTGTCGGAGATGTAGAAATGACTTCTCAAGAATGTACATATTTTATCCAGATGCGGTGCTGAAATCGAACGTTCGTTCACCTTTGGTGCTAACGCATCCATTATTCCCACATAGAGAACAACGGCCTAGTTATTAGTCTTATGAATAGTTATTTACGCTTTGATCTCTGCTTTGATTGTGTGATTGGTGTAACATTGGTTGTGACTCCTCTTTTGAGATAAAAGGTGAGCACACTATTTTATCGCGTTTCAATTATTGTAATCTCTTTGTATTGTTCTGATTTTCGTTAAGTGCATAAGGAAATACAATAATAATAATAATAAAAAAATTCGTAATAATGAGTAATACAAAAATGTTAAGTAGAATCATACATACTGCGCTTAACGTTGAAATTTGAAGTTAACAGAATGCACTTACTCTAATGTATCTCATTCAGTATCCTAATTTATTGAATGTCGCAGTGTAAATAAGAAGTACAAAAGATTCACCCACCCCCCATGCTATCGTCAAACGGGTGATTCTTATTATTAGGGGCGGATTTTGATGATTCAAACATCACCAAAAACGATCGATAAAATGCTCTTAAAATGTTTTTAAAATGACCTGAAAGCAAAGAAAAATGACGTAAAAAATGCTATCAAAACCAGTTTGGATGAACAACTCAATCTGTTACATTTCTAGATACAGCTAGATATATCACTGATGTAATCGAATCTTCTTCTATTCGTTCAAGTGAACTCAGCTAGCAAACTTTCGGTTTGGACTGTTCTTTACTAGGAAACCTCTCTTTATACTGCGATTTCTCTAACTTTGCCCCTCAAGGCCACTCAAATCCATCTTCGCAATGGAATATGTCACGGTATTTCGAATCTTTCTCAGTCGTTCCCCTAGATTTCGCACGATCGCGACCGTATAAAGAATACTTGCGATCATGCGACTTCTACCGGCAAGACCGAGAAAGACGCGAAATGCCGTGACATATTCCATCGCGAAGATGGGATTTGAGTTGCCCTCAGACAAAGTTACAGAAATCGCAGAATAGTCATCCCGAAATCCGCCGAACCGGCAATGCCGCTGATTGATAGGCTTCCCAGGAACCTTGGATTACATACAACGGCTGACATTCAATTTCTGAGCGAAGAAATCGAAAAGAATACTCAGGAATTCTGTGGAAAACATTTGTTGCATCTCGTAAATATTATTTTAAGGAAGTACCTTTAAATTGATATTAAAATCGATGAAATCGCCGAACAACGGACTAAAAATGACGGAAAAGCGTAAAAAATTAGTCGAAATCGAAAAACTCAAAAATAAATTACCTATAAAAATTGGCCATTTCGTTTTGTCATAACATAAAATGAATTTCTACACTAAACGGCATTGTTGTGAAGGGAAAAAAGAGGGGGGGTGAAATGGCATTTCATTAAAATGCGCCCCTGCTTATCGTGGTTCCATTCAGACACCTGCCTACGAGGATGATACTTGTCCCAGCGTCACTTTTTGAGATCGGGATTCGTATGGAAGGGATACTTTATACCTGTGGTCTTCCAAGTATTTTTTAAAACTAAAAGTCATTGCGTTTTTGGTGAAACACCAGCGAGTCTGATTTGTTAATAACTTAATAATAATACATACGTAATACAAATATATTATAATTATACATTAATTGCAGGTTAACCTGGTAAAGTGTATATGGGTATGTATTCATATTTTTATTTAGAAAGGAATAGTCAAACATGTATTTTTACTTTAAAATAAAAGTAGTGTTCGTTTGCAGGCCGTCAAAACTTATCAAACTTATTTGAAAACCCCTCCAACTATAATGAGGAACATGTTGGGCTTCTCCTATTGCTATCTATCTAAAGAATGACTGTAATATATGAATTATTGGTGTTAGTTGCATATTTTTGTATGTTTGTGATTTGAGTTGTTATTTACTCTTAAACAATCCCCGTAATGTAGTTATGTCGGCCTGAGGAAATAAAAAAAAAAACTTACGCAACGCGTTGCGTAAGGTTTTTTTATTTCCTATGGGAACGTTGGGAAGTTGGGTTTATTTCCTATGGGAACTATGGGATCGTTGCAACGTTCCCATAGTTGTTAAAATGGCCGTCCGCCACAGCGAAGGCGAAGTGTGACGTGCGCGGCGTGTGGGGCGTGTTGCAGCGTATGGGAAGGTGTTCCTGGTGCGCAAGCGCGGGGGCGTGGACGCCGGGCGGCTGTACGCCATGAAGGTGCTGAAGAAGGCCACCATCGTGCAGAAGAAGAAAACGACGGAGCACACGAAGACGGAGCGGCAGGTGCTGGAGGCCGTGCGCCAGTCGCCCTTCCTCGTCACGCTGCACTACGCCTTCCAGACCGACTCCAAGCTGCACCTCATCCTCGGTAAGCGGACGGTTGGCGCGGCCGGCCGCCAACAGCTTTGCTCACTCACTATACTGCAATTTCTATAACTCTGTCCCTCAAGCCCCTATGGTCGCGATGGAATATCACACGGCATTTCGCGTCTTTCTCGCTCGTGCCGCTGGATGTCGCATGATCGCAAGCACTGCTTGATACGGTCGCGATCATGCGATATCTAGCGGCACGACTGAGAAAGACGCGAAATACAGTGACATATTCCATCGTGAAAACGGGCCTTCAGGGGCAAAGTTACAAAATCGCACTATAGCCCCGTCACTGGAGTGCATGTTACGGCATGGGGACGGCGATGTTCCGATTAATAATATAATTATTAATTGCGAAGCTCAAGCCATTATGCCTGCTCTCCCACCCTACCATAATAAACCAACTATTATTTATATTATATTTGTAGTATTTGGCATTATCCAACATTCGTCTAGCATTGTTGAAAAGAACGGAAATAACGGAAAACTGGCGGGCAGAGCAGCCGGCTGCTAGAATTCTCCTCCAGACAGCGACTGAATTCAACATTGTTATGTAACTAGTGTCCAAAATCTTCCATCGCCGGGGCTCAAACCCTAGAACCTCCCCGTCAGACGCTGCCATAGAAACGTTGTCTCTGAGCCATCTCAGCCTGACTTCTCGATTCTGACGTTCGGGTGGAATTAACAGTACCGATATCTCTTAGGAATAAAGTGCGTAAATGTGGATTGACCGATTAATGTTACGTGATGTGATACTGGCATTATTCAATTGAGTTCTCTTAAGTCCAATATGATAAAATCACAAATAACATGTTTAAATACTTGCTCCACGTGCAATTTGTTACAAAAATATTATTATTCTTTATCATGGCATCTTAAAAGCCACTTTGAATAGCAATCTCACCATTATTGAAGGTCGGTGGGAGGTCCTCATGCGGGGACCCTGACTTCGGTGTGGTGCACCGCTTGCACCAGCCAAGCTATCCCTGATTCACCTTGCAGTCGATGCGACAGGTTGAGTCAGCCGAAGGAACGCTGGTTTGCGCGGTGTTTCTGGGAGTTTCAAACGCCGACTTTTCTTGGTCAAAGGTTTAAAAGTTTGAAAATCTTGACAATGGTAATGAGAAACAATTAATGACTTTCGTTTAATCTTTTTGTATTACATAAATCAAAACTTTTCTTGTAATGCTTTCAGAATGTCTGATTTTTTATTTATAATTCGTAAACTATTTCCTACATCCGCCTAAAACAATTTCACAGGAATTTGCCTTAAAATCTGCGCTATATTTCTGAAAAAGCAGTGAATGTAATTTTGGAAATAGGGAGTCTATTAGATAAATATGAATGTATGTATAGGTATGTGCTTTTCTTTGTTTCACAAAAACTTTTAACCACTAGAGTGGTGAATCAAAATGTTCCCCGAAATGTGCCATTTTTTACCAAATTTGATTTAATGCAAATCGCTAGACGTCTAGACGTTGTTGCCGGACGACGCGAGGCGTGGCTGTCTGAAGTGGGCGGGGCGGGGTCGAGTGAGGAGAGGAGAGGAGTTGGGTGGGGAGGGGAGGGGCGGGGCGAGGCGAGGCGGGGCGAGGAGGGATGGAGAGGAGGCGCAGGGCGAGGCGGTGAGAGGAAGGGCGGGGCGGGGCGGGGCGGAGAGAGGAGGGGCGGTTGTGATAACATAGCCCGACAACGCCGGTAACCAGCCGGATCAGAGATGATCAGAAATCAGATAGATCCTCTTTCAATATCCTAGAAATGCTCCGGCTGTACCGTCATTACGCAGATGTCAAGCCATGGCTCGAGCTGGGCTGTAGCGCCATCGGGAAACAAGAGAGAAAAAGCCTTGTCTGGGCTGGCCTGCGAGTGACTCACGGGCTTCCTTTGACCTGGCCTCAGGAGAGGACATTGCCAGCAGGCCTCACGCCCGCCGCCGTTCAATACTCCGCGCGACTCTCCGAGCATTACCCTCCCATCGACAAACGCCTGGGCGAAGATGGTCCATATTTACTCGAGAAAAAAGCCCTATTTGAATTCAGCATTTAGAACCTAACAAATAACAAATGCAAATATCTAAAAAATGAGATACACGAATTGGAATAGTTAATGACTATTTAAAGATCTTCAAAAAACGCATGTCGCTTCTCCCATTTTGCATAGTCACTCTCATATGATGAGACTGCACCATCAGGATTATTTCGGATGTGATTATTCTTAAAGCAGTTCGAAGGGGGTGAGAAATTTTACATAACAATGGATGTCATACATTTTTCTAATTACCTTGTGTGACAATTTAATATTTAATATACTTTTGTAGTCTCTGGGCACAAAAGATATCCTTTTGTCTGTTTCGAATGTATGCACTGCCTTACATTGAATACAAATAAAGAAACGCATTGCCTTTACCCTGGGGAATATGTTACTGAGATGGGAAACGTATTTGAAAAAAAAAAATCCACCGAAAATGACGGGAGGGTTACTTGTAATAGAATAGAACTAAGCTTATTAGCCATTCCATACCAATGTCATTGGGAATACTATTCAGACAAAGAAAAATTTCGACATGACCTCCTTGCACGGCTGTTGCTGACTCACCGCGCCGGGCGGGCGTCTCCTTCCTTGCGAACTTCCCGCGGCAGTGCGCGCATGTGCAAATAATTCATGTTGGATAAGCTAACTTAACGCTCCCTTTCATTGTGGATATAATGATATTTGTACCTTTTCAGAGGACGGTTCAAAAAGCATTTTTTAAGGTTAGGTGTAGTGCTTGGATTACGAAGAATTATCGGTTTATTTACGAGTAAAAGGAAACAAATCTGCCTGAAAATACGGGACACAGTTATTGTGCGAAGAGAGAGGGGGAGGGGGGGTCGAGAAGAGTGCGAGGTTATATATTGTCCCCACCCCCTCCGTGATGAAATAGTTGCACTTGATAAGTGAATTTGCTTCGATAATGCTATGCACTAATTGCTTTGTTTCGATCTTTCTACTACATTATTAAAGTTTTATAGTCATATGCACTTGGACTGGATCTCCAGAATCCTAATTCTTACCTGCATTGGTATATCAGCTAGGCGCTTTTGATAAAGCTGAATGAATGACGATGAACCGGTCATTTCAGACATCTGGCTAATGTTGGCATTGGCCAAAAGGCGCCCAATGTGCTAAGTTAGACCGCCGTCTCTGCAGCGACTCAGACCGGGAGGTCTAGGGTTCGAACGGCGGCGGACTTTCAGTACTAGCTAGAGAGCCAAATCGAATTCACCCGACTGGAGAAGATTCTAGCGATCATAATCTTCTCTGATCGTAATTTTCTGTGATTTCTCCAATCAACGTTAAGCATATGCCCGGAGAAGTACCCTAACAAACTTCCTCTCCCTTATCTTATTTTCTCATCCTAAATAGTCTGGTACGCGTAAGAATTTTTGTGTATCTCACAAATCGAGAGATCAGTCGGGCGGTTACAGCTTGTCACAACTGGGGTGAAGATGCCCGGCTGGGGAAGATACCTGGTGAATGAAATGCCCCAGAAGCCAACATAAAGTTCGGCGCCCGTTCTCATCATCCAGCAAGGAAGCAATCACCGCTGCCGACCACGATGTAACAGTCACTACGCTTTTGGGACGTTCTCAGAAACATCAATCCTAGGGTAGTTGATAAAGTAAGGTTATTGTCAGAGTAAGGCGTTCTGCGCGTTCGCAATCACAATTTTGGCATAAAAATGCATAGGAAATTATGTATTCAGGGTTGTTTCGTATTAAACTCCAAAGCCTGGAGTCTCGTCGACCCAACTCTGAAACGTGTAGCGAAGCGTCTGCTGAGACATTCAGTGTGATATGTTAAGTTAGGTGACGTGTAAATAGAAATTTAGGATTGAGACGTGGAAACTACACTCAGCCTTAGAAATTCCTCACCAGCGGATGCGATCCCTATTTGTTTGCTATTCCTCGACATTACAACATGAACCACCTATCATAGCGGGGTAATGTGCGCTTTTTTTTTTTCGACTATTCCACACGTGAAATTAAAACCAATAGTGTTTAACTATACATATAAAATGCTCCAATCAGGACGATGTATCAAAACGTTTATAGCTTTTTCTGTCCGCTTTTTCTTACCGCTTCTCCCTCCTGGCCAATCATAAAAACAGAGCGAGGATACTCTCATTGCAGACCTCAATAATCAATAGTTATTTTAGTGCGATGGAAATGGGGAAAATAGGAGTATAGAT
Organism: Acheta domesticus; assembly: GCA_031308135.1. Taxonomy (NCBI): domain Eukaryota; kingdom Metazoa; phylum Arthropoda; class Insecta; order Orthoptera; family Gryllidae; genus Acheta; species Acheta domesticus. The sequence continues at coordinate 58,672,157 of JAHLJT010009436.1, forward strand.
GGACAATTACAGAAAGAAATATAAGTGACACAAGAAAGGTATTTGAGACTTTTCTGTTAACAATGTTAAAGCCGGCAGCCACCTTGTTATTTAGCTGTTGCTTGGCAGCGGACACGAGAGTGTGGGCAGTGATGGTTCGGTAGCTGTGGAAGCGATTGGTTTTGCGCTTGCGGCGGCGGTGGCGGCGCCGACGGAAATCCGTTCTCTTCCTCCGTTGGCCACGCTCCAAATCAGACGCCTGGCGCGGTCCCTCCGACCTTTTTGTCTCCGATCTCTAAATGCCTAGTGCATCGCGTAGACCATCGCGCAACCGATCGAAAGTCCCGGTATTGCAAAATGTTGTAGACTCTGTCTCAATTCATCGGCTTTTGGTCCCCTTCGCTCACCACAAAGGAAATCTTGTTTTGTTTTTTCTGTCGCATCACGCTGTAGGCTTAAAAATAGTTGAAACGTATGTTAAAAAAATGCTGAATATGGAACATTTTTTTTTACAAGTAGAATGTTCATTAAGTCTGGCTACAAACGGTTTTGATTAAACGTTTTGCAACATCAATCTATAAACAAATGCATAAATTACGCATTGAAATCTTACTAGTATGCTAAATAATAAGATTTTATAAATAATTTTCAAAGGAGTTAGTAATGAATTTCATTATCCTGTGATGGCAAGTCTGATGCCTTTTCCATTCGCTGCGTTTTGTACACTGAAAAAGTTCAACATGGAATAACCTTCAAAGAAGTACGGCAGGTCTGTAAATCTGCTGTTTACTGCACTGCCTTATGACCTACCAGGGGATTTTCGGGCCCCGAGGTAGACACGTAGCTTTCGTTTGCTCTCGCTCTCGTGTGCGCGAGGGTGCACCTTCAGACTAACATCTGGATATTTAAAAACAGGGGTCTCCAAACTACGGCCCGCGGGCCACCTCCAGCCCTCGACAGTGTTGCGTGGCCTGCCAGTCCAAAGAATATTCTAATTGAATTTATTCCTAAAACAGGCTGTAACATTTTATTGCAAAACATGAGAATCTGGTTTCCTATTGTTATGCAATCTTTGGTTCACGTACCAGCCTTGTCACGAGTGTCGTACCATTGTGACTTAAGTGATGAACAGTTGAGTGACATTTTAATAATATGAAGAACCTTGAGCCATAAATTAAGTTATTGTTAGACTAAAAAACAATTTCATTGTTCTCATTGAGGTACGTCTTTAGATTATTTACCATTTGCGTATTTTAGAAAAGAAGTATCAGTAATTAAATTTTAAAATTTTAAAATTATAATCGTCAATGAGTATTAATTATTACAAATTGTTCAGAATTGCACACTCATATCCCTAGGTGTTTTAAGACAATTGTGAATTGTTAGTCGTTCTTTAATAAAAATGCAATTCATCAAATAGGGGATACACTCAATCATATCATGAAATTTCCTTTTTCCCTCGAGGCTCTTAAATTTTTTTCTACTTGGGCTAGGTCTACTACAGGCCGTGGCATAGACGAAAGTTCACGAAGCATTGCTCCAACCTGTGTGCTTACGTTGCTTACATTACTCGATTGCTCATTTGACCCAAATCATTAAATATCATTAATTAAAACAGCAAAAATATGTTCATATTGAATTGCTCTGATACATCTACGAAGCAATAATTAAATACTAAAATATTTCAGTAGCCACGTTTTTAATTTACCAATGATATTAATAAACAGTATTTTTTTTAGGTCATTATCAAAATGAACATGAAATCAGGACCAAAATTATCATTTACTCTCTTTATATGCATGTGTGTGTATATACTAAAGACAAAAAATATTATAAAGTTACGTCAAGCTTTCGGCAGATTGAATCAGCTAATCTTTTTGGCAATTTACAACTCGCCATGACTAAATGATATAAGAATGCTGCAGACGAACATGTAATGGAGACGCTTACTTTTTGAACTTGAGAGATAGGTTTTGAACCTGCCCTCAGTCACACTTCCGCGCCTGAGGTACTCCGACCAACGCGTATTCCGCTTTGTCTGCGGTCCCACACTCGCGCTGTTCGGTGTTGCTCATGCTGCAGATGGAGTTGTCTCCTAGTGTACCTGAGTCTGAAACTCTCCACATCAAGTTTAGGTCGAGACTGCTCTGCGCCTGTACTCGCAGTTTGGCGACTCCAGCACTTGCACTCAATAGTCGGTCACGTTCCCCCATGGTCAGAGTGGGTGAGCAAGGATTGGTATTCCTGTCTTGCTACCAGTCTCTCTTCTGGACTTACGCTTCGAACAGAGGAGTGGGTGCTAAAGCGAGCGGCTGTATTTTTTTCCTTCCGTCCCCCTTTTTTTAAAGTAAATTAGACCTTTAAACCCATTGAGCACAAGCTTGTTTGAAGATTAGATATAGTAAGGCGAACGAGTATTGCAATTGCAAATATATCATTTATAAGGTTTTCATTACATGCTTTCTTAGCAAGCGTCCCCTTTCTTTCAGAAATGAAAGACCGTTTTACGTCACAAATAAAATGTCTACATACTATTTCCACGGACTACAAACCTCTTCTCGCGGACCACTAGTGTCTGTCCGTCGACCATCGGTTGGCGCCCGCTGCTCCGGATATCTAATGTCCCAACGTCAACAGAGTGCTCGCTTTGACGACGACGACGACGACGACGACGGAGCAGAAAGCGAGCGGTTGTGCACGTGAACAAGGCGAAAGGGAAACTTGTTACACAGTTCCTGTGGCTTTTGGCTGGTGGCGCTCGATGTTGTGAAAGCAAAGGCTTGCATTGGGTGATGTCTTGCCATTTATTTTTGACGTTAGGATGTACAAATTTCTTCTACTCAACGAACTTTTTCGTTTCAACACGTAATTTGTAATGGTAGATAATACCTGGAAATTACGCATTTGATGGTTAGGTCTGCGGTTCATTCGTGTAAATAACTAAAGAGTACATCTGAGTAGCGCCTAACTAGCCTGCGCACATTCATATTCTCTAAAAACTTATATATGTTCATCTCTCGGATTAATATTTAGTTGCGTGATTTAGCTCATAACCGAACAAGAATAATAATATTGTGTAATAAGCAAGCACCTAGTTACATCTACTTATGAGCTGCAGAAATAGCATTAGGGGAGGAGTCTTCGAAAAACTTTTGGACACATCAAAATTGCTAACGATGCTAATGTTTACGAGAAAAAATGTGTTATAAAAAAGCCGATGGGACGACTGAATTAACATTTCTTAGTTAACGCTGATCTAAAAGCGATTCTACACATTCGGAATTGATGGTGCCCAATCACCAAATGGTGATTGTGCCCGCCCAATCCCGAACAGCTGACGTTTCTGCAGTATGTTCGCTTCCTTTGTGTGCAAAAGACCGACACGCGGTGTGTAGGGCGAGCACCGAATGTTCGTCGCTCGGCAAATAGCAAACAACCCATCGACAATGCTAAAGTTTTGGCGAACGGTCGCTCGCTACTCTCCGAATAGTACCGACTGTGTGGAGCCACTTTGAGTGTAGCAAAGTTGCAAAAGGGCGAAGATGGACTGAGGTTGCATCGGCGACAAATTCCTAATTCACACCCCAGGAAAAAGGTCTTTCTAAGCAATAAGATACTTCTTAAAATATGCAGAACCAATGGGGGTATGTAATTCAAAGGCATCTCGTATTCGAGTGGTCTAGTAAAGGCAGACGAAAGAGAACTTCTTAATGAAGCGAGAGATATACTTTTAAAAAAATAAATATATAATTTTGAGAACAAAATACAAATGAATGCAAAATGACGTTTATGCCATACTAACACAATACCCGACGTTGTCCGGGCTTTCTTCATATCCAATCCTTGTGAAAGAGAAAAAAAGTTAATTTTATAAAAATGACGCAGTATAAAATTTTTAATGTAAATGGTTCAAATTTCAATAAATATTATAATTTTATTTCATTTTACTTTACAGTTCATTGCTATTAGATCAAAAATGTTTATTTTACGCACTGCTAATGGCCTCTAACGAACTCTAACTAATCTGTTAGGTACCACTTCTGCTGTATCGCAAGTGACCTCTGGGAGAATTTATTAGGAACAAATTTATTAACGTCAAACGAAAAGTTGTGCATTTACCAACATATTTTATTTACTTACTTTCCGCATCTGTGTAATATTAATCTCCACCAAACATTGCAAGAACACTGCGACAATCCTGGAGAAGAGCCTGTGAAACTTTCGTAACTATCAAACACTACTTTTTGTGATATTGTCAGTTACGTGACGTTCAATTCACTTTCTTTACAGTGCAATTAGCACTAGCACTGTTCTGCGTGTATGGTATGCGAGAAAATAAAAATGCACGTGATGTTGGCATTTAATATTCAAATTACCTTTTACGTAATCGGTACATCTCGGAGTAAATATTTACGTAGTACATGAGCCAGCGACATTTTGTTCCAGAAAGAAGGAACACAAACATACGTGTTCTGTTGTGCAAGCTCAAGATTGTGAAAATAAGGAAAAATGAACTTGACCAAGAATATCGGAAACGGATCATCTCTTAAGGTCTCGTGTAGTCCTCCGGTCCTTCCCTTCCTCGTACTCTTCCGATTCTCCATATCTTCCTCCTTCTCCTCTTCCTCCTCCCCTCCGCCTCCAACTGTACCTCTACTCCTCCTCCTCCCCGTTAGGCTCTACCCCTCCTCCTCCTTCCCTTAAGATTCCACCTCTCCTCCTCCTTCCCTTAAGATTCTACCCTCTCCTCCTCCTTCCCTTAAATTCTACCCTCTCCTCCTCCTTCCCTTAAAATTCTACCCCTCCCTCTCCTTCCCTTAAAATTCTACCCCTCCCTCTCCTTCCCTTAAAATTCTACCCCTCCCTCTCCTTCCCTTAAAATTCTACCCCTCCCTCTCCTTCCCTTAAAATTCTACCCCTCCTCTCCTTCCCTTAAAATTCTACCCCTCCCTCTCCTTCCCTTAAAATTCTACCCCTCCCTCTCCTTCCCTTAAAATTCTACCCCTCCCTCTCCTTGCCTTAAAATTCTAACCCCTCCCTCTCCTTGCCTTAAAATTCTACCCCTCCCTCTCCTTGCCTTAAAATTCTACCCCTCCCTCTCCTTGCCTTAAAATTCTACCCCTCCCTCTCCTTGCCTTAAAATTCTACCCCTCCCTCTCCTTGCCTTAAATTCTACCCCTCCCTCTCCTGCCTTAAAATTCTACCCCTCCCTCTCCTTGCCTTTAAAATTCTACCCCTCCCTCTCCTTGCCTTAAATTCTCCCTCCTCATCCTTGCCTAAATTCTACCCTCCCTCTCCTTGCTCTACCCCTCCCTCTCCTTGCTTAAAATCCCTCTAAAATCTACCCCTCCCTCTCCTTGCCTTAAAATTCTACCCCTCCCTCTCCTTGCCTACCCTCCCTCTCTCCTCAGAATTACTCATCCCTCCTCCCCTCACTCTCTGATTTTACCTCCCCTCTTCTCTCTCCTCTCTGATTTTTACCCCTCTCTCTTCTCTCTCTCCTCTGATTTACCCCTCCTCCTCTTCCTCTCTCTCTCTGATTTTAAACCCCTCCTCCTCTTCTCATCTTTACCCCTCCTCTCTTCTCTCTCTCCTCTGATTTTACCCCTCCTCCTCTTCTTCTCCTCTCTCTCTGTTTTACCCTCTCCTCTTCTCTCTCTCTCTGATTTTACCCCTCCTCCTCTTCTCTCTCTCTCTCTCTGATTTTACCCCTCCTCCTCTTCTCTCTCTCTCTCTCTGATTTTACCCCTCCTCCTCTTCTCTCTCTCTCTCTCTGATTTTACCCCCTCCTCCTCTTCTCTCTCTCTCTCTCTGATTTTAACCCCTCCTCCTCTTCTCTCTCTCTCTCTCTGATTTTACCCCTCCTCCTCTTCTCTCTCTCTCTCTCTGATTTTACCCCTCCTCCTCTTCTCTCTCTCTCTCTCTGATTTTACCACCTCCTCCTCTTCTCTCTCTCTCTCTCTGATTTTACCCCTCCTCCTCTTCTCTCTCTCTCTTCTCTCTCTGATTTTAACCCCTCTTCCTCTCTTTCTTTATGATTTTACCCCTCTTCCTCTCTTTCTTATGATTTTACCCCTCTTCCTCTCTTTCTTTATGATTTTACCCCTCTTCCTCTCTTTCTTTATGATTTTACCCCTCCTCCTCGTCCTCCGCTCGCCTGTCACTAGCGGGCCTCTGTTCTGCGCTGCTTCCACCGGCTCCACCACCTGTGAGCCTCCGATCCGCTCCGCGCCGCATCGCACCGCTCCTTGCCACTCGCGCCGCGCGCTTTCCCCCGACGCTTTCTCCGCGCCCGCCCCTCCTCTCCTCTCCCAGCCCTCCCCGTCCCGCCCAGCGCCCGCTCTGCGTCGGAGCAGGAAAAGGAAGAGGGCAACGCTCGCCTTGGGAAACTTGTCGCCGCCGTCGCCGCTCCGCGAAACACCACTTTCCTGCGGAAAGGCCCTGCCCGCCGCGCCGCGCCGCGCAGGGGTTGAAGCGCCCTTTAGAACAGATTGCGAATGATGTACCGATTATCGCTGAGCGTGCGTCTTGAACGCCTCTTTAAATCGGACACTTCCAAGATGCCAAAGGTGTTTCGACTGACTATTTTTTGTTGCTATAGAAGAAAATGGAAGGGTTATTGGAACCAACGTTTTGCATGAGTTTCGACAGTAACCGTTAAATATTTGGTCGTCAAATTTATGAAACTTCTGAACATGCGTACCATTTTTAAATCTCACTGTGGGCTACCAAGAGAAATCAGGATAGAAATAAGAACTTCCATCAAATTATTTATTCACAAATGTCTGATGCACACACGCAAAGCATAACGGACATAACCTCAAACACACTCTCTACTGTGAGACTGACAGTGACGATTAAGCGGGAGTGTGCAAACAGATGTTTTCGTGAGTCATCTGCCCGTGTTTAGAGGAAGAACTCCAGGTTAGACAACCTGAGCGTGACTGCAATATATGAAAAATTTCACCTTGCTACGGCAGTGCAAAGGAATGTGCGAATGCTTTATATGAAAAATGCCCATCGCCTTTTCCGAAAAATGAGTATAAGAATTTGTGTAGAAAATAATTCAATATAATTACATATTTCGAGTTAATGTAGAAGTAAATTTGTTTTAAGATGTGCAAATATAAACGTTTATATTATGTTGCCGAATGCGTCCAAGGCAACGAAACGACATTCAGCATAATTTTGTAAAGAGTAAATGCTCAATTAATATTAGTCTTAAGTAAATTCAAATTAACAAATTGGTTCAGGGGTGAATCCAAAAGCCTCGGGTATACGTCCCCCGCCCCCCCCCCTTGGCCCAAGAAACCAACACGTATACGCATTCCATTTCATTTTCTGTTAACGAATTACCGATCATAAGATGAAAATAAAATACAATGGGTATAATCCCTCTCAAGTTTAAAGTTTATTTTTCTCAAATTTGTTACATGTACATTCCGCAGGTATTTTTTTATATTTGTATTTTTTTTCTTTTGGAGGCATTCCCTACGTACGATGCTGTAGTCTTTCGCAATCGGAATAATATCGTAATCGGAAATCTTTCGGAATCGTAACTTTTTTCTGTCATTAGGTCATCGAATGTCCTTGTCCAATATTTACATCAACAAATTCTGGTTGCGGTATTGACTGGCGAAGTAGTTTGCTTTTGCGCTAACCGGTCGCACATTCGTTCCCCATATAACTATATAACACATATATAACTATAACCCATAATATATACTAGTGTATATTAGATGTTCATACACTAGTTCTATGATCATATACTAGTTCATTCAGGAACATGTATTCAGGATGAATGGTCATGCTAGCTTGTTTGGCTGTTTCTCATGATGTGAGCCTTCATAATATTTACTTAACTTCCCACGTACAGCAAGTCCTAAGGATGGAGTAATAATAAACTCCGAAACGTCATCAAACTGACATAGCTTATTATTTTGGACCAAAACCCGTGAACCCGCAAATGAAATAGTGATTAAGATATTGAATGACCTACGTAACGTTGCTATCGAAAATTAATTTAACTATATATTTGATTACAATCACAAATACAGTTAAACTAATTTTAACTACACGTACTACTGAACATTTACGTGTCTTCGGCTTCTAGGAGGGAGGGGGGGTTGAAGCCCCCCTGCCCTTCTCCCCTTGAGTACGCCATTCCAAAACGGCAACCGCCGCCTCATTGTACCACGTACCGCCACTGTTGTATTGTTTGAATAGCGGTTGAAGTGAGGCGTGCGTGCGCGTGTGTTGCAGACTACGTGAGCGGCGGGGAGCTGTTCACGCACCTGTTCCAGCGCGAGCGCTTCGCTGAGGAGGAGGTGCGCGTGTACGTCGGGGAGATCGTCCTGGCCCTGGAGCACCTGCACCGCCTCGGCATCATCTACCGCGACATCAAGCTGGAGAACATCCTGCTGGATTGCCACGGCCACGTCGTGCTCACTGACTTCGGCCTCAGCAAAGAGTTCCTGCCCCACGAGAAGGTGCGCCCGCCCTGCTACCAATATTATCGCCCGGTGCTATTGCCAGGTGCAATACTGTCGAACAACCTTCAAAGTTCATGATGATGATGATCATAATATTATTATTATTATTATTAATAATAATAATAATAATATAATAATAATAATAATAATAGCAATAACGCCAATATAATACATTAAATGAATTATAGCAACAACTACGAACGATTGAACAACATTAGATTTTCAATGTACAACTCTTGAGATGGTGAAGAGGACGAGGCGCATTTTGCCGAGCCTTTGTACTTCTGCACCAAGTCCTACTGCACCACTGAAATCAAATTGCTCAGTAGGTATTCCTGAACACTAAAAAACGCATTCGCCAAGGAATGGTTTGAGTTTATTCTTGAAGCTGTGTAATCCTGTTATGTCTTCAAGATGTTAGGTAAATTGTTGAATTATTTTCCTGTACACAATATACCCAGGTATAATGTGCTTGTGCCATTGATTGATAAAAAGTATATGCTTGAGTGTAAATTTGTAAGGTGTGTTGTTGTTTGTTAGGTTTTCTTTACAAACATGAGGACTTGGTAATGAATACACAAGGCAGTGGAAAGTATGTTAAGTTTTTGTACTGGGGTTTATAGAATTTTGTTCAT